>JAOWBW010000849.1:452167-590292 GCA_026119855.1 Campanula takesimana
TCTGTGTGGTAGTGGTGCCCTAGGCACGTTTAATAAACGTTGTAATTGTTATCATTTATTTCATATCAATAAAGAGATGTTTTGATTATTATTGTTGTTCATGTTTACTTATAATAATCTCCGTCCTAGTACTTGTTAAGCACTAGTATAAAGGCTAAATGATCATGGGATGATCATGTTAGATTTATGGGTACTTGTTTTGGAACAAGGTACTGGACATGACCCGCTCTATGAGATTTATGTCATGGTCTATGTCATACATATATCTCATATTAGTTATGTCATTTGAATCCTTAGACATGAAGTTATTATAGTCTTCCACTTGATGAACATTATGTTTGACATATTCAAACGCTACTTTTAACCGAGTAGTTATAAAGGGTATGATTGGCATAATCGGATTCACGTAAGGAAGAATAATAAGCTAAATGGATTTGTCCCTCCTCGGAGAGATGTCGAGCTTGGGCCTCTCGTAGGAATGATGTTGATGAAATGTTCGGCCGGACTCAAATGAATTGATTGGATCAATGTCATTTGGATTATCAACATATTCGGAATCGAGAAAGTATTGAACAAAACAAGTTGACTCTTTGACCATGACTTGTGTTCAATGACATCGTGGACAAAGGATTATGTGACATATTCTAAAGGAATGCGAACTTGTATCTAGTTATACTATTTGGGTAGGTATGACGGTTTGCTAGAACCTAATCATATCTTATGGTTTCATGTTTGAACCCATTGCCAACTTAGTATAATCCTAGAGGGTCACACACAATAGAACGAATCTTTAAAAGGACTACATTGGAATTTTGGAAATTCTGGACTTCTGAAAGTGGGCGACCGCACAGTATGGACTGGGCGGCCGCACACTTAGCCCAGTTTTTGTACCAGTGTTTTGTTTCAGATAGTTGTGCGACCGCACAGCGAATTTGGGCGGCCGCACAGTACTGTCGGGTGGCAGATTCCTAATTTGATTAGGAAAGAATTTTGGATGGATTTGACACGAGTTTCCTATTTGGAATAGGTCATACTTGTGTATTAAAGACCAAATTCGCGCAGCCATAAAGTGAAATGATTTTTGTGAGTCTCAAAGAGTTTGAGAGAGGGTTTATTTTGTTCCAAGACATTCTTGGTTGAGGAACAAAATAAACACAAATAAATTCCATATAGTTCTTTTGATTGTGAAAAAGTGTTTCACAATTTGGTCTAGCAACCAAGATCAAGAAGCTCCTTTGATATTCGTTCGAAGTGTGGATACCGCTAGAGGGTGAAAATCATCATCTCAAAGTTCGTGTTCAAGCTTGTGATCGTGATCAAAGTCTTCAAACCTCCACCAAAGACCAAGAGAATTTGATAGCCATCAAGGGTTAGTTTATTCCTTTATTCTTATGTTGTATTTGATTTAATCATATGAACGGATCTATGGCTTTGGGTTTCAAAATTTTAAATGCTAAATTCCGCTGCGCATGTTTGATCGAAACCCAACAGTGGTATCAGAGCCCGTTCATGTTGATTAATTCAATACTTGGATCATGTTATGTGTATATAAATTGTTTATTGTGCCTTGCATGATTTGAATATTGGAATATATGATGTTTATGTGTTATGTGATTTTATGTGGTTTATTGTTTTGCAACTTTAATCGCACGATTCAATCGCAATAAATAAATTATGGGATTCAGAATTGTTGATTATTAATTTTTGATTGGATCAAAGTTTTAATAATCGGAGAAAAACGATTTTTGAGACAAAATTTTCGAACTTCAAAATTCTGTACATTCTGATCAGTTTGGGCGACCGCACAAAATCACTTGGGCGCCGCACATGTTTGGGCGACCGCACAGGGTTTTGGGCGGCCGCACATGAGGATCAGATTGTCTGATTTTTGGTTGAAATCAGAATTTGGAATTTTCGAGAGGTCCAACAAAACCAGTAACAGAAACCAGTCCAGACTTGCTGATCTGGAATGGGTTTTGGGTAGTTGGTTTATGTGAGGATCTTGGGGTTTGATTTTCCTATTTGTTTTAGTCTTGTGATTCTAAGATTGGTTCAAGGTTTGGATGGCTAATCTGCGTTCATCGAGATTGTGTTTCCCAAACTTGATCGCAATCAAAGTTTCAAAGATAAAACGAAGTTAGAATTATGAAGAGTTCATAATTGCTAAAATTGAGAAAAAAGTTCTTGATTCAATGATTGGAGATCCATGTGGAATTGTGAATGCAATTGGCCTACGTTCATCGAGACCATCTATTGCTTAGTTTCGGCCACATGGACTACTTTCTTGGTTTCTTGAATTAGTGCGGGATTGTGGTTGCCTAATGGCTTAGTTCGACCGCACTTCTTGTTGTCTTGATTTGGAAATAATAACCAAAGTTGAAATAGTCTCATCCTCATAATTATAGAGAAACTAATGACACATAAATACATGCTTAAATTAATGGAGATTAATTTAGTGGCTAAACTTGATGTGTAACATGTTTATATTATGTGCTCATAAATGTGTTATATGCTATATGTGATGAACCTTCAAAGAAAGTTTTAAGTCCTTTTGCCATGCCATGATTAAAACACTTGTTTATACATGAGTAATTTATGTGGGCTCGCCAAAGCGAGGTGCATTGATTTTATTCATGTTTGAGCAAGATGAGTGAATAAGAGTTTCCTATGCGTTTAAAATGGTTGGACTTAATTAAGCGTCAAAACAGTTTTGGGCTTAAGGCAAAGATGAGATTTAACATGCTTTTTGAAATTGGATTTCTTAAAGAATATCATGAAAAGAACTGAGAGTCATATGAGATATGATTGACAAGAGTTGTCTACCTAATTGATTTAATTTTGAGCGGTGCGCCAAAGCGTACTCAAAATTAGATTAAAGCGGGATCTCAACCCATTTAAATTATACTATACATTGGATGTATAAAGAAGGTTGTATAATTTGGGTGAGTATTTTGTTTTAAAATACATTATTTATCTCTTTAATGAAAACGGTACTTATTAAATTTTGGAAATATTTTGCATATTTGTAGATAATGACTAATAACACTCAATCAATGTCGTTGCGATCGATCCTTGAGAAGGATAAGCTCGAAGAGAATGGTACAAACTTTATGGATTGGATCCGTAGCATAAGAATCGTTCTTAGGCAAGAAGATAAGTTGTACATTCTCGATGGGCCTCTCCCCGCTGAACCACCGCCTACTGCCCCTAGGGTAGAAAGAGACAATTACAAGAAACATCGTAATGATTCTAGAGATGTAAGTTGTCTCATGCTTGCTGCTATGTGTTCAAAACTCCAACAAAGTTTGGAACATTTGGAAGCCTATGAGATAGGCGTGGAGTTGAGAACCATGTTTCAAGAGCAAGCTAGGCAAGAGAGGTACAAGACCATTGTTGCATTCACTACTAGTAAAATGAATGAAGGGCAACAAGTGAGTCCTCACTTTCTTAAAATGAAAGGTTATGTAGAGCACCTTGAGAAACTTGGCTATCCAATCCCATTGGAGCTAGCCACGGATCTCATTCTTAATTCATTGCCTAAAAGTTATAATCAGTTTGTAATGAATTATAACATGCATGGAATGGATAAGAATCTCTCTGAGTTGCATGGGATGCTCAAACTGCAGAGATGAAAATTGTGGAGAAAGGTTCTCCCGTGCTCTTGGTTCATGATGGGAAGAAGCCTGGTGCCAAAGGCAAGGGTAAGGCAAAAGTTGTCAAACCCAAGATAAGCAAGGCAAAGGTTGCCAAGGCTTCTGAGGCAAAACCCGATACACAAAAGGATGCAATTTGTTTCCATTGTCAAGAAATTGGTCATTGGAAACGTAATTGCAAGGCTTTCTTGGAAGAGCAAAAGAAGAAGAAGAGCAGCAAGGCTGCGTCGACTCAGGTATCTATATGATAGATATTCTCCTTTCTACCACTGATTCTTGGGTATTGGATACCGGATGGGTTCCACATTTGTCTAAATGTGCAGGGACTAAAGAATAGGAGACTGCTTAAAGAAGGTGAAATAGATCTACGTGTGGGAAATGGAGCAAGAGTTGCTGCATTAGCCGTAGGGACTTATGAAGTCACTTTACCTTCCGGATTAATTCTTGTTTTGAACAATTGTTATTATGTTCCGGATTTAAGCAGAAATATTATTTCAATTTCTGTTTGGATAATGAAGGTTTTTAAGTTCTTATTGAGAATAAGAAATTTCTATTTATTTAAATGATGTGCTTTATGGTATTGCTAATTCATTTAATGGCCTTTATATCTTGGATGTCAAGAATGAAAAAATGTTCATCATGTAAAAAGAAATCTAAACCTAATGATGTAAATCATACTTATTTGTGGCATTGCCGTCTTGGTCATATTAATGAGAAGCGTATCTCAAACTCCATGGGACAGACTTTTGGGTTCATGTGACTTAGAGTCATATGATACTTGTGAGTCGTGTCTTCTTGGAAAAATGACTAAGACACCTTTTACCAAGTTGGGTGAAAGGGCAAGCAACTTATTGGGGTTGATACATTCCGATGTATGCGGACCATTAAGTAGCAATGCTAGGGGAGGATTTCAATACTTCATAACCTTCACTGATGATTATAGTAGATTTGGTATGTTTACCTAATGAAACATAAAAGTGAAGCATTTGAGATATTTAGAATATTTCAAAATGAAGTAGAAAAACAACTTGGCAAAAGTATAAAGGCACTTCGATCAGATCGAGTGGTGAATACTTAAGTCAAGAATTTGATGATCATCTAAAGAATTGTGGAATAGTTTCACAATTGACTCCACCTGGAACACCACAATGGAATGGTGTGTCTGAGAGGAGGAATCGGACTTTGTTAGACATGGTTCGATCAATGATGAGTCAAGTTGATCTTCCAATATCCTTTTGGGGTTACGCCCTAGAAACCGCTGCTTTCACACTAAATCGTGTTCCAACTAAATCGGTTCAAAAGACTCCATATGAGATGTGGAGCGGAAAGAAGCCCTGTCTGTCTTTCATGAAGATTTGGGGTTGTGAAGCTTTTGTCAAAAGACTTGTCTCAGACAAACTTGCACACAAATCTGATAAATGTATTTTCGTGGGATATCTAAGGAAATAAAGGATATTACTTTTACCACCTAGAGGACAACAAAGTGTTTGTTGCCCGAACTGGTGTCTTTCTAGAGAAAGAGTTTCTCTCCAAAGAAATCCGTGGGAGTAAAATAAATCTTGAAGAAATTCGAGACCCAGAAAATAACATTGAACCAATTGTGAAACAAGAACAAGAACCACAAGGAGTTGTGGAACCTGTTCAAATACACAAGCATCTCGCAGATCTAGTAGGTTACGATCCGAGCCTAAGAGATATGGATTTCTCGTAACGGATAGTAATGAGGTAGAAATCATTGAGAATGATGAACCGTCAACCTACCAAGAGGCGATGTCTTCTCCTGATTCGGACAAGTGGCTTGGAGCCATGGAATCCGAATTGCAATCCATGCAAGACAATCAAGTTTGGAATTTGATTGATGCGCCCGAAGGTGTAAAAACCATAGGATGCAAATGGGACTTCAAGAAGAAGACTGACATGGATGGGAAGGTGCATACTTACAAAGCTAGGCTTGTAGCGAAAGGGTTATAGGCAAGTTCATGGATTGACTATGATGAGACCTTTTCACCCGTAGCAATGATCAAGTCTATATAATTTTGCTTGCTATTGCCGCATATCATGACTATGAAATATGGCAGATGGACGTCAAAAACCGCTTTCCTAAATGGAAAACTCCAAGAGGATGTGTATATGACACAACCAGAAGGTTTTGAACAAGATTCTAAGGTATGCAAATTGCAAAGATCCATCTATGGATTGAAGCAAGCTTCAAGGAGTTGGAATCTCCGTTTTGATGAATCGGTCAAAGAGTTTGGTTTCATCAAGAACGAAGATGAGCCTTGTGTATACAAGAAGATTAGTGGGAGCATAGTGCTATTCCTTATTTATACGTGGATGACATATTGCTCATGGAAACGACATTCCTACACTCCAGTCTGTAAAGACTGGTTAGGAAAGTGCTTCGCAATGAAAGATATGGGTGAAGCCGCATATATACTTGGCATTAAGATCTATAGAGATAGATCAAAGAGGCTACTTGGTTTAAGCCAAAGTACATACATTGACAAGGTCATTAGAAGATTCCGTATGGAAAATTCTAAGAGAGGCACCTTGCCCGTGGTTACATGGAGTTTCTCTAAGCAAGACTCAATGTCCTAAGACAAACGATGAGCGTGAGAAAATGAATGATGTTCCATATGCTTCGGCAATTGGGTCCATCATGTATGCCATGATTTGTACTAGGCCGGATGTATCTTATGCTTTGAGCATGACAAGTAGATACCAATCCGACCCTGGCTAAATCACTGGATAGCTGTAAAAGCGATTCTTAAGTACTTGAGAAGAACTAAAGACTCGTTTTTGGTCTATGGAGGAATGGAAGATGATCTCGTTGTAAATGCTTACACGGATGCAAGCTTCCAAACCGACAAAGATGATAGCCGATCGCAATCGGGTTTTGTGTTTATGTTAAATAGTGGAGCTGAAAGCTGGAAGAGTTCCAAGCAAAGTAAACCGCTGATTCTACAACAGAAGCTGAGTATATTGCTGCATCGGATGCTGCAAAGGAAGCTGTTTGGATTAAGAAGTTCATAACTGAACTTGAAGTGGTTCCTAGTATTGCTAATCCAATAGACCTTTATTGTGATAATAATGGTGCTATTGCTCAAGCAAAGGAACCAAGAGCACATCAGAAATCCAAACACATACTTAGGCGTTTTCATATCATTCGAGAGATCGTTGATAGGGGAGACGTAAATATATGCAGAGTACCTACTGATGACAATGTTGCGGACCCGCTAACAAAGGGACTTCCACAAGCTAAACATGATGGTCATGTTAGGTCCATGGGTATTAGATACATGGGAGATTGGGCCTAGGCAAGTGGGAGATTGTTGGTAGTGGTGCCCTAGGCACGTTAATAAACGTTGTAATTGTTATCATTTATTTCATATCAATAAAGAGATGTTTTGATTATTATTGTTGTTCATGTTTACTTATAATAATCTTCGTCCCTAGTACTTGTTAAGCACTAGTATAAAGGCTAAATGATCATGGGATGATCATGTTAGATTTATGGGTACTTGTTTGGAACAAGGTACTGGACATGACCCGCTCTATGAGATTTATGTCATGGTCTATGTCATACATATATCTCATATTAGTTATGTCATTTGAATCCTTAGACATGAAGTTATTATAGTCTTCCACTTGATGAACATTATGTTTGACATATCAAACGCTACTTTTAACCGAGTAGTTATAAAGGGTATGATTGGCATAATCGGATTCACGTAAGGAAGAATAATAAGCTAAATGGATTTGTCCCTCCTCGGAGAGATGTCGAGCTTGGGCCTCTCGTAGGAATGATGTTGATGAAATGTTCGGCCGGACTCAAATGAATTGATTGGATCAATGTCATTTGGATTATCAACATATTCGGAATCGAGAAAGTATTGAACAAAACAAGTTGACTCTTTGACCATGATTGTGTTCAATGATATCGTGGACAAAAGGATTATGACATATTCTAAGAGGAATGCGAACTTGTATCTAGTTATACTAATTGGGTAGGTATGACGGTTTGCTAGAACCTAATCATATCTTATGGTTTCATGTTTGAACCAATTGCCAACTTAGTATAATCCTAGAGGGTCACACACAATAGAACGAATCTTTAAAAGGATTACATTGGAATTTTGGAAATTCTGGACTTTCTGGAAAGTGGGCGACCGCACAGTATGGACTGGGCGGCCGCACACTTAGCCCATTTTTGTACCAGTTTTGTTTCAGATAGTTGTGCGACCGCACAGTGCAATCTGGGCGGCCGCACAGTACTGTCGGGTGGCAGATTCCTAATTTGATTAGGAAACGAATTTTGGACGGATTTTGACACGAGTTTCCTATTTGAAATAGGTCATACTTGTGTATAAAAGACCAAATTCGGCCAGCACTCAATGCTAATGATTTTGTGAGTCTCAAAGAGTTTGAGAGAGGGTTTATTTTGTTCCAAGACATTCTGGTTGAGGAACAAAATAATACACAAAATAAATTCCATATAGTTCTTTGATTGTGAAAAAGTGTTTCACAATTTGGTCTAGCAACCAAGATCAAAGAAGCTCCTTTGATATTCGTTCGAAGTGTGGATACCGCTAGAGGGTGAAAATCATCATCTTCAAAGTTCGTGTTCAAGCTTTGTGATCGTGATCAAATCTTCAAACCTCCACCAAAGACCAAGAGAATTTGATAGCCATCAAGGGTTAGTTTATTCCTTTATTCTTATGTTGTATTTGATTTAATCATATGAACGGATCTATGGCTTTGGGTTTCAAAATTTTAAATGCTAAATTCCGCTGCGCATGTTTGATCGAAACCCAACAGTTCTTTACTAATAGAACTAACAGAATACTAAACTTCTAAGAAAATTACTAATAACTGACTATTTCCCTCATAACTCATGGGGTTACATTCTTTCTAGGTCTACCCCTAGGCCTTCCAGTTAGCACATAAGCTTTCCTTGAGCCTCTTGGCCTCCCTCTTGGCCTATGAACCGGTACTTCTTCCAGTTCTTAACCATCTTCAATTACAATCGGATTGTCTTCATTGCCTTCAAGGTTGATATCTACTTCCTTGATTTCATCATCAGCTACCAATTCTTCCTCATTTGGTGCTTCATACTTATGAGTGTGTTCGGGTTAAGCTCTCTAGCCTTTCATCCTTGAACTCTTTCAGTTCTAATACAATTGATATGCCTCTTCTCTGACCTCAGGGTAGTACCTCTCATTCTGACTCATAGTCTCTTTACTTCTTTTAACTCTTTGCTAGCATCTAAGCAAGCATTCCTATCTCGCATCTATTTTTCCAATGCAAGACTCACATTGGCCTTTTCAGCTTTTAATTCTCCTTTCAACTTCAGGATTTTGAGTGTATACCTCTAGATCACTCTTTGCTTAATCGTTCTATACTTCAAGTTCATCTTCGAGTTTCGTCTATGTCCATCATGACCTCGATTAAGTCATAACCACTATCAGTGTCATATAACTTAAAGATATAGGATCAAAATCATTATTTGCATAAGCAACTTAAAAGGTTAGTGTTCTAGTGTAACCCTTCAAGTTACACTTCCCAAGTGTTCACTTATATTCCTCTATATTCCTTGAGGAATCCTATCTTAGGTTCTTTCCTAAAATAGTAAGTTTCTATGAAAGGAAAGTTTCCTGACTTAGAAAGTTTCCCAAATGGTAAGTTTCCCTAAATAGTAGTTTTCTCATTAAGTGCTTCCCAAAGTACTTTATTCTTATCAGAGTTCTAAAGCCCACAATTGTTAAGTACTACTTCTTCCAATAGTCTTAACTTCATAACTTCTAAGTCAGAGTCTCCCAAGTAATCCTAAACCGGGGCTCTGATACCAACTGTAACACCCCAACTTTCCATAACTCATAAATAATAACTTAATAGAAATAATCCCAAATCAGAATGCCCAACGGCTACAATTAACCACAATTTAAACTTCAACTAACATTTAAACCCATAACGGCTAGTACAAGTCACTAGCTCAGAATGGTAACAACGGAAAAGTAAGTTCAACTTAACTTAACGGAAACATATACTACTAACTAACTTTATTCAAAAGTAGCTTCTACGCCAGCGGTTCCTTGTGACCTTTAGTATCCTTACTTATAACCTGGAAAAAAAAATGAGGATGAAAGGAATGAGCGAACAATGCTCAGTAAGTTCATACGGAATCCCCTCGGGTACTAAGAGGAGATAACCGAATAGAACGGTAACAAGAATTCACAACGAAAGGATAACTCAATGATCAAACAAACTCTCAGTTTGAAAACATTTAACTTGATGGAAACAATTCATTTATTGAAAACACGTGGCTTCAGAGACAATTTCCAAAACACAACGTTTCACAAAACACTTTGTTCCACTTTACTTTACTTTACTTCACTTTACTTTACTTGATTTAGGGATTAAGCACGCGCTGTACCCAGGGCTCGGGTTTCTACTGACCGCACCCAATAACGGTGTATCATGATAACCTACGTTACTTCATCAAGCAACGCAAAGGGGTCCACATGTTCAACTTAGAACTATGGATAACTGTGAGGGTCCACTTATCCGTTTCGGGATTATGGATAACTGTAGGGGTCCACTTATCCGTTTCGGGATTATGGATAACTGTAATCACTTTACTTATTACAAAACTTCACTTTAAAGAGCTTTTACAAAACAAAGCTTAACTTTACAAACTTTACTTGTTTTCTTTTTAAAAGATACACATCTCACTTGGACACCAAGGTTACAAAATCAATCATACACATGATACCCCTATTGAACAATAACAATATCAATAGAGTGGATAACAAAAGACGGAACAATTCGCAGAACGGAATAGTTATTAAAAGACTATCTAGCCACACAGATAGTTTACTTTATAAAAACAAAGATTGGGAATCCTAACAAAGGATTAATAATCAATACACAACTAAGAGCGTAATCCCTTACCTTAGCGTTGCGTCCCACTAGCTCGCTTACTCCACTTGACAATCTACAAACATGAAATAGTCTAGCCTTAGACATAAGAAAACACTATTTTACTTCCGTCCCAATTTACTTCTTTTTACTCGATTAACCCCATGATTTAGTCATCTATAACCGCTTACATAGTTAACCTATATCCTCATGAATTACTAGAACACCCCTAGGGTTTTATTGATCACCTCCCAACTCTCAATTTCACTTTATGAATTACACACACTGATTACACACTTTCTGCACACACATACTGAGTACACCCACTTACAGACACACCCACCCACTCTGATACACATACTCTGGTACACCCACCACTCTGATGCACCCACACACACTGACACTTACACACTTACAACACACACAAAAACACACACTGAAAACACCTCAGAAACACACACACACCCCTACTGTACACACACGCACACACTGCCTTCACCGAAACACACACACACACACACGACCCTGCACACACAGTAACACACACGCCGCACACACTGCGTTTTGTATGTCAATACCAAATTTCGTGGCATTCCGAGATCGTCACTTTTTTGAAGTCACTTTTGAACCGAAAATTACCTCGCATCATAGAAGAATTAATTTCCAAGTACTAAGACTCATAAATAGAGTGGACAAGCTAATTAATTCTTGGCACGTGTTTGGGTTTTGGTAAGCTTGATGACAAGTTAACAACCCCCACTACATCTCTTCTCAGTATGCTTGATTGAGTAATCCTCTTTGTATCTTTTTGGATCCTTGAATTTGCCCATATTTGTTACTACTCATATGTCCCAACTTCACCCTAAAAATGACCTCAAATCCCAAATGGAAGTATGACTCTTATCCAAATTAAAATGGGACCCACCCAAAACCCTTTCTCCTTAGTTCATGCATGTGATCCAATAGACAACCAACAAAACTTGGTCAAAAGGGAGTCAAAGGAGAGAGGAAAAAAAAAACAAGAACAAAACAAGTAGCTTTCAAAGTTCATAAGCACTTATCATTAAGAGAAGTTGGGAGTACCCACATTGCCCATTCCCCTTTAGGCAAACAATGGCCCATTCAAGCTGTCTTTCTCTACCCTCTAGCTCATCTTCTCAAATGATACATTGTATCTATCCCTTTCTACTCAAGCATGAAAAATAAAATATAATTAAATTTTATATTTAAATTAAATTAAGGACTAAAAATCATTATCATATGGAATGAGAGCTCCCACAGGACCACCAGTTTGATCAATTTCAATCCGGTGACCCGGTAGTGAAGTCTTGGATTCAATTGTCTCATTTATTTATTTATTTAATAAAGAAAATATATACTCCCTCTGTTTCATGTGAATTGAGAGAAAAAATGGCACAATAATTAAGAGAAAGTAGTGAATGTGTGGTGGAAAATGAACAGAGAGAATGAGTGGGGTAAATAATAGTGTGGTTGGATAAAATGAGTGGTGAAAAATGAAGAGAGAGAATTAGTGGGGTTAAATGGGTGAGGTTGGGTGAATATAAAATATAGTTTGCCATTTTGAGCAGTCTCAATTGAGGTGAAACGGACGAAAAGGGAAATAAGTCTCAATTCACATAAAACGGAGGGAGTATAATTTTAAGTTAAGACATTCATTAATACAAAAAAAATAGTTATAAATGTACATTAGATGATGGAAAACTATCTCAATACACAAATTAGATTGTCAATGAACTGCTGCTGCCTGTTGTTATTAATGGTGATGATTTGACCACATTCCACTTGTGATGCAACAAACACTAAATTCACTTAGGTCTCTCACATAAGACTCAATAAATCACAAATGTTTATCCTACAGTTGGAAAATGTGGCTAAATCATCACCCTTAATAGCAGTACTGCAACAATGTTTTTTGCAATACTGCTCAAGTTGTAAATCATTTGATTATTATTATTTTTTAAATTTGGGGTTTTTATTAATTGATAATACCAATGAAGGCTACAACTGGGCCTATAATAGGCTAACACAAATGCCATGACTAGGCATGTAAATATGCTAACACAAATCTCCCTAACGGGATTCGAACTCGTGACCTCCGCATGGGAAGCTAACACCGGATACCGCTTGAGCTAGAGCTCTTTGGTAAATCATTTGATTAGGTCCAGTGTATTTCGCATTATATAGCTATCTTTCTCCTTTCAATCATTCATTTCATCGAATTGGCAATAGCAATAGATTTTATGCATATATCTATTTGTAGGGTTCCCTTGGCCCTTGGTCGACGTATAGTCGCATTCATGAAACATGCTTACTCTTTGCAATCAAACCTCATTCCCTACAAATCTTTTGTCCATGATAATATCAAATTTGCCAAAAAGAATTGTTTACCATTATTATTTTCATTTTTGAAAAAACAAATTGGACTTTTTCTACAAGTTGTTAACCATTTTTGGTTGTTAATGACCCGACATGATAGAGGGAGATTATTCCGACATAATACGCTTAGTTTAAACACTAACTAATTATCCGTTACTTGGTTGTGACATTAATTGCTCTTTTGTTGTTAATTTTATTGTTAATTTATAAATGCACTCAAAAAACATAATTATGCAAAATTTTGATGTTTCCATTATTGAAACTTGAAATTAAAATATATGGCATGTTATTATAATTTTTGTATATCCTTGTCCTAATTAAAAAGATTGTGTTCTTTACGGATTTTTTTTTCAAATAATAGCTTTGGGAAATTTTATGTACCAAAGTACCACCCAAATTCAACTATGCACCAAAATGACATCCTTTTATGAAATCGGCACTGGTAATGACGATTTTAAGCTGAAAACGGCACTACCAGTGCCCTTTTTACGGTTGACTAAAATCCTCATTTTGACTTCTCCGCCGGCTTGGTTTTGGGTGGGTTTTGGGTTGGTTTTGGGTGGGTTAATTAAGTGGAGGGATTAGTTAATTAAGCCTAAGAACGAGGGGGAGACAGGCGCTGACAAAAAAAGAAAGAAAAAGGTAAAAGCGTCACTAGTAGTAACGTTTTCTACACAGGTTTTGAATAATTCCGAAAACGTCATTGGCAGTGACGTTTTTACCCTTAGATAAACCACCGTTTCCCAAACATTATTTTCAACTCTCTTCTTCTCTCTCAGTTTCCGCATTATTTTCACTCTCTTCTTCTCTCTCATTTCATTCTTACCCAAACCCAAGTGCTGAAATTTTTTTTTGCAAATTTCTCTAGGTGAAGATTCAAAGCATTTAAGATATATTTTAATCTTTCTTATATGTTTTAATTTGTTTAATATAATTAAATTTCGAGTTATTAGATGCTTTTTTGTTATATGCATTGCTAATAAATTAGGATTTTGACAGTCGAATTCATTTGTTTAGGAGTAAATATGAGTGGAGTTCCACTTATTTTCATGTGCTACTGGGGAGGAGATGATGAAAACCCGTTTGAAGGTAGCCATTATGAACAGGGGCCGAAATGTGCACTTAAAGCAAAAACTCGATGGAGGTACAAAAAATTGATTAAGAAGTTATATAAGAAAATTGGGGTAGATCGAACCAATGTTAAGTTGAAAGTTATTTGTAGATATCCTCATCTGGTCGGCAATGGGTTTGCAAATTACATTCCGTTTCCAGTCGAGAATGATATGGGTATGGAAGTCATGTTTGATGTTTCTGCTCAATTAGGTGGGATGAGTAGCTTGCAGTTGTATGTTGTCATGAATTTTGTTGATAATGTACCTTCTAATGAGTTTGAAACAGGAGAGGAGCCGATACAAAATGAGTATTTTCATGATATGGATAACTTTCAGAGGGTTCTTCAAGTTACTACCCTGAGAGAGATGTTGATGAGTTTGAAACACATGTGGAAGAGGAAGAGGAAATGGAAGTGGGGGAGGAAGAAGAGGTAGAGGAACGTGAAGATGATGATGATGTAGATTATGAAGCTCATTTCCTTGAAAATGAAGAGGGTGATTCTGGATATGAAGATTGTGCGAGTCCAACTGATGTTAGCGACAATGAGGGTGATGATGGGGAAGGTGATGATTTGGGAGCACACATGATTACTTTTAGTGAGCCGCAGAATCAACTGTATGATAGAGGAGACTATCAATTTTACCGCGATATTGGGGAAGGATCGGAGATTTATGATGATAGTCAATATAAGTTTTCAGAATGGGATGCGGAGAAAGATAAAATCGCCAAAGGTATTCGCTTCTCAAAGAAGATTGAAGTGCAGTATGAAATAAAGAAGTATCATATTAAGAAAAATCTGCGGTTCAGGGTGAAAAGGAGCACAACGCGAAAGTGGACTATTGAGTGTTTGGTGAAAGAGTTTCCATGCAATTTCTATGTGAATGTGAGCATGAAGAATGGTGGGTATTGGGAAGTAACTAAGTACAACGGTCCACATTCTTGCTTGGCATCAGATGTTACCGGAGATCATCCCAACTTAGATGCTCAGTTTATAGGAAGAGAAGTTATGGAATTCATCAAGGATGATCCTGAGTACAAGATTGCGCTTGTTAAGGCAACAATAAAAGCAATGCATGGTAAGGATATTTCATATCGGAAGGCATGGTGTGGCAAACAAAAAGCCATCGCTCAAGCATTTGGGGACTGGGAAGAGTCTTACAAAAAGTTGCCACGTTTGTTAGGAGCTATTCAAAAGTGGAACCCTGGCACCATTGTGGAGTATTCTAATCGTCCTCATGTTGGTCCTCCAGGGGCGTTTGACCGTGTGTTTTGGGCATTTGGCCCTTGTTTGGAAGCATTCTCTCATTGTCGTCCTGTCATTTCTGTTGATGGCACTTTCTTGCATGGAAGATATAAAGGGGTAATACTTATTGCTATGGGTGCTGATGCAAATGATAGTTTACTTCCACTTGCTTTTGCTATTGTTGAAAAAGAGGACCATCCAAACTGGTATTGGTTCTTACATCTTGTTATCAAACATGTTATTAGGGGTCGAGAAGTTTGTTTGATATCTGATCGCCATAGTGGCATCCTTGCCACGGTTGGAGATAATTCATGACCACGAACTGTTGTGCACAGGTGGTGCATGTTGCATTTGCGAGCAAATTTCCTTTACGCTCACAAGGGTGTAGGTTTGAAAGATCTTTTTTGGCGTGCTGTTAGCGCCACCCAGGACAGGAAGATGAAAAATTTTATGGCTCAGATTCGTATAATCAATCCCGAGGCAATTAAATGGTTTGAGTTGTTGGATGCGAGAAAGTGGTCATTGGCGCATGATTCTGGATATAGGTACGGCATTAAGACTACCAATTTGTCCGAAGTTTTTAATGGTGTCATGAAAGGAGCACGGGGGATGCCTATTTCAGGAATTGTTGAGACTGCCTTCTATAGGTGTGTAGAATACTTTCAGAATAGACTCTCAGGATCAATAAGGGCATTAGGGGGGTATCCTGGTAACCCCAACATAAATGCGAGACTACAGTTCAGGGATATGCAGATGGGGTGTAATTGTTAGGAGGATTACGTGTCCTTTCACCTCTCCTACGTAAAAGGTTAGAAAAAACACGACCCATTCGTGATGTGGAAGTTTGATATGATGACGATGCTCCACCCTGAGTGGGGTCTATATGAGTCGTACCACTACCAAAAGATGGAAACTCCGGAAACGACGTCGGAGGTAGACCAAAGCTTCGCCTTCGATTCCCACTCTCTGGAGGAGGAGTTGGAGTATAATCCATTTGAAAGCTTCGCCTTCCAGTCCCACTCCCAGAAGCATGTGATGTAGAACCCATCCCTGGAGGTGGAGTATAATCCATCTGAGTGATACCGCTCCGGGGAGGAATCCTAAAGGTGTTTGGATCCCCGGCATCGTCCTCCTCATTCTCTGCCTACTCTCTATCCTCTTCCTCATCATGTAACCCCATATCCGGCTGTATCTCTGGATATCCATGAATGTGTCGAGCATGTCTACGAACCCGATTTCGCCTTTGTGGCACCCCTTGGACACGATCTGCTGGTGGTGGTGGAGCTTCGGCGGCATCCAGTCGTTTCAGCTCATTAGTAGCTGCTAAGGATTCTGTGATGAAACGACGAGTAAGAAGTAGGTGTTCTGAGGCTGGGCCGTTTAGGCCTCCAATAGCTATGGCATTCTCATTGGATTGGTATGAACGCTGAAGGTTTTGAATCTGTCCAAATCAATTAAAGATGATATAGTTATGACGATAAAATGGTAAAACAAAAAATTGGTAAAAGTGTTGTGTAGTATTTAGCTTACCAAACCCTCGTATCGACTACCATGTGCCGTGTACCCATCCCCCTCTACATCATTTGGATGCTGGATCAATAACCGGGTAATCTGTCTGTACCATGACATATAGATATGGGTGTAATGTACATCCTCGACACCATACTGCCCAGCAACAACCATATGATTTTGGTTGTTCCACAATCCTATGTACTATCCGTGGAAGACCACTCAATCAACCTCTGACCGACCTCGCCGATCAAGTGCATGCAGGTACGTACCCGTGTCACATGCCGCAGGTATAGGTTGTAACAACCTGAACTGCCTCATAACGAGATCTGGAAGGTGCCACTCAACCCTATCAAAACAAATAAGGGGCACCTTCGTTCTCCATATACCCTGTCCCTGCAAGCAATAATCTGGAACTTGGACACCTTCATATGGCCGCCACACAACTGACTCTCAGTCAGATACGCTAGTTGATCTCGGTATCCATGCAGGTTGTGCCCGGTAATATGTGTAAACGACAAGGGACCTTGCCACCTACATATGGAGCAATTGACATAAAGAGTAATAAATAAAAAACCTCATAAATAAATAACATATTTTGTGCAGTTAGTGAAGTAATTTTAGAATACATGCAACCATATGGCAAGAATTGACCCTCTTAAAGTATGGCATCTCCCCGTGTCCTTCTTGGTCGTGTACACAACAACCTTTCCCAAGCCCAAAGCTGCAACCAATAAAGATAAAAATAACTGTCACGTACAACAAATATTTTATTCACTACTATAATGCAGTATAATTAAATATAATTGACATACCTGTACTAGTGTTAAAAATCCAGCACAGCCTTTCGAATCGGGCTTCGTCGCTACACATAGCTCCCGATACAAAAAGGCTAAAACCGCACTACCCCAACTGTAATTCTTAATCGTGTCCACGTTTCTAAGCAGTGGGAGGTACATCAACTTAACCAAAGAATTGCTTGTATCCGGCATCAGATATGCCCCCAAGCATAACAAAATATACACCCGAGTATACATGTCAATCAAATCGGGGGAGGCATCCTGGGGAAGCGCTCCGAACAAAGGCAATTGTTCCATAATCCACTTAATCGACAATCTACCACCTTTCAAGTCTTCGGGTTGTGGTTGAATCCCAAGTAACTCTACGCATAACTGAATCCATTCGGGTTTTGTCTTGATGGTTTCGGAACTTGTCACAGCTACCCCGTCTATAGGAAGGCCACATAACATGCCAACATCCTCCAGGGTGATTGTCATCTCCCCAACTGGCAAATGAAAAGTGTGGGTCTCTTGACGCCATCGCTCAATCAAAGCCTCTATCAAAGGCCAATCATATTTGAAATGGCCTAGGCTATATGCTCCGAAAACCCCACATCTAACAGTTTTTGTTTTATCCTAATATCCAAATCCTTAGGCAGATCCGGACCACGCCTGCATCTAAGACTCTCAACGTCTTGTTGAGCCCAAATATAATGAGATCGGTGGGATGTCTGTAATGTAAGTACAGACATATCCAATGGCCCGGGATCAACGAAGGGTTTGTGTTCATGTTGGTCCATCTAAAACAAACAACAATACCATAGTTAAATTGCTAAATAAATTAACAAAAACAAATTTTAACTATATAATTAATCATCGTTTGATGCAACAAAAGAAACGTGCGAATCCCGTAATATTTCTAACAGAAACGAGGCTGCTCCGTTAAATTTATAGCAGAAACGTGCGAATCCCATTAAATTTCTAACATTTTCAGTTAAGTTTTTGTCATAAAGTGGCATTTTTGTGATCTTTCTAACAAATAAACACATCAATTTAACATATATTACCAAATTAAAAGTTAACATACATACACATAAACACAAACTAATTAAAAAAAATGCAAATACCGTTAAGTTTCTAACAGAAATGAGGCTTCTCCGTTAAATTTATAACAAAAACGTGCGAATTCCGTTAAATTTATAACATAAACGAGGCTGATCCGTTAAATTTATAACAAAAACTTGGCTGCTCCGTTAAATTTATAACAAAACGTGTGAATCCCGTTAATTTTCTGACATTACAGTTAACTTTTTGACCGAAAGTGGCATTTTTGTGATCTTTCTAACAAATAAATTAACCTAGTCTTAAATTACTTCAAAATCACAAAAACGTTACTACGAGTAACGACTTCAAAATCACAAAAACTTATTAAAACAAACTAATTAAAAAAAATGAATAATACTAACATTATGATTTTAAAAATGTTACTACGAGTAACGACTTCACCAAAATTTTCGCAAATTTCCTCTTCTCTTTCTCAGCTCAACAATGGAAGTTTTTTTTTTTTTTTTAAAAAAATTTCGTGTGTGCTGTGTGAAGAAGGGAAGGTGTGCTAGGGTTTAATAATGGAAGGGAAGGAAGGGGTGGGTGGGTGTCTGTCAGCCCGTCTGTCAATCCGTGAGTCAAGTGGCCAGAAAACGTCACTGACAGTAACGCCTTCTTCCTCAGAAAACGTTAATGCCAATAACGTTTTCTTCTTTACATTTTTGTCTTTGTCGGCCACTGCAAAGTGCAAACCCTAACCTCATCTTAATTAACCCTAAACCCTCCACTTAATTAACCCACCCAAAACCAAACCGAAACCCACCCAAAACCAAGCCAGCGGAGGAGTCAAAATGGGGATTTTGGTCAAGCTTAAAAACGGCACTGGTAGTGACGTTTTCTGCCTAAAAACGTCTTTACCAGTGCCGACTTCATAAAAGGATGTCATTTTGGTACATAGTTGAATTTGGGTGGTACTTTGGTACATAAAATTTCCCAAGGCTATTATTTGAAAAAAAATTCATTCTTTACGTGGTCTGACCATTTTTAGATTTTAATTTTTTAAGCATTTTGTAGTTAAAATGACAACCACGAATCTCCATGCAGTTAACTGTATTACTTATGTTTCAAAAAAGAATTGATAAGCCATATTAGTACAATTTAACTTTGAGTGGGGATATACACCCCCACCAAATTGATAAATATGCCCACTTTAGTAAGCTCACCCACTAATTGGAATAGGATCATACTTAAAGTAGTAATTATACACACTTCTATTACGATCATACCCTTATTTAAAGAAAAGAAAAAAGAACTCTCTAATATTAAAACACCTACTTAACCAATTGCCCCCTAACCATCCATTCAAGGCAGCGACACCCACTTCACAATTAACATTCAGTTCACGAATTGGCCAACCATGTTAGTAAATCAGACCCAAGAGATAAATAATAATGAACGCAAATCAACACAGAATATACGTGGTTCACCAATCTCTATTGGCTACCTCCACGGGCAAAGGGAAACAGATATTATTATAGCGAAGAAACAATTATAAGAAGATGATCACACTAATCTATGTTTGCATGAACTTTAATCACAAAGTTCCTAGCTATGCAAATCCCTAGATCTAGAATTATTGATCTCTCCTTTCTGAGTAATTGAGCTTCTGAATTAAATTAGGACGGAGGGAGTATACTTATACCTACACGCCTAAATAAACTAATTCTAATTCATTAAGGAATGTTATTCCTTATTTCCTAATTGCCTCATACTAGAATCCTTCAGACTTGGAACACGCCAATTATGCCAATTATGAGTTTTGGCCAAACAAAACTTCCTTGACCAATCATGACCCATCACGGCTTAAACAATCCGGCCATAGCAAGTGGCCTTCGCCTAAATATCAGCTTAGACGCAGAATTTTGGGATTTGGCTTTTGGCCTTAGCTCAACTCCTTCGGTCTCATAATTATGAACTCCTCGTATAATTCTAGTACCAATTTCAAAGGCATTTATCTCAACAATCTCCACCTTGACTTTGAATCTCCCCTAATAATTCAGATGCACGAGCTTCCGACATAGCCTCCACCTTGAGCCACATCCCTCGTACCAGATTTTTTCAACCTTTGCCTCAGTTTGTCTTTCGTCAAAGACACTAGATTTTTCGTGCGCCATGTATCTTCAAGACACTCAGAGTTTGTCTCACCAGGCAAACAACTTTGTCCTCTGGACAATCATATTTTCTGCATGCAATGTATCCTACGGACACCTAGAATCACCCCAACGGGCAATTAACAGTCATTCAGACGTGGCCCATCCAGTCGACATTGGATCTTGCCAACCATGACTGATAAAACCGGTGTATGTTGATCTACTAGCCGTGGCTTGCCCAGTTCACTCCGGCCTAGAGTAAAACGATGCTCCACCTGCTCGTCAACACCCTCAACAATCTCAGAACCTTGGAGGATAAACAAGGAATCTTTTCTTCCGCCCTTCAGAATCACATTCGAACCTTTGTAGACATTCAGAACTCCACCTTCACCTTTGAAACTGTATCTCTTCTTATCCAACCGACTAAGTGATACCAAATTCTTTGCTACTTATGGAACGTGTCTCACCTTGTTCAATGTGAGATATTTATCACCAGAAGTTCTCACCCTTACAGAGCCCATGCCAACTACTTCGCAGATAGATCCATTAGCCATATAAATACGGTCTCCATCCTTCTGCTCGTACGTTGTAAACTGCTCCTTGCGCGAACACATGCGATAAAAAACTCCCGAATCTAGAACCCATGCAACTTCCTTACACGCTTCTTCTTCGGTCACCAGGGCATAATTTCCATCCTCATTCAGATTGTCACTGCTCGCCATTGCTGCAGCCGACTCAGAACTCTTCAGACGCGGAGTCAGATGTATAACTCAAAAATCTAACCAGATTATTGCCTCGGGCAACACAAATTTTGTATCTACTTCTAGATCACTAGAATAGACTACAACAGATGTTAGATCATCAGATTATACCAGACAGCTAACTTCTAATCACAGAACCCTAGCTTCAAATCTCCGTCTTCAGATGTAGATACTAGACACCGAAATGTTCTAGATGCGTTCTTGGATCACCACCGAACACCAGACGAACTTTCAGATGCCGATCTACCAGATTTGCTATTTCTAGCACAGATTTCTGCACGGACACTGCACCCGGACTGCACGGAAAAAACTGCACGCGAACTGCACCAAAACTGCACGCGACCCGCACCAAGACTGCACGCGAACTGCACCAAGACTGCACGCGACCCGCACCAAGACTGCACGCGAACTGCACGTTTTCTGCACGCGATCTGCACCTTTTCTGCCCGCAACCAGCACGCCCAATGCATAATCTTCCATCAGATAATAAACATCTTCTTTGCGTCAGACTTGTTGATTTTCTTGTCCATCCCGGAATCCATCTCTTTCTACCGCAGCGGAATGCCCTGATCTTTCTTTACTAACCAGACTCTGGTGCAACCAGAGCTCTGATACCACTTGTTAGTAAATCAGACCCAAGAGATAAATAATAATGAAAGCAAATCCACACAGAATATACGTGGTTCACCAATCTCTATTGGCTACCTCCACGGGTAAAGGGAAATAGATATTATTATGGCGAAGAAACAATTATAAGAAGATGATCACACTAATCTATGTTTGCATGAACTTTGATCACAAAGTTCCTAGCTATGCAAATCCCTAGATCTAGAATTATTGATCTCTCTTTTCTGAGTAATTGAGCTTCTGAATTAAATTAGGACGGAGGGAGTATACTTATACCTACACGCCTAAATAAACTAATTCTAATTCATTAAGGAATGTTATTCCTTATTTCCTAATTGCCTCATACTAGAATCCTTCAGACTTGGAACACGCCAATTATGCCAATTATGAGTTTTGGCCAAACAAAACTTCCTTGACCAATCATGACCCATCACGGCTTAAACAATCCAGCCATAGCAAGTGGCCTTCGCCTAAATATCAGCTTAGGCGCAGAATTTTGGGCTTTGGCTTTTGGCCTTAGCTCAACTCCTTCGGTCTCATAATTATGAACTCCTCGTATAATTCTAGTACCAATTTCAAAGGCATTTATCTCAACAAACCATTAGATACAAAGTGTTATTTCCTTGTGAAGAAATTTATATAAAGAAAAGAGTGCTTAATAACTTGGCAATTGGGGATTGAAAAAACAAATACTGTAAATACCTTAGAGGAACACATCAGTTAATTTCTCAACACTAACGCATTCATTACAAGAGACTTAACAGGGAATCCCACCTTTACGTGATGGCACAAATAGATACTTCACCATTGTTCATAGGAGAACCCAAATACTCATTCTGTCTCAAAATGCATGTTAAAATTTATTTTTGATGAGAATAAAATTGAATATTTATTTTAAGTATAACTTATCATACTCCTTCAATTAACGATTAGGGTTGATAATAATATCTCTATGAGTATCCTAGTTAACGTAGGAATGGAATTTCTAAAGTGTGTGTCCAAACTAATTTAAAAGATTCGAATTTTAGTTTTGATTCTCATTTAAGGATTAAATTGTCATTTAGAAATATGGCATTATTGTAATTAAAAAATGATGTGTGTAGTTACTAATATGGTGGGGGTGTATATCACCACTCTTTAACTTTTGAAAAAAATGCACCAAAAGTACTCGAACTATAGGGGTTGTTTGGATTTAGTAACTTATCTCTTTTTTGACCCATGAAAAATACCTTAACTCTTTTTTTGTGCAGCGGAGGTACCTATTGCTAACGCCGTCCACTTTTTGCCGTTAAGTTATCATGTGACTGACCACGTGACTTTTTTTAAGGGGTAAAACTGGAATACAAAGATAAAGGGGGTTAAAGTAACTTATTAAATTTCAAATAACCCCCTCCCCTCCCCGTCCCCTTCTCATTCTTGGGTAATCTGATTGCTACTTCTCATTCTTGGATTCCCACCTTCATCCCCAATTAAGGTAAGTCAACCATCAACATCCAACACTCATTCCTTTTCCCTTTCCCAGAACAAGAAGAAACGCAAAGACAAATCCGCCGCTGACCCATCTCGCTCATGCCGCCGCCGATCCATCACGCTCATGCCGCTGTCGACCTTCATCTCACTCATGCCGCCGTGGATCTCCAGTTCGCCATCTCGCCGACCTCCAGTTCGCCATAATCTTGGTCCGTCTACATGAAATTAGGTTACAAATTCATTGTCAAATATGGGTTCATTCTTGGAGTCTTATTTCTAAAAAAAATCAGATCTGAAATTAGGTTCATTATCAGATGTTGAACCCATATTCAACATCTTCTACATCTTCCATTGTGTATCTCAGATTTGAATTTTATTTTACTTTTTTTTTTTGATTTTTTTTTTTTTTTGATTTTTGGGAAGTGGTAGTAAAATCTGGGCTTGGAGAAAAAATTGATGTTGTTTTGTTAATCTTGGTATGTTAATTTTCGATTGGTCACAGAATGAACCTAAAAAATGAATTAAGGATTTGGGTGAGTGATTTGTAATTTCTGATTTGGGAATTGTTCATGTAAAGGATGGTGGTGGTGGTAATGGGTGGTGGCGGCAGTGCTGGTTATGAGGGGTGGTGGGTGTTGGTGTTGGTGGACAATAGTTTTTTTTTTCTTTTCTTTTTTTTTTTTGATGGTGGTGGTGGACAGTAGCACGGGTTGAAGATAGTTGTGGTGTTGAGTGGCGATGGATGGTGGTGTTCGGTGGTGGATGTCGGTGGCAGCGATAGAGGATGGTTGTGGTGGATGGTGGTGTTACGGTGGTGGATGTCGGTGGTGGGTGGCGGTTTGGCTACGACTGGGAAAGAGAAGGGGAAGGGGAAGGGGAAGGGGAAGGGGGTTAATTGAAACCAGAAAAATTACTTTTAACCCATTTATTTTGTAAAATGTTCTCACACTATCCTTGTTATGTTTTGACATTTTTACCTTCAAAAAATTAGTCATGTGCGTGGCACATGATAACTTAACGGCAAAAAGTGGACAGCGTTAGCAATAGGTACCTCCGCTGCACAAAAAAAGAGTTATGGTATTTTTTATGGGTCAAAAAAGAGATAAGTTACTAAATCCAAACAACCCCTATAGTTCAGGTACTTTTGGTGCATTTTTTCCTTAACTTTTTAAAGATACATAATGGTTACCTTTTTCCAGCAATTATATGTATTCATGATAACTTTATTATTGTTTATTTATAAATTTGCACTAAAATCACAATTTTGTAAAATATGTATCTATTAATAAAGTCTGAGGTTCCATACCAAAATCAATTGACAATGAGAGGAGGAGTGGCCATGGATCTTTATATAGTCAGACATTGGCTAGTTCATTCCCGATATGGGATAATTGCTCAAACACGCCCCATCACGCGTAGCCGAATTTGGTTCCATCAAAACCAATTGATAAGGGGAGGAGTGACCCTGAATCTTTATATATAGTCAGACATTGGCCAGTTAATTTCCGATATGATATAATTACTCCAACATCTATAACATAAATAAATTGAATTATTTAGCAGAGTTAAGTCAAACATTCAAACAAGTATGTAGACATTTGCTCAAAGGCTCATCTATACTTATATCTTTACCATCAAAGATCATTTCAAAACGACAATCACACAACAACTGGTTATTAATCTCACACTTGAAATGATGTTGAGTGTCTTAATTAAGGCCACGAGTGCTGTCCTTACAATCCACCTATCCCTAATCCCACTAGCTACTAGTACTACTGGTAGATATGTCTGATAACAAAAGTTGTAAAACAATGGTGTTGGTGGGACCATTCCTATAAAAATAAATGTCAGTGACATCAGACTGTTTGATAGTTTGATTGTCGGCAGTTAGACTAATTTCAAAAGTTTGATCTTCTGTTCGTCTCATCCCATAAATAGAACCATTATTTAAGAGACATTTAATTTAACCGCACACTTCATCTAACTGCACTAGTGGTGAAATTAGAAAAAAATCAAAAGAAAGTGTAAAATTATTTTGACTAATTAAAAAGGATTAAAGAAAATATAAAGTGTATTTTTTCTTTACATAAATGGGTGTAAAATTTTGTTTAGTACACTTTATTGTTCTTAAAATTAAATAGGGCAGTTGGCCCCAAGTAAGTTGTAGCTCTGCCCTTAAACTGCACTGCAGTGAAATGTTACGCAGATGATCCCTTTTATATCATCATTTATCTGCTCTAGCTTGCCTCTTCAACAACACATGTTATGGTGCGTAGTTCATTCAGACATTTTTGGCACGAACTCCTTTACTTCTCAACATTCTAAGAATGGCACGCATGATTCAAGGCATATGAACCTAGTAAATATGCTGTCCGTCCTTTCATTTTTGCCTTTCTGAACAAAAAGGTATACTTTTCGAACAAGTTTTTGTACATTTAGAAAAAGGGTTAATACATCTTCTGGAGACAAAAAGAAAAAAAAAAAAAAAAAAAAAAAGCCTACAGCTAGATGCAACAAGTTGGACAGTTTGATAAAACAATAATGTTAGGGGTACAAAATAAGTTCACAAAATTTGAGTCACAAACTGAGTTTACAGCGCCACTGACTAGATACTTAATTAATGAGTATTGAGGCCTACAATATCATCCAATCAATTATTGTCAAATCATCTAGTGTTCAAAATATATGTTCAAGAAAATGGCACCGATTTATAGTTTTTTGAGAGTAACACGCCACACAACCATTTGAAACATACACCACGCGTTACAGTCTACGGATAGAGTCCAGTACTAGTCGCACTCGACCAATCTTACATACTCCTATGTTGGATTGACAATTGATTCAAATAATCGACCCAAATAGATAAATTAATAATTTTCGGGATACATTTATTTCTTATTTGTTTATTTTCAGCTTCTCGGTGTTTTGATAAATGGTCAATAATGCAATGGGCGTGTGAATGATTAGACTGAAGAAGAATGTCCCAACAGAACAAAGCAAAAACAGTAAATGTTTTTTTTTTTTTTTTTTTTTTTTTTTTGCTATTACATAAGTTCTCTAGCAACATCCATCACATAGTAATTGGTCTAATCACTCCCTACGGAGTCATTTACCTACAAATGGAGGACCATAGTAACACGAGAATTCCGTTAAAAAATTGACATCTTAAACATGATATTTATTTTGGAACGCGCATAAACTTATCATCACTAACGACAATTGGATTGTAAAAGGAACTATTATACCCCTCTTATCGCTTTGGTATTCTATAATCAATACCAAAGCATAAACTTGCATCGGATAGACATGCAAATCATCCATGTTAAATATTCATTCACAATTGCCTTTGTGCGAATTGCTGAACACAAAACGTATTCTTCTTTCTGCCAAAATATTATCATTTTAGACATATATATTATATTTGTTAGAAAAATATCACACTTGCCATTTTTGTCCAGTAATAAAAGAGAGAATAGCGTATCTGAAAAGGAGAAGAATTATAAAGTTATTATAAGAAGGTACAAGAATGTAACTACATCCTCTTAAGAAATTTGTATTTGTTGTGAAAAGTCTAGGGGTTGAAATGTTTCAACCGGTTGAAAGAAAAAGAAGGGACCCACGCCTTGGACACGCGGCACGCCACAATTGGGCCAAAATCGGCGCGTGCGGCTCACCGCCAGACAAGGCGCGTGAGTCGCCGCTTTAACATTTTTTTTTTTCTGAGTGGGACACGTGTCTTCCAATGGTTGGTTCTTGAGATTTCCGGATTTATTTTTCATCCAATTATTTGAGCTCAATTATTTTATAGCAAATTCATTTTTTATTTTTTTTCCGCCAAAATTCATAATTTTTTTTCCTCTATAAATAGATGCAAGTTTCATTTGATTTGGACACCGAAAAAAAAAACCTCTTTTCTCAATGTAAATTTCTCAATTATCCTTCCTTAACTATTTTTTAAAAAAATTCAACATCTTTTTAATGTGTCGTATGTAACTTTTCTTTGTTTTAATAATAATTATCATCATTTCTCGTATTTATTTAATTGCAATTACAAAAAATTAATTATGTGTGAATTTTTTTAATTTTAATTTTAAATAATAATAATAATAATTATTTTAATAATCATAAAAATAAAGAATATAAATAAAATAAAAGTAGTGGGGTATAGGATGATGAGTTGAAAGGTAGTTGAATTTAATTAAACCAAACCATTGTAGGGCGTAAAAGCGAAAGAGTAGTTGAATTATTAGGTGGAAGAGAGAAGATGATGTGGAGTGTTAAAGTGGTAGTTGAATGAGTTATGGTAGTTGAAACCATTGTAGATAGCTAAGGTGGCGTTTGTTTTTTTAAGTGTTAAGTACTGAAATCTGATTTCACGTCTGAACTAATAAGAGGCAGCGTCTGAAGACTGAATTTCAATTTTTCAAAATTGTTTGGTAGCATCACTGAGTGAACTGACTGAATATGTGCAAATATTTTTACATTCCCATTGTAACCTTAAAAAGTATTTAATTAATTTATTTATTTTTAATGGAAAAATTATTAAATTTAATTGGAAAAAAATCTCTCTAAAAATAAAGACCTATATATTTCCAAAAAGCCACATCTTTACAAATGCTCTGGCATAATGGATGGGGAAAATAACACCCGCAACAATGGTGAAATGAAATAAAAAAAAAAAAATCAAAAATACACTAGTGTAACACTGATGGATTCTCTATAGAAACTTAAATTACAAGAACCCAGCTCTGTAGGCCAAACAAGGATTCGAACACTTTCAAACTAATTCAAAATTCCACCATTAATTTCACACACACAAAAAAAAAAAAAGACAAAATCAAAAAACGAATTCCCAAAGCAAAATCAAGATACTTTACTTTGGATAAACCTAGATCCAAACACCCCTATCTCAAAAACGCCTTCCTCGATTGCGTCCCTTCGTTATGTTGCCGGAAATTACAGATCTCAGAAGAAGGTAAGAAAAACGGAAGAAGTAAATAGAGGCGACCGGGCGGAGAAGGTGATCAAGCAGAGGAGGCGATTGCACGTAAGAGGGGACTGGTCGGAGAAGGCAACAAGTCGGAGAAGAAGTTCAGCGGCCCTGGGAAAGACGGTGATAGAGAGAGGGAGAAAAAGGAACGCTGGTGGAGAAAAGAAGTGAAAAGCGAACACAAATGCCAGGGGTAGTATTGGGTCTATCAAAATTTTGTGAGGACAATTATGTAATAGTGACTCTAGATACACAAGTCTGAACCATTAAGCATTCATTTTGAATCTGAACCATTAAGTGGCTAATAAGAGGCAACTTGATCTGAAAGCTGAAAAAAACCAAACACTCTGAATTTGGTTAAGGTCTGATTCGCTATGCATTCATACCCCATTCAGATCTGAATGAAAAAAACAAACAAGGCCTAAGATAATAAAACACAAAAAGAAGAAGATATAGTTATTCACTTTTCATTAAAAATATTGTTAAAATTCCCACACATTTGTAAGGGTTGATACAAGTAAACCTTTGCTAGTATACAATTGTAACATCTAAGAAGGGATGGGGGTGGGGGTGGGGGTGGGGGTGGGGGAACAAATTGTTGATAGGAAAAATAGAGAGAAAAGATGGGAGGTAGGGAGGGGGAGGGGAGGGGGGTCTTCAATTCTTGAATATTCATGATGTGTTATATGGCAAAGAGGGGTAAGACTCATAAGTGAGGTCAATGGGACCAACTTCTTGATATCCAACTCTTTGTACCTTTTGTGCCTCATTTGCCTTTGCCCTCTGCACATCATACACAAAAACACATTTCAAATGTAATTAGTACCATTCTTCCATCTCAAAGTACAACACACAAAATAGTAAAAAAGACAAAGTACAAGCCCTATAACCTATACACAATAAGTCTGAAATTATAAACTGAAACCTGCACGTAGATTATACAGATTGTATGACACACCACAAGAAATTGTACCCGTTTATATGTTTTTTTTTTTATATATAAATCCCTTTTCGCTTTGGATTATCATGATCGGACTATATTAATAGACTATTTGGCCAAAAAGGCAATGAACACTTGATAATTTTTATCCATTCTAATGTCTTCAAAACAGAGCATGCAAAAATGGTCACTAAAAACTCTCAAACAATTTACCTGCAATGCTTCTATTGCATCAGTCTCGGTATTGAAGTCGTAAAATGAACTTGCTGCAGTGAGCTTCATTGAAAGAAACTGTATACATATATAAAACGCGTATAATCAGTTAATTACCGCCTTCAAAATTTTGTTGTTAGTGCTGAAAAAAGATTCAAAATTTTAGTTCAAACTCACATCCACTTGGTTTTGTAAGGACTGAACATAGTTAATTATTTCATCCAGCATTACTGCCATGCCCATAGTCTGCAATTAAATCATTTTATTAGCAAATACTAACATAAATGAAAATTTTCGTAGGAGATTAAAACAGTTCAAATATTGAAAGTGCGCGAAAATGTTAACCTTGTAGCATCCGGGAACAATATCTTGTAAACATCTCAATCGTTCGTTAATCTTTCCTCTACGAACCTGATTCCAAGCCAAATTTGATCAATTAGTACCAAATTATCGTCGCAATTTATATTTTTATTTTCCAAAAATTATTTTTCATTTTTATTTGTAACTTACTCTCTCTGCTAAACTATGACTATCAGTGGCTTGGCCCCTTCTAGCTCTAACATGTACAACTTCCTTGGGGATTCCATTTTCCTTGTCTATTTTCCCTCTTATCTTCTTTCCCTTTCCTTTTCCTGAACTCTGCAAATCAAGAAAATGAAAAAAAAAATTAAATCTTTAAACATTTTTAAAGAAACAAATATGATAAAAATGAATAGCAAATAAAGAAATAATCAGCCCTTACATTTTTCCTTTGAATCCCATTTTCTGAACTGGGCGTAGACGAATTCCCGGAACTGCATTCTGATATATCCATTGCTTTCCTCTTCTTATTCTCAGTTGTAAAAGAAACTTCATTTCCAGAAGATAAAACAGGATGAAGAATGGGAATTACATTCTTCTGTTCATCATCTTGATGGAAAATGCCGGGAAAATTTTCTAACAAGTTTCCAGGAAAACCAATTGAAAATTGTTGTTGTTGGTTGAAGAAATTTTCTTGGGAAAATTCCATTAAGCTCTGAAGATTATTGTTCATGTTTGATGAAGCTTCCATAAGGCTTGGGTGCAAGACAGAAGAAAACTGGCTCATTAAGTCCATGTTTGGATCAATCTCTAAGAAAGGAAATGATTGTTTAAGGCTCTGCAAATCAGAGGTGAAGTTAGCCATGAAATGAAAAAAAAAATTAAACTATTTTTCAAATGTTTATTAGATTGCCAAACAGAGCTTATGGAGATCAGTTATGTGACTTGTGTATTTATATAGAGAGACTAAGGATTAGGATTATGTGTATAGGTGACTTATAAGTTGTGAATATTGTGTACTCGATAATAAATGTCGTAATTTTTAAAATAATAAATGTCGTGTTTTTTTTTTTTTCAATTCAAAGTAAATATAAAATTTATTATAAATAAATAATACTAATATAATTTTTTCGTGATACTAACAATTACAAATAAGTAAATTATATAATTTAATTTCTTACAAGTAAACTATGACACTCATTGTTAATAGAGTTAGTCTAATAGAAAACTTGTTTTACACTCACATTAGTGTAAAACTTGTTTTCATCTTTTAATATCAAACCCGAAGAGATGAAAACATGTTTTACATTAAAGCGAGTGTAAAACAAGTTTTTTCCTAAATTTTCACTTGTTAATATGAAATATGAATATTCTAAATAAATAATGAGTGAAAAAGTGGAGCAATTTGAAAGAGGCCACGTGGAAATTAAAGCTTCTATGGTTTATGTTCCCTAGTTGGGTCCTATTTCAAGAGATATATCCAATTAAATGGGTCCCTTCTTTTGCCATTACTTTCAAGTGAAAATAGTTGAGAAAAGCTTGAACTAAGCTGGATTTATTTTATTTAATCATTATTTTAATGAACCCATTTTTTTGGAGAATAGGAAAATGACATTTTTTTTTTTTTTTTTTTGTTGTGGGTGAGCACTAGTTGGTGGGGTGTTATTTTACAATAAAGTGAGATGTTTTCATGCATGTATCAAATGGGTGGGAGAGTGGGATTATGTTAAATGGTTTTAGCACCAAAATTATGTACTATTTGCAATTTGCATCATATAGGTGAAGTGAAGTGATGCCATTGCCATTATATTGGAGTAGATGCTTAAGTAGGGTTTAAAGGATTTGTCATTTGATGTTGATAAGATCTTGGAATCCAAAATACTGACTTAAAAATATATAAATAATATTATGACCAGGAAAAAATAAAAAAAAATAAAAAAATGATTTTTAGTCTCTCAATAGAACAATCAATATAATACTCTAATACTCCCTCCGTCCCACCAAAATGATCTTCTCATTTGTCATTTCTCATTGTCCCAATAAGGTCTTCACATTTTTACAATTTAAGCATAAAAGTGCATATACAAAACATGGCTAGTGAAGCAAGCGTGCATATCCTTAAAAAGTCTGAATAGTCAAACTCGAAGATCATTTTGGGAAGGAGGAAGTATAATTAAAATAAATTTAAATCACGTTAACAACAAGCTGGAATAGCTCAGCTGGTTAGAGCGTGTGGCTGTTAACCACAAGGTCGGAGGTTCGAACCCTCCTTCTAGCGATTTTTTATTTGATTTTTTATTTCTGAAGCACAAGAAACAGAGGAAAAACAAGCAAAATTATGTTAGAAATTTTTTCAGGAACTAGAAGCAATCAAAGTGGCCGGCTTGTCAAGATCCAAATTTATAATAAGGGCAATGCTAAGGTCATAAAAACGAAGTTTATAAGAAGATGTATACAAAATGAAGTGGCGATATTTTGTCAAGACCTAAATCTATAATAAGGGCAATGCTAAGGTCATAAAAAAGAAGTTTGTAAGAAGGTGTATACAAAATGAGGTGGAGATATTTTAAATGTTGCATCGATTGTGAACCCTCCATACTTTAATTAAAAACACCGATAAAATCACGACACATAAATAAATTTTGTGGCTTTTTTATGACTTTAGTTACCCCTATAATTATACTGATCATGATGTCATGTATGTTAATTTCAATAAACGCCTATGATGTGGCTTATATAATTAAAGCATGTTGGTTGAAGTGGAAGAGTGCTACAGGGTTTCTTGATCCCTACATGCCCCCTAGATTGAAGGGAAAATTCTTTCACACGGCAATTAGGCGACACTGCTTTATGGTAATGAATGTTGGGCCGTAAAACAGTGTCACGTTCATAAGATGAATTTAGCGGAGATGCGTGTGCTACGATGAATGTGTGGGCATGGAAGAAATGATCGATTGATGAATGAGGTGATCAGGGGTAAAGTAGGAGTTGAGCCATTAAGGATAAAATGAGGGAGAATCGTCTAAGGTGGTTTGATCATGTGAGATGGAGACCGAGTGATGCACCGGTGAGGAGGCCTGAAATGTGGAGAAATGATGAAATGGTGAGGGGTAGGAGAAGACCTAAATCAAACTTGGATTAGGGTAATTGAAAATGATATGAGTTTATTTGGATTGAATGGAAATATGACGTTGGAGAGGCTGGAATGAAGGGGAAAAATTCGTGTGTGTAATGGGGGTTGACTTTTTTTTTTAATTATTATTATTATTTTTAATCACTATTTTTTTCTTCTCATCTTTTCTTTTTCTAATTTTTCCCCACCTATTTTTTTGTTTTAACTTTTTTTTCTTACACCTTTTCTTTCACGATGACATATGAAGATTCATGTTAGCCAACCCCAAATTATTTTGGTGACTAAGGTTTTGTTGTTATTGTATACGCCTCAGAAAAGATTTTTTATTTTTATTTTTTTATTTTTTAAAGAGGATTGATAGTGGTTCCTCACCCACTCCTTATGGACAATATAATGATGTCCTATGAGGCATGGGAAGGGATCGAACCCAAGACCTCACACATTGTGAAGTTTGGCTCTACCACTGAGCCACTCCTTATGGACGTTAACACAATTCAGTTAAGCATTGTGTTTCCTTAAAGATTACATTATAGAGGTTATTTATTATCTCTGCTGGAAAATTTGAGCATTTTGCTCGTCGAATCGAAATACTTGAATATGTATTTCTTGTATTTGTAATGAGGCAAAACTGCATAAAAAATAACTCAACTATGACCAGTTTGGGTATTTGGTCACTAAACTAATTTCCTTTTGAAACAACACATCCAACTAAGAGTTTATTGAATCGAAAGTCACTATCACCAACACCGTTACATTTTTTTCGTCAAATAGTGAAGGAATTTGGAATTAAGCAAGTTGTTTATTCCATGGGACAATATGTCATTATATACTTAGTACAAGTTTCTAATATTTACGTCTAACTCCCTATACAACTTAAACTATCATAAAATAATCAACTCATAATAAACCTATTACACACTAATATACATAAGCGTCTAATACTCCCCCTCAAGTTGGAGCATGAGGATTACGAATGCCTAAGTTGCAGAGAAAGTATTCCAACCGTTGTACGCCAAGGCTCTTAGTAAGTGCATCGGCTAATTGCTGAGACGTATGAACATAAGAAGTAATAATCGTACCTCGTCGTATCTCATCACGGACGAAGTGACAATCAATCTCAATATGCTTAGTACGTTCATGAAGGACAGGGTTTGCGGCAATATGCATAGCCGAAACACTGTCTGACCGAACGGTCATCGGATCATGCTGAAAAACCCCAAGCGACACAAGTACACCCTTTAACCACTTCAACTCACAAGTGACAGCCGCAAGTGCCCGATATTCGGCTTCAGCAGAAGAACGAGAAACGGTCTGCTGCTTCTTGGTCTTCCAGGCGACAGGAGAGGCACCCAAGAAAATCAAGTACCCAGTAATAGAACGTCGTGTCAATGGGCAGCTAGCCCAGTCAGAATCACAATAAGCAGACAATTTCAAATTCGAGTCAGAAGAGAGTATAAGACCTTGACCTGGACTACCTTTCAAATACCGTACAACCCGTAAAGCAGCCTCCCAATGAACCAATCGCGGAGACTGCATAAACTGTGCCAAAATGTGTACCGAGTAACTAAGTTCAGGCCGAGTAACAGTAAGATAAATCAGTCGCCCAACTAACCGTCGATACTTGTCAGGTGCATGCAAGAACGGACCAGTGTCTAAATCCAGTTTATGGTTCGGTTCTATAGGAAATTTCGCTGGTTTCGAACCAAGTAAACCCATCTCAGTGATAATGTCAAGAGCATATTTCCGTTGACACAAAAACAACCCATCACGTCCCCGAGCCACTTCAATACCCAGAAAATATTTTAAAGTCCCCAAGTCTTTCATATGAAAACAGTTGCTGAGATAAGCTTTAAAAGAACTAATCATGACCGAATTATTCCCACCAATAATAAGGTCATCCACATAAATAAGAACTGACAAAATAAAACCACTCTTCCGATACGTGAAAAGTGAGTGATCGGAGCTAGACTGTTCAAAACCATATTCTTTAAGAGATGACAACAATTTGAAAAACCAACAGCGCGGTGCCTGTCGTAAACCATACAGAGATTTGCGCAGCTTACATACCTTTCCCGAGTCATCATGAAAGCCAGGCGGTAAACGCATATACACTTCTTCGTGCAAATCACCATGAAGAAATGCATTATGTACATCCATTTGATGAAGATCCCATTTTGATGCAGCTGCAACTGCAAGAAAAGTGCGCACTGTAACCATCTTTGCAACTGGTGCAAATGTTTCATTGTAGTCCAAACCTTCTACCTGCCGATTCCCAAGCACAACTAGACGAGCTTTATAGCGCTCAACCGTACCATCAGAGTTATACTTTATCTTGTAAACCCACTTGCATCCAATTGCACGTTTCCCAGTAGGTAGGTGTTCCAAGATCCAGGTTTTGTTTGATTCCAAAGCATCTATCTCAGTCTTCATGGCCTCTCGCCATTTAGGGTCCAGAACAGCTTGTGAATACGAGGTAGGCTCAGTACCTGTACTGATAGCTGCTAAGAAAGCACTGTGACTCGCAGAGAATTTATCACAGTTCATATAATTTTGTATAGGATAACGCGTACCTGAAGACTTTTGAGAAGAGGAGGTAGCATGCGCAGGGGGGTCTAGTTGAGCTGTGTGCAACACATAATCCCGTAAATGAGCCGGTAACTGATGATGTCTATGCCCTCTACCAAGAGGCTCAATACCCGCAGAAGTGTTAGAGATGTCACCCGAATTTAGTGAGGTACTCCCCCTCAGTTCAAGACTCTCGGCCATGGGAGCTGGTGGCTCGGCCGAAGACTGTCCAGCCTCTGTCGAAGGTACTAAGGACTCGGCCGAAGGCACCACAGCCTCGGTCGCGATTTCTGGTGCATTACCCGTCGACGTCATAGGTGTTTCATCCCAAACTGTTTCAACCGTAGTACCCATAGACGGAGATTGACCCAAATCATGCGCAGACAAAGAAGCATCCGGATGTTTGTCAAATGGAAAGTTGTCTTCAAAGAATACCACGTCTCGAGAAACCAAAAACTGTTTTTGTGCTAAATCAAAAACCTTCCAACCTTTCTGCCCAATCGAATAACCCACGAAAATGCATCGCCGTCCACGTTCACCAAACTTATCCTTGTCACGACGTTGATCATGAACATAGCACAAGCACCCAAAAACTCGTAATAGACTGAAAACCGGACTCTTCCCATGAAGAATCTCATAAGGTGTCATCCCATTTAGTAAGCGTTTCGGTGTTCTATTAATTAAATGACACGCAGTGAGTACACACTCACCCCAGAAAGCAAGAGGCAGCCGTGCCTGAAATCGAAGAGCACGAGCAACATTAAGTATATGCCTGTGTTTCCGTTCCACTCGTCTATTTTGCTGAGGGGTACCTATACATGAAGATTCAAACAAAATTCCTTTTTCACGAAAATAAGGTCGTAAAGGCTGTAATTCAGTACCATTATCACTACGAATATTCTTGACCTGTTTCCCAAACTGTCTTTCTGTCATAGCACAAATTTTTTAACTATTGCTGGAACTTCTGTTTTGTCAAGCAATAGATACACCCATACACCTCGAGAATAATCATCTACAATGGTTAAAAAATACGATGCACCACAAGAGGATTTAACACGATAACTACCCCACAAATCAATATGAATCAAATGAAAACATTCAATAGCTCTATTATTACTTAAAGGAAAACTGTCACATGTTTGCTTTGCCCTAAAGCAAATATCACAAGGAGTCTTAGAACAAATCTCACTACTTTTCCCTACACTAGGAATTAAACCCAAAACTTTATCTGAAGGATGCCCCAACCTTAAATGCCATAAATCATGAGCTGCTTGAGTAGAGACTGCACATGCCTTGTCACTTCCAACAGCTCGAAAAACATAGACCCCGTTGCGCTGCTCACCCGCTCCAATCAAAGTCTTCGTGGTCCGGTCCTGTATTATACAAAAATTATTAGAAAAAGTGACAGTAGAATTCAACTGCGTAACAAGTTGTGCAACAGATATAAGAGTGCAGTGCATTGCAGGAACAAATAAGACATCTTGTAACACAAAATCTCGGCCAAGACACAAGCACCCCTTCCGTGTGGCCGAAGTACTTTCCCCGTTCAGCATTCTAATGAAACATTCAGGAATATCCTGCAAGTTAGTCAAGTATTTTACGTTCCCCGTCATGTGCTGTGACGCACCAGTATCCAATAACCACTCCATATCCTTACCACTGAGTCTGTCGCCAGGAGATGACTTGCATGAGTTCAAAATAGACACAAGCGATGATACTTGATCGTTACTGAGACCCAAAAAATTATTCCGAACACTATCGGCAGTCACATGGTTTCCAACGGTAGTACCGGAATTACCTCCCTTAACCTCCATAGAGTTGGCGTGAGTCTGACCCCCACGTCCCCCACGACTGCCACCTCGACCCCGTCCTCCAGTCCCTCTTCCCACACCATTGGCTCGGTTCTTTTCTTCCCACCACTCGGGATACCCAATCAACTGGAAACAATCTTTGACTACATGCCCCGGCCGTCCACAGTGTGTACATGTCCCTGTTTTATCTCTGTATACGATACGTCCCGGTTGTCCAACTTTCGGTCCAACACTGCCGCCACCCGGAGGGTCCGAAACGTTCTTGGCAGCAAAGGCAACGGCCTCGGCGATGTTGTCAATACCCTTCGCAGCATCTTGTACCCGTTCTTCCTGAATAATCAAGGAATATGCACGCTGAATCGTAGGCAAGGGATCGGTGCTGAGAATGTTCGAAATTACCGTTCGAAAAATCTCTGAATTTAGACCCATCAAGAATTGATGAATCTTCTCCGCTTCTTGTTTCTTTGTCATCGCAGTAGTCATATTGCAAGTACAACCCCTGCACTTACACGCAATAGGTGGATCATAGTTGATCAACTCATCCCACATCTTCTTCAGTTTACCATAATAGTCAGCGACAGCTAACCCGCCTTGCTTGCAATTGGCAATTGCCGCCTTCAACTGATGAATACGCGGCCCATTCCCTACCGAAAATCTTTCCTCCAAGTCGTCCCATAATGATTTAACTGTGTCGGCATAGGTCAACGTAGATCGTAGTGTCGGTTCAATGGTGTTGAGGACCCAAGCAACCACCATTGAATTAACCATCAACCAGTCCTCATAGAGAGGATCATCCTCCTCCGGTTCAGTCACAGTTCCCGTGAGAAACCCAAGTTTACGCTTAGCCCTAAGTGCATTTTTCAATGAACGAGCCCATTCATCATAATTGACACCCCTCAAAACAACCGGAGAAATCACAAGCCCGGTGTTTTCGGAAGGATGCAGGTAATAAGGAGAGGCAGTCGGCTCCTCCTTCGTCGATTTTGTGCCGGAGGTGGTAGTCTTGGTGGGGTCGGTGCCGTCGATTGTCATGATGACGGCACAAAGGAAAAAAAAATTAGGGTTAGGGTTCTAGGATCGTTTAGTCGCTCTGTATACCATGAAGGAATTTGGAATTAAGCAAGTTGTTTATTCCATGGGACAATATGTCTGACACGCCCCAAGTCCCGGGATTCCCTAATAGAACCTCGAACCTGGTGCGCGTAACTAACAAGAAACAAGAAACTAACGGGAAACAGGAACAATACCTGTTAAAAACAAAACTGACATGATATATATACTCAAGAGTAGGGAGCTAAGATAGCTCACACGAGTTCTAGACCAAGAAAATTTAAACCAAAATGGTTACATACAACGGAAGACATGCCTAGCAAATAAGCTAGCAACAAGAACTGTCTAGGGACAACAAATACTACCCCAATACAAGCCCAGAGTTTAATAACTCATACAAGATCGTCCTTACCAAAGTATAAAAGGACACTAGTCTCAAACAAGAACATCCTGCTGAGTAAGTTCCCAGCTAAGTCGAGCCTCACTGCGTACTATCCCCTGCTTTCCTGGGGGGGGGAACAATTAAACAAATAAAGGGTGAGATAAATCTCAGTAAGCTATTAACATGCAACTATATGTCATGTTATCATGCCATACAAGTAGATACTCAAGTAATCATATATCAAGTATCACAACTAACAAGTATAGGAGAGGCTAAGCCAACTCAACAAGTAATCAAGCTCAAGAAAGGTTCAGGTAACAAGTAGTCAAGTAGAGTGAGAGGCTAAACCAGCTCACCAAGATGCACATAGGCCTATCACGCATTGTACCTGAATCCTTCCTTATTCCTCCCAAGAATACCATTTGTTGTCGATGCTTTTCTAGCTGAGGACAACCAAGAACAGGAACAGGAACCGCTATGCAGTATATAAGGAGACCTGGTAACCAGTGCCATCCACAATAACAAGATCCACGTGGTGAACAGGACAGGAGAACAGTATATAAGAAGACCTGGTAACCAGTGTCCTCCACAAGAACAAGATCCACGTGGTGTTCAGTACAGTCGCATTCACTTAGGTCAGGCTTATTGCTCTAACCAGTGAAGCTATGCCCTTACTATGGCCAGTAGTAAGGGGTACATAGGGACCCGATTGTCACTTAAACCCCAGCTCTCGCGACAAGCGTGAACCTATATATTTTCGAACAAGCAAGGAGAACCAGCTGGACTCACCAAGAATGCACAAGTAGATATTTACTTGAACTACGAGAACAGAACTCAGTCCCTTATTAGTGGACTATTCTTTATGCACCATGTAATTATGTATCATGTGCTCACAAGAATATGCACCATGTAATTATGTATCATGTGCTCAATATAAGTACACGTACGCAATTATTGCGAATACAAACCAAGATAACAATGGCACATAAGGTGTCCATGTAACACGATCAATCCAAATAAGAGTCCATTTATAACAGACTTCAGTCAAGTAGTAATATGCACCATGTAATTATGTATCATGTGCTCAATATAAGTACACGTACGCAATTATTGCGAATACAAACCAAGATAACAATGGCACATAAGGTGTCCATGTAACACGATCAATCCAAGTAAGAGTCCATTTATAACAGACTTCAGTCAAGTAGTAGGGTATTTCACTTTGTCACATGCCAAGTTTGCACGTACATATTCATATCACGTTTAACACATTAAAGTGTCTATCCCGATACCCTTACTATCAAATAGAGCCCAATACCTTAGACTCTAAACACGTAGTAGCATAGGTCACATTCCTACCTAGTCACAATCATATCTCACGTATATGTATCGTTAGTAATCGAATACATTTTCCAACACATATTGTGTTCGGTAATCATTCTTATTAATTTAAATCGTAGTATTCACGATTATATGAATTATCTTCATATTACACTAGTCCCTATTTTCTTTAGGAACCAGTTCAAGACAAGATATCTTCTTTATATTTTATATACTTCATTGAGTATATACACGATTAAAAACTAAATCAATTACACTTTAGTGCTTATTTATAGCACTTCCAATATACACGTATCAAGTTCAAGTATGTAGTAGAGTTAATCATTCTCTATCTAGTTCCATAACCCAATTCGTTGGTTATTCATACCATGTACCAATCAATCAAGAAGTCACATTCTATCAAGTAAATATATGCAAGATTTGCATATACACTTCAAGACTCTTTCAAGTTTATTACCATACACATATATTGGTGTCAAGGCATATACAAGATTTATTAATCTTATATTCATGTTTTAATCCATTTTCTTTGGATGTTCAAGTCATGTACAAGATTTTATTGTCTTATACTTCAAGTTTTATTCCAATCTTTGGACATTCAATCATGTATAAGAGTTATACACTTTACTCTTACCAATTCTCAATCCTATTCTTAGGATATTCAAGTTCAAAACATTGTTTTATACCCCTAAGGTACACAAACTTTGATTCCAAGACACAATAAAGAGTTCTTATTCTTGTACTTAATCAATTAAATGTCTCAAAACACCTATTTAGGTGCCCTAGACAAACACCCAAAATCTCATTAGGTAGTTAAAGTGTGCTTTGAATAGCTCTCTATGTCTAGCTTATTCAGCTTCTTTCGGATCTTGATTCCGACTCTCCTATAGAAAGTTATGGAGGAAACAATTCAAGAAAACAAATCAGAATTTTCACTTGGCACGACCGTGCTCTAGAAATTGGCACGACCGTGCTAACACTGCCGAGGGATTTTCACACAAAATTCATTTTCGGCACGACCGTGCCCAATAAAGGCACATGACCGTGCTCAGCCCTGGCACGACCGTGCACTACAATTTGGCACGACCGTGCTATCACTGACGAGGGAATTTGCCTAAAGGTAACAATTTGGCACGACCGTGCCAAATAAAGGCACACGACCGTGCAGTACAAATTTTGGCCCTTTTCCCCTGAATTCAAGCTTAATAATTCTCCGTCCCAAGCATAGGAGTAACATTTAACCAACACTCCTAACATTCTCAGGAGTATACTAACAAGTTTAGAACTCCTATTTCAAGCCCAATTCATTTCTTTTACCGTCCCATAAACAATAGGACAATTTCCTTTTATTCCTATTTAATATTTCACCGTCCCCAAAAGTATAAGTATAATTTTATAATACACTACTATAAACATTTCGGGATACTTCCATTCATTTCCCCGTACCACAAATAATGGTACGATTTTTTTAATAATATTTAAATCAAGTTACTATTTTACCGTCTCACGAATAGGAGTATAATTTCCTTTAACAATTTAACCTTACTAAAAGTGCATAACCAATTCCAAACCCATTACTCTCATTAATTCAACCCCAGGTTATACGTATACTCCCTTTGTCCCAAATTTACAAGTATCACAAAAATTGCTCAAAACACAATTTTAATAAGAACAAGTATCGGGAATAACATATATGCATGTTATTACAAGTAAGGGGGAGTCAATAACTTAACTAGTCAAAAATCAAGTTGACCCAAATAAATTTCTGATCGGCCTGGAACGCTCTATTCAACGCCACGAATATTTATCCGGGACCAGAATCACGAACAGAGGATTAATTAAGCTCGAGGAGTCGAGAATAGAAAGAATCCTAAACCTAGCTTTTTTTCACCCAGAGAGAGCGTAAACAAATTGGGGAAAATAAGCTTCCTCAGAGAAGCAACCAAGAAGATATACTTAACAACTTTTCAAGAATTGCAACTAGGCCCCTCAAGTTCTAACTTTGACAAAAAGGCCCCTAAACTTTCAACTTTGACATTTAACCACCTTAATTTTCTAAAGTAGTTAAATAATTAACTTAAATAAAATAGCATATAAATATGCTAGTCAAGAATTTAACAAATAAGTCAAATATTTAATGAATAAGTCAAATATTTAACGAGATTAAGGATGGGCGTTACATCCTCCCCACCTTAAAGAAAATTCGTCCTCGAATTTTTACTAGATTAAGATTATAACATATATAATCAACAAGTAGGACTCGATCACATCAAGAATATACACATATACTCATAATTAAGTATTACACATATACTCACAAATATTTCATGCAATCAAGATGTATCAATTATAACATCTAAACACATAAAGTCAAGCAGACTCGATTAGTCAATCCACTATATCGGTGAAACTTGACATATCCACTAGAAATCATAGAACTGGTCATATCCGCCAGATCACTGTAATACTGGTCAAATCCACTAGGCAATCTCAAATACTGAGTCGTGGTTATCCATCGTTTCAATATTTAAAACTGACTTTACGTATATCAATCCATCAAGACAATCCATCAAAAGATGTAGCTCTCGGTGTCAAATAGTTAACAATGGAGCTGCCTTCGAAATTCATTCATGAATCTCTAACAAGATCAAGAATATCTCGAGATCACGCATACCTTGGTTGTTTCCACTAATAGGTCAACACAGATACTCAATTCAGACATCCACTACAAGGTAGATATATCCTCTATCAAGAAATTCTCAAGTTGAATCTTCAACTGGTTTAACTCAACCGAGGTCAAGAACATTAATCCAGGTGTCAGCACTGTATTCGCACTGTAACAACTCAAGATAATCCAAGTTTCTCATCAAGAATGGATACATCCATCTGGTTTGGTATAGAAATTCCACTATCAATCACATAGGTTAAATACCCAGTACAATCTCAAGAACCCTTTCTAGACTTTCAATGCAAAATATAAATGATATGCATAAATCTATCATGCTCACATAAATAGTCAAGCATACTAGCAGAGAATTAATTACTATCTATTATGGTAAACAAGATTGGCCTAACACATAGAAAGCCAAGTCATAACACGTAAGAGCCAAGCCATAACACGTATCACATCAATGTCCCATCTAGGTAACATGACCAAGTTAACATAGAACGTATAGGGTGTTATCACCCACACTTATATCAAGCTCTTATATATAACGATATCAAGCATGTAGTCTCTTACTAGAGAATACACTTCCACGCAATTCACGAGATAAGGACAACCATGCATATATAGCACGAAACAATGTCCACAAGACAAAATAGATACGCCTAAGTCTTTAAAGACTCGCGCTCTCGATTCTCAAACCATCTAATCCAATTGGATCAACACTATTAATACAAGTCCTATGCCTGGTATAACAACAAGTAACGAAGCACTCGGCGTCGGAAACACACCCAAGACTAACCCAACCTAGGCCATAGACCCTATCCAGGCTAAGAGCTAAACCATAGCTCTGATACCACCCTGACACGCCCCAAGTCCCGGGATTCCCTAATAGAACCTCGAACCTGGTGCGCGTAACTAACAAGAAACAAGAAACTAACGGGAAACAGGAACAATACCTGTTAAAAACAAAACTGACATGATATATATACTCAAGAGTAGGGAGCTAAGATAGCTCACACGAGTTCTAGACCAAGAAAATTTAAACCAAAATAGTTACATACAGCGGAAGACATGCCTAGCAAATAAGCTAGCAACAAGAACTGTCTAGGGACAACAAATACTACCCCAATACAAGCCCAGAGTTTAATAACTCATACAAGATCGTCCTTACCAAAGTATAAAAGGACACTAGTCTCAAACAAGAACATCCTGCTGAGTAAGTTCCCAGCTAAGTCGAGCCTCACTGCGTACTATCCCCTGCTTTCCTGGGGGGGGGGGAACAATTAAACAAATAAAGGGTGAGATAAATCTCAGTAAGCTATTAACATGCAACTATATGTCATGTTATCATGCCATACAAGTAGATACTCAAGTAATCATATATCAAGTATCATCAACTAACAAGTATAGGAGAGGCTAAGCCAACTCAACAAGTAATCAAGCTCAAGAAAGGTTCAGGTAACAAGTAGTCAAGTAGAGTGAGAGGCTAAACCAGCTCACCAAGATGCACATAGGCCTATCACGCATTGTACCTGAATCCTTCCTTATTCCTCCCAAGAATACCATTTGTTGTCGATGCTTTTCTAGCTGAGGACAACCAAGAACAGGAACAGGAACCGCTATGCAGTATATAAGGAGACCTGGTAACCAGTGCCATCCACAATAACAAGATCCACGTGGTGAACAGGACAGGAGAACAGTATATAAGAAGACCTGGTAACCAGTGTCCTCCACAAGAACAAGATCCCGAGGTAGGATGGGACGGGACGGGGAATTTCCATCCCGCAAAGAATTCGGGACGTCCCGTCCCGCATAGTAGCAGGATATCAGAGTTTCATCCCGTCCCGTCCCATTTTCTCGAATTGATGGCTCTATCCCTAACCCCCACTTACCAGATCAAACCCAGATGCAATGCAACACATTTCCTCCGGCAACACCACAGACTCCGACCGCCACCGTCCCTCGCCATCATCACTAATATACTCTACCAAACTCGTCACCGCCATTTAATCGCAAAGCAAAACAAATTATCTAAAACAAAAACAAAGAAATCATCCAAAATAAAAACAAAACAAATAATCCAAATCAAGAAATTCAACAAACTCAAATGAAGTTCAAAGCTTGGCCATGAAAATCATACACAAACCAAGAGAAGAAGACAGATTAAAGGAGTTGGGAATTTTCCCTCTGTTTTGGTGGTGCTTTCGGTGTCATTGTTAAGTAGACCTAAGACCATAGAACACCTAGCCTCGAACTCGTCGGAATTTTCCTGGGATCTTATCGAAATCGCTCTCTCTCTCTCTCTCGCCCTTCTTAGCTCCGTTGTCTCGATTCCTGCGGTTGATAGAATCTCTCTGATTTGATATTGTAGCATTTAGGAGAGAGTGATTGAGAGAGTAGAGGAGATGGTGAAGAAGGAAAGTGAGATAGTGAAGTTGAAGAGGAAGAAGGAATGGGGATTGGAATTGGAAAGGCCGGATGGAAAATTGGCATTTGGGTTGGAGATTTATGGGTTGACAGAGAGTGGTGGTGGTGGTGGTGGAGGTCAGGAAGAACGACAATGGAGAATAGGAGCCTGGAAGGATGAAACTACTAGTGGTTTTTTTTTTTTTGAGTTAGGATAGTATTTAGTGTTTGATTGTATAATTAAGTATTAATTTTTTTAATATAATAATTAATCTGTTGTTCTTTTGTTTTGAACAAAAATAATTAACTACTTATTTATATTTACCGTATCTTTTTTTTTTGAGTTTTAATATACTAAATATATGAAAATTGTATATTTAATTGATGTATAAAAATTATAAAATTTATTTATTAATTTTTATGTAGTTATTTACTTTTTTAATAAAAAAATTATTCCCTAATCCTTTATAGAAATTAATTAAATTAATGTTCTTTTAGTTATATGAAATTATTTTTCATAAATGATTTCTTTTCTTTTTTAACTTTGTTTAATAAATACTCCCTCCGTCTCAAAATATATGTCATTTTGGGAGTTAAATTTTGTCTCAAAATACTTGTCGTTTCACTATTTTCAATTCTTTTTTATTGCTCTATACCAATTATACCCTTAATAATGATAGTGAACTATCTCTTACCTAACCATTTAATTACCTAGGTAGTTGAATTACTTTAAGGGTATTTGAGACTTTTTCACATGCATTAATGACATATATATAATATATAATAAGAGAGTCTTTTTCTCAATCCTCATTAAGCCATGTGAAATTATGACATGGAAAGCCACATGTCCTCATTTCATTAGCTTGAGCAAAAGACTCCCATTTAAGGAAAGAGCTTTCATTAATAATTGTAATCTATATTTAACACATTTATTTAAAATTATTTGAATTCAAAATTCAATCTCAATTAGATTTTATTGTTATAATGGGTGGAGGAATCTAATCAATATTATCATAAAATTGTTTACATCCTTTTTCAAAGTTTAAGACAACAAGACTAATTAGAGGAAATAATTTAAAAACTAATTGTTATTATACTTTAAATACAACATTAAAAAATAAATATAGGGAGTAGTATCACCTATTAAATTGATCATATAGCAGTAAATCAATTTAATATGAGTTGTAAACTTCATGTTATGTCAACTTATATAAAAAGCATTATTAAATAATATAAAATTGAAAAGCAAATATGGGTTGTAAAAAAGAAATATTGGCATGGTATGAATTTAATCAAATCTCATATGTATTCTTCGACCTTTTGCAAAAAATTTATATGCTATAGGATAACAACTGAAAGAAAAAAAGAATAGTCCAGGAAGTATTATAGAGCAAGAAGTGAAATAATATTTTAAGGGTATTTTAATAATATTTTTCTTAGTTGGATTTTTCTAATGTAAACTAATACTACTTTATTATGGAATGGAAAGTGAATTATAGATCAAGAACTGAAATGATATTTTAAGAAAAATAAATTTTCACATAGTGGAAGGACTGAAGAAGTATAATAGATTACAAAGTAAAATAATATATTAAAAGTAATTTAATAATATTTTTTTTCGCTTTCTAAAATAAAATAAATATTTTGTTATAAGATGGAAGGAGTATTATAGATCAATAAGTGAAATAATATTTGCTTCTTAATTTTGGTTTCTAACATGTAAACTCTAAATTATTTATTTCCTTAGTTAAAAATGCCAACAAATATGAAATTAGAGAATTCAAAAAATACATTCTTCCATGCTCTTACTATAACTATTCTCAAAGTCAACTATGTGACATTTTTAAATATGGCATTTTGAATATGGTATTCTTGGATCGATTTTTTCCTTAATCTAGGCACAATAAATTATAGAAATTCAGATATTATTTGTGGTACATAGTTCGGGTTATGTTTATTTATTTTTTCAATCGATTAGTGTACTTCACTATTATTATGTTGAGTTTTTTTTTTTTTCCCACAACCGCATCCACTTCCTTCTTCAGGGATCTCCATATTTTCGCTGAAAGCTTACTTTATTTTCCATATTTGTTTTCAATTCCGTTTTTGTGTTAGCCATTCACATTTACGCTCCTCTATTCTTTTTCATTAATTAAGCTAATATGCAATTTGAGGTAATTCCAAATTCCTCTTTTTCTTTTCTATTTCAATTTTTACGTACCAATGTCGCATAAAGTGACCAATTAAGGTATGTTTTTGCATTTTTTTCAAAAAATAATAAGAGTAACATAATATCAAATTCATCACAATCACGTATCCAATTCTAACAAGAAGCTTTGCCAATCAATTTACAACTACTACTATTTTGATCAAGGCTTTTCAGATGGAGTTTAATCAGAACCCACTTCTTCTGTTGTTCCATATTCGACCGAGTCTTGTCTCTTGCTTGACCGAGCATCATAATGCATGGCCGATCACACTTTTTGACATGCTGGAGGGAGAGAAGTCATAAATGGGTTGGTCAATTTAATACGAATTTGAATACACAATCTCAATTATATTTTGTAATTAGTTAATTTATTATGCTCCGTCGAGTATCGACGGGTTACAAACTAGTTTCTTAATATGTGTGAAACACTCCCAAACGACATCTATTTTGAGACAGAGGGAGTATTTAGAAAGGGAAGCGGGAGCCCGATGAGCTCCATAAAGGAGCGATATCCCTCCCGCGATCTCCTTAAATTTGACTTTTTAACCTTTTACTTTATAAATTTACATTAAACCCCTTACAAAGTAATATAACTTCAAACTAACCAATCTGTTGATCACGTGCACGGCACATATGCAGTTAACCGAATTTCTAACGAATTTCGTCAAAAAACCCTAGATTGATGAAGAAAAAACGTACTGAGCCCAGATTTGCCAAAAAATTAACTTAAAGCCCCGTTTGGGGAACACCCTATAGAGTTCGGGTCTTAAATTGTAATTAACCCATGTAAAAATGTTGAAAAAAATGCATATAGAAAAAACCGTTTTTTTCTTTCAACTTTCATATTGCTACTTGACTTTTATACATTGACCTTCTAGGCTTCTCAATCATTCCACACGTCCCTTGAAGTGGGTTGGTATACCCCTCTTTTTTTTTTCTTTTTTACTCCCCATTCCCTTACTAGATATTGTAAGAAAACAATTTCCTTTGGAATAATCATAATTAAGCAAGTATGTCACATAAATAAGGCACACACAATTAAACTGCAGTGTAATCCCCCAAAATTTGACCATCTATATTCAAATTTATTACCGTGTTGTAGGGGCGAGATGTGAAATACCTTAAATGACCTTTAAAAAATACACCATTCATTATTAGAATCAAATGTTGGGATTAAATGTGTAGCCAGAGTGTTAGAGCAATAACAAGACTTGATAAGAAAAGCGAGCAATCACAAGAACACAGATTTACGTGGTTCACCAACTTGGCTACGTCCACGGGGAGGGGAGAGAATATTATTATCAATCTGTAGAATTCTTTACAAGATCACACTAATCTATGCTAGCACGAATTTTGGTCAAAAAATTCCTGACTGTGCTAAAACCCTAGATCTAGAATTATTGATCTTCTCTGAGAACTCTAATAATTTGTCTATGACAATCTGAGGTGTGATTTTAATCTAAACTACTGGCCTCTATTTATACTAGTAAAGTTTATCTCAAAATCTCTTAGGAACTTGGAAACCTAGTCCAAAACTGACTTGGAAACCTTCCTTCTGCGCTCTGTCCCGGAATTACGAAATCTCTCTGTTGTTTAATCCTTTAACTCGGCGTCCCAAATTCAAAGGCATTAACCCAACAACCTCCACCTTAACTTTGAATCTCCATGACAACAAACCTTTTTCTCCCCCCTCGCCTCTTCTGCTATCTAATAGCTGCGAACAATCTGCAATTCCAAGCAATGTTGGAACTTGCTTCCCGTCACGAGTTTTGTGAACATGTCTGCAGGGTTGTTCGCCGTCCCTACCTTCACCTTTACCCGTTTCTCATCCCTTAGGAAATGATATCTGACATAAATGTGCTTGGTCTTCAAATGATGAACCCCAAGATTGCTGATCAATCCCTTCAACCATATTCCTTCCTTAGCGGACTCTGTCAATGCCACGTATTCTGCCTCTGTTGTAGACAACGTCACTGTCGTCTGCAATCTAGCCTTCCAACTGAAAACTGACCCACCAAGCGTGAACACATATCCGGTCTTCGATCTTCTTGAGTCAACATCACCCAAATCTGAGAAACCCTTGACTGCACATTCTGTCCCATCTCCATAGACGAGTCTGACGTCGCTAGTGAGCCCTGTAGTATACATCAAACTACCAACTGCACTAGAAAAGGATACTGGAGCCATATACTCTTTCTCCTCAACCGATTTGGGCCCAAACGCGACTGTATGTGCATTCACTGCACTCGGAGTATCTATATCCTTAGCTGTCGACCCACCAAACCTTTCTGAAACTTTCTTGATGTATCTTTTCTGGGATAAGAACAATTTCCGTTTGGCTCTGTCTCTATAGATCTCCATACCCAGAATTTTCTTCGCGTTACCCAAACCCTTCATCTCTGCGACCAATAAGCCTTTCGACTTTTGAATCTCTGACTTCTTGACTGCTGCTATCAAATAGCTGTCAAATCCTTGTACCACTGCCTAGGCGATTGCTTCAATCTACAAACTTGATCTTCCTTACCAGGAACTTGGAATCCTTTTGACTCTGTCATGTATATCTCTCATTCTATTGCTAGCAACACTCTGATCGAAGTGTGTCTGACCACTGTTGAGAAGATCCCATTGTAGTCCACCCCTTCTCTCTGTGTGAAACCCCTTGCAACATCTTGAGCTTTATACTTGACCTCTTCTGCTGAGGACATCCTTTCCCTTTTCTTGAAGATCCACTTGCAAGTCACAATCTTCCTGCCTTCTGGCCTTGTAGTCAACTTCCAAGTCTGATTCCTGTGAAGAGACTCCATCTCAGCACCTATAGTCGCATACCACTGAGATGACTCTGAACATGTATTTCTTTATTGAAAATAGAAGGTTCCGCAAGAACGGGCTCTACTTCTTCAGCAACCTGCAGTGCATAAGACACCAAGTCTTCAAATCCATTCCTGAAATTAGCTCTTCTAGACCCTCCTTGTGCTAACCCATGTTCTTTAGGAACTGAACTTGAACTTTCTGGTGCTTCAGTCTTTATCTCTGTTGGTGGATCCTGATTAATATCTGACTGTGGGACAACTAACTCTTCAGTATCTTGTTGCTCCACCTGTTTTTCAACATCTGACTGTGGTACAACTAACTCTTCAGTATCTTGTTTCTCCACCTGTTTATCAACACCGCCAACACATAAAACAATCATGGATTTACAAGTCCATACCTCATAGGGAACTTTGAGGCCAATACCGGTATGAAGTCCATGATTAATCAAGTAACATGTTGTACTAAGTGCTTCTGCCCAGAAACGTTTAGACAACTCTGCATTGGAGAGCATGCACAACGCTCCCACAAGCCATGTCTGATTCATTCGTTCTGCTACACCATTCTGCTGTGGCGTGCCTCTGCTGGTGAGATGTCTAGAAACCTCCACCTCTCTGCAAAACGAATCGAACTCAGTACTGCAGAACTCCAAACCATTATCTGTCCGGAGCTTCTTGATCTCCTTCTCTGTCTGGTTCTCCACTACTGTCTTCCAGTCCTTGAAATTCCTTAGGACCCCATTCTTGTGCTCCATGATAACCACCCAAGGCCTCCTCAAGTAATCATCAACCATAGACAAGACATATCTGTGCCCCTTTAGAAATTCCTGACGTGAAGGTCCCCAACTCTCTGAGTGGATGTAATCCAGAACGCCTTTAAGATCCTTGATCTTATGGTCATAAAGAAGATCTCTGTTAGTCAACTCATTCATCTCTCGAGTGCTCATGTGACCGAGCCTGATGTGCCACATCTTAGACATATCTCCCTCGTTCACCTCTTCTGATGCAACCATAGTCGACTCTGCAAGCGTCTTTCCTTGGAGGAAATACAAGGAGCCCCGCTTAAGGCCTTTCAGCATCACTTCTGAACCTTTACAGACACTAACTGCTCCACCTTTACCTTTGAAACTAAACCCTTTGCTGTCTAACTGACTAAGAGAAATCAGATTCTTCGTTATAAGCGGAACGTGTCGAACCTCGTTTAAAGTGACAACCCTACTATCATGAGTCCTAACCTTGATCGAACCAATACCGACAACCCTGCAGACTGTACTGTTGGCCATGCTTATATCACCGCCAACTATCTGCCTATAACCGGTAAACCATTCTCTCCTAGGACTGATATGGTAAGACGCTCCTGAATCAAGAATCCACGCATTAGATGCGCATGCTGATTCTGATGTTACTAGAGCATAATCCTCATCTAAATTGCAATCCCTGGCCGTCATGGCCTCTGCTGTGATTGGTGCCTTGCCTTGTTTCCTTCTGGGACAGTCGAACTTCCAATGCCCCTTCTCTTTGCAGAAATTACAGATATCCCCAGGTTTTGGACCCTTCTTGTGTGAAGAATTACCTTTATTGTTCTTCTTCCCACTAGAACCCTTGTTATCACCACTACTGCTAGCAACCGAACCTGATGACTGGGTACCTGTCTCATTCCCACTCGCCTTTCGGCGCAATTCCCTCGTTTTGAGAGAAGTTTTCACTTCTTCTAGAGAGATACCATCCTCACGATTTATGCACGAATCGACATAATGTTCATAAGACATAGGTAAGGATACTAAAAGCTGCAAGGCTGCATCCTCGTCATCCACAACAACTCCTATATTACGCAGTTCAAGTAATGCAGAAGTAAATCTATCAAGATGATCATTAATGGGCATACCTTCAGTCATACGACAGTCATACAGCTTCTTCTTCAGGTATAACTTGTTGGTCAATGAACGTGTCATGTACATATCTTCCAACTTTAACCAAAGATCGCTTCCGGATTCTGTTCCTGCAACATTGGTTAGGATCTCATCATCCAACTGTCTGATGATCTTGGCGTGAGCCTTCTGATCTAACTTCTTCAATGCTGCTGCCTCCTTCGCGGCTGTCTGCTTGTCCTTCTCTGACTCTTCTGTGGTGATCGCCTTACCCTTGGGATCCTTGCGATCCCTGATTGCAATCTTCAACGGTTCCCATAAATCTTTGTCTACCAACAAAGCCTTCATCTTGATCTGCCAGAGAGAAAAACTATTCTTCCCATTGAACTTGTCGATCGAATCTGCTCCTTGACCCATCTTCCCGTTCACTGCAGCGGAATTCCTGAATCTCTAACCACGAACCAGGCTCTGGTACCACTTGTTAGAGCAATAACAAGACTTGATAAGAAAAGCGAGTAATCACAAGAACACAGATTTACGTGGTTCACCAACTTGGCTACGTCCACGGGGAGGGGAGAGAATATTATTATCAATCTGGAGAATTCTTTACAAGATCAGACTAATCTATGCTAGCACGAATTTTGGTCACAAAATTCCTGACTGTGCTAAAACCCTAGATCTAGAATTATTGATCTTTTCTGAGCACTCTAATAATTTGTCTATGACAATCTGAGGTGTGATTTTAATCTAAACAACTGGCCTCTATTTATACTAGTAAAGTTTATCTCAAAATCTCTTAGGAACTTGGAAACCTAGTCCAAAACTGACTTGGAAACCTTCCTTCTGCGCTTTGTCCCGGAATTACGAAATCTCTCTGTTGTTTAATCCTTTAACTCGGCGTCCCAAATTCAAAGGCATTAACCCAACACAGAGACTCGTACAATCTGACTGTGTGCGAGCTCGCTTAGGTCAACGTACGTTTTTTTTTATATGGACCTGCTGAGGGAGTTAATGTCAAAGGCGGAGCTAAGTGGAGTATAAGGGGGCGGCGCGGATCTAGGATTTCCAAACACCGGGTGCACAACTTACACTAAATAACTTCATACCAAAAAAATTCAAAACGCAATTATATTCAAGTACATAATTAAGTACATAAGTTCAAAACAATTGTCTCATAAAAGAAAACAATACAACTAACAAATTAAATTTGTCCCTTCTACTAAGTTCACATCTCTTCTAGTTAAATTACCACTCTAATTAATTTTTTTTAGGGTGCACTTAGTAAAAATAATAATAAAAAAAAAATTAAAGTAAAAAATTGGGTTGACCGGGTGCACGTGTATCCCCTATTTGCATGCAAGATCCGCCCGTGTGATCCCCTTTCTTTTTGAAAAGTGTCAATTTTCTCGCTGGTAGAATTAGAATCTAGAAAGATAATTTACAATCAGAATCAAAAAAATTATCAATTCTACCCCCTCCCCCGTTTCTAAACGAAAAAATTGCAATACATATTCCCCCTCCCCACTTGTGCCACATTTCTACTCCACCATGTCATATTTTATCCTTGTTTTTTTTTTTTTTGCCCCGGTTTATCTTAACTCCTAGCCCCGTCTCAGGTTAATTTGTTAGTGTGTTTATAATGGGAGTATATCTCTAGAATTAATCGTATATATAGGTTAGGCTGATTGATTATCACATCATGTAACGCTCAAATCACCACTCGATTGTTTAGTCAAGTGAGTGAATGAGCCTTCGTAGGAATGCGAACGATGGAGGGATGAAACTGTTGGAACATTTCAATTCCACTAATGCCATAACTCAAATCTGGGATAAGTTAGAGAGAGGATGAAGGCGGAAGCGTTTACCTGTTGAATCCATCTTTGATGTTGCTTCAGAGAGAATAAGAAGAAGAAGTAAGGGACGGAGTTCTTCTAAATGATAGTGCCTTTCTCACTTGATCTTCTTAACACTAATGAAGTGAATATAGAGAGAATATAATGAATTGTGTGTGTGTTTCTTAGGCTGATGGAAGGCCTTTATATATGAAACAAATAGGCACTTCATTTAGGGACTACACCATTTCATATAAGTGGTGTGAATCTACCATTTTGCCCATCATAAATAGGTAATATTACACCTCAGGAATTCTACACATTTTAATCCTCTACACTTTATATTAACAACATAAATATGATTTTATGGAATTAATAATAACATGTTATGTTATGCAATCCATGTTCTAATAGAAACCCAAAACAAATAGAGACTTGTCCATGGAAGAAGAGTCAAGTAAAACTGCATGCATTTGCCTGACTTTTACACACTCAAACCCTTTCTGTCTTTGTCACAAAACACCATTAATTCTTTCTGAATTCCAACCAAAAGCCGCCTTCTTTTGTAATTCAAGTGTATACAATATATCCATATAAACATGATTTGAGAGCTCTGATACCATATCAAGTTACTACTGACATAAACGTTTAACCTAATCGACAATCACACACAATAGATATCATTTATATCAAACATTAATATTAACCCCCACCCTCCCCAACAAAAAAAAAAAAAAAAAAAAAAAAAAACAGTATCCAACTATGGCCACCTTGGTGGACACTGAATTTTATTTCTTGACGACTAAAGAGAGTTTGAAAAGTATTTCTTCATAGAATTATACCATAAGTATATATTTATTCCAAATTAGAGAAATATATCAAGAATGGAAAGTGAAAGGAAACAACAATAATGTTGCTTAAAACAGCTACATAAACTATAGAAATCTTGTTGACTTATTAGCCCTCAAATTGAATAGTTTAGTCCAAGTGAAAGTGATGCTAGAGATTTAAGACTAATTGCACCCCACTATATATAAATGGTCTTGGATTGCCTTCAAATTTAACCACAAATTTGAATTTGCTTCCTCAAAATTTGCCCTATAAATTAAGAGATGCTGAAACAAGATTCTTGTTTTAGTAAGAGTAGTGCTTCTAGTACCGACGAAGATGTTGTTGATCTTCGACGAGGTCCATGGACTATGGAGGAAGACAATCTTCTCATTCACTACATTGCTTGTCATGGCGAAGGCCGTTGGAATAACCTTTCTAAGTGTTCTGGTAATAATTATTATCTTCTCACTCTGTGTGGTTTTTTTATTTTTTTTGGTATAATTTTACAAATTTATTTTGGATTTTGAAGGATTAAAGAGAAACGGAAAGAGTTGTAGATTGAGGTGGTTGAATTATCTGAAACCAGATGTCAAACGCGGAAATCTTACTCCACAAGAGCAACTCTTGATTCTCCAACTCCATTCCAAGTGGGGCAACAGGTAAATAAAATACAACATTTTTCCATATGAAATATGGTAAGAATAATTAATATGTCTACAAGTTGTGTATATAGATATAATGATTTACAAGAAGAATAATTTTGAACAAACCTAATTCTATAGCTTAACATTGCTTGTGTGGCAATTTTGTAGATGGTCAAAAATTGCGAAACATTTACCAGGAAGAACGGACAATGAAATCAAGAACTACTGGAGAACTCGGGTGCAGAAACAAGCTAGACACCTAAAGATTGATACAAATAGCACCAAGTTTCACGACATGATCCGATATGTATGGATTCCTAGGCTACTTGAAAAGGTAGAGCGATCACCATCCATTACAACCACTTATCAATCTCTCAACCATCCATCACCACACGTTCAAGCGCATATGCACCATCACTTGGACCATGATCATACAAATTCAAGATCCGACGAGCTACTAGCGGACAGTTCATTAGATCAATTTATGCATTTTCCACAAGTCTCTCAAGTGCCCTCTAAATCTCCATTAAGTCCATTTCGCAATGATGACTATGATATATATGTGAATACGGAATCAGCTGTAGATATAAGGGGAAGAAACACTTGGATTCATGAAGAGTTAGAAGATAGCTTGTGGAATATGGATGAATTATGGGAATTACAGGAGATGGAAAACTAAGGGTAATGGAGGAAAATCCCTATTTGAATACTAGAGCTAACATTATGTAGAGGGCCTTATAATTTGAGGAATACTTTGTTCGTTTTGCTTTTTTCTTTTATTCTTATCTAAAGAATGTTTCAAAGAAACAACAATAAGAAGATAGATAATTTGCTAATTTAAACATATATTGAATGTGGTAATAAAGTTGTAAAGATATCCGAGATTGATGGAATAATATATATATATATATATATATATATATATATATATGAAAGGCCATTGTTTGAATTGCAAATGATCAGACAGCTATGGTTTGGCTTAGCTGTCAGATATTTGAAGAGTTGTGCAGCGGAATATATATATATATATATGGTTTGAAATAATGATAGGACAATTAACACAATGAAATAATGCAAGAGTGTGTGTGTGATTGCAGAAAAGGAAATAACACAACAAGATTTAAAGTGGTTCAGAGTTCACTCCTCCTACATCCACCCCCACTGTCAAACTTTGACAAGTGAGATCAATTTATTATACTCTTAATCAACAAGAATTACACAAATTGATAGGTAAGTTCCTTGAACTTACTCTTCCTAATTAGTACAGTCAACTAGGGATACACTTAAAGTACAGTCTTAAGTGCTTTTACAACTTGAAGTACAGTCTCAAGATTTACAACATAAATACACTCAAAGTACAGTCTTGAGTGTTTACAAAATATTTATACACCTAAAGTACAGTCTTAGGTGTTTACAATCATACACTTAAATTACAGTCTTAAGTGCTTTTTCAACTTGAAGTACAGTCTCAAGATTTGCTAATTGTGAGTTATCACACTGAGGTTGTTGTAGTAGAAACAGGGGCTGAAGGTTTGGATTTGGAATGATGTTTGACGGGTAGGGATTGATGTGTAAGGTTTGAATTACAGGAGGAGTGTAAGGGGTAAGGGAAAGGGTGTTTTTGGATTGTCAAAAAGGGTGGTTTGTGCAGAGGATGAAGTCTTCTATTTATACACATTAATGTAGCCGTTGGAATATGACTGTTGCAGCACCATTAATGTGTCTTTGACTGGTCTTTGCCCCACTTGTCCACTTGCAGGTCTTCATTGAGCTGGATTGAGGGAATGGCTTCCAGAAGGTCTTCAATGGTGGTCTTGATAGCTGTGAAGATACGGGATCCATCTTGGTTGAGATTGTGATAGCAAAGGATGAGACAGAACAATGGCTGTCTGATGAAGAAGCCATAGCTGTCAGATCACAACAAGGCTTAGCTATCAGAGATGATCTTCAATATGGGTGGAGGATCTGTTTAAAGATCTTGATGGCTTAGAACAGATATATGATTCATGTTTTTGTAGTAGTACAATCAATGTAAGAATGAGAATCATAGCTGTCAGACTCACAGCTGTTAGATAAACTGAAGCCTTAGCTGTCAGTTTATACTATGGCTTAGATCATTAGTTAAGACATGTATTTGATTTGAATAATGTAAACATGTAATTAACTTATTGTTCTCAGCCATTTTGAGTTACATAACTGTTGAGTAACAAGATGAATATGAGTGTTGATTTGGTCAGTTATCATCTTAACTGTCAGTCATGACTGACAGTTATGACTGACAGTTTTCATCTTTTGATATAAACCCTGTTTCTTATATATTCCTTTATCAAAACCATCTAACTATGACTTTGATCAAAGTTAGGTCCTAACAATTTCCCCTTTTTTGGTAAAGGAAGATATATTTAGAACTTGTCTTCACAGTTAATGATAAGAAAGGTATGAAATTAGATAATTCAGGGATTCTCAACATTCACAAGTACTTTTGAATGAAATAGAAATACTTGAATGTAACTCAAAGAAGAGATGTTTAGGTATTATATCCATCAATACCAAAAAAATTGTTTCAAACACCAAAATACAACAATCATTTCAATACACCATAAAGGGTCATGCATCATGAAGTTGATCATAGAATTCTTCACGCTCTTGTCTTGCAGACAGAAGGTCATCTCTTTCTTCTTCCAGCATTCTTCTCATATCTGGTTCAACCCCTTGTAATAGAATTCATTGTTCCATTCCCAAGTCATCCTGTCATCATACTTGAAGGAGTCATCTTCCCTTGCTCTGAGCTGATCCTTCCTCAGTGGCATTTGGTCATTTCTGATTCTCATTGGACCCCACAAGTGCTTTTGCTTTCTTCTTGCTGTCTTCTCTTGCTTGGGCATAGAGGATGGGCCAGGTTGGTGTTGAGTTGGTGCTTGAGGTTCAGGGGAAGTATGAGAGGATTGAGGAGGGATTTTGGTGGTAGGAGATGCAATATTGATTGGTGAGTCTGCATTTGGGCTTGTAGCATTATCATCATCATTATTTCCAGAGCTGTCAGAGTCTGAAGAGACATCAATAATATCATTGACTCTGTTGTGGCTGACAGCTAAGGATTCCCTGAACTGTTTGATCTCTGGGATTGATTTCTTTCTCATGGAGATGGAGTTGACATTGGGAGAGTTAAAAAGTAAGGGATCAACAGAGATTGGATTTGAAAGAAGTGTCTCAATTCCTGGGTGAAGGACTGGATGAAAGATATTGACTCCTCCTTTGCTTATGAAAAGCATAAGTGCAAACTTTCTCTCAAACAGATAATAATAGAATGTCTTGGCAAGATCAATGCACAAGGAGTAGACTAGTCCCAGAGGCATATAGAGACAGGAATATAGTGATGGAGAGAGGAGTTGGCTAAAGAGTCTTTCCCAATCAACAAGTGTATTTGGAGTGATGAATTTAGGGAGAGATGGGATTTGATGGACAAAATTGGAGGTGGAGGCTGTTCTGGACTTTTTCCATTCTTCATAGGCAAAGAAAACCAGTCCTGCAAGGTTTCTTGCCACTAAAATCAGTCCATTTCTGGACAATTCCCAGAATTTATGATAAGTGAAGGGATTAGCAATTTCTGGGATGTGAACAACATCTTCTAACTTATCATTTGCCTTTTTGATGGATGAGTAAGAAAAATCAATGCCACATTTTAGCATCCAGGGTTCTCTTTTGGGAAGAAAGAATTGATTGAGAATTGGAGGGCTTGAATGAGATGGAGAAATGTCATGACTGTCAGGGCTAAGAGGACTGTCATGGATGGGTTCACTGTCAGAGATATCTTGGCCATGTCCAGCCAGGTTTGGGCTATGAGAGGGTTCTTGAAAGGGTTCATTTCCAGGGATTGAAGGGATGGGCTTGGAAGGAGCAGAGAGATTGGTTAAAGGTTTGGAGAGAGAGTGAGGTGATGGATCAGGATAGTTCATATGAAGTTCAGCTATGAAATGGGCTTTGAGGTAGTTCAAGGCTCCACTGACATAAGATTTGGCTATTCTCTTTTCAAGCTCAAGAATAAGAGCTTTTTCATTTTCTGGGGTTCCATCATAAGTAAGCCCTTTACATGCTTTCAAGAACAATTCTCCCCTTGAAACTCTTTTGGGATCAATCTCATGTCCTTCTTTGTTTAATCTTTGAATCACTTCATGTATTTGACTAACATTCCCCCTATCACTTTGAACATTTGGAGCAGGCTCATTCTCAGCCTCTTTATCAGGTATGGAAGGGATGGAATGAGTATCAGTTTCCATAGCTGTCTGACTGGGATGACTGGATGATTCTCCTGGACCACTTCTCTCTTTTATTAGCCTAATCCTAAGTTCTTCTATGGCTATCCTTATCTCACCTTCATTCAACACTTGATTAAGATGAATAAGAACAGCTTTTTCAGTATTAGGATGTCCATCCAATCTAATAGCTTCAATAGCACTTAGAATTTTGGCTGACAGCTGAGGTTGGGCAGATGGAATATTCTCATCACTATTCCCCCTTAAGGTTTGCTCTCCTAATGGTTCATTGAGATTTAGGATTGATTCTACAGCAGAATGATGGTCAGAGCTAGATTGGTCCTTGGAGGTTGATAATGATTTTTCAATAGAAGGACTGACAGTTGTTGATTTTGGAGAAGGGGGAGGGGTATTTTGTTTGGTTTTCTTGGGTTTTGGTTCTGTCTTTTCTGGTTTTCTTTTTTGAGGCAAGACAGTAGAAGGAAGGGGAGAGGAAGATGTTACCTGTGATCTTGTGACAGCTTTCCTGGTGGGGATGGCTGTCAGAGGTTGCTTGCCTTTCTGCTTTATTTTGGACAAGTCAATAGCTGCCTGGATTTCTTGGGGATCTATATCAGCATCACCAACATCAGCTTGACCTGTGGTTTCATCCTTATGACTGTCAGCAGCATCCATTTCTTCATCATCTTTTCCATGGCTGTCAGATACAGTCTTCTCACTGTCAGCTACATGATCAGCCTTTTCTTTTCCTTTCTCACCAGTTTTGGCAGGAGACACAACATTCTTCTTAAAAACTCCAGTTTTCTTGATTTGTGTTTTTGCAATCTTCTTTCTTCTCTTGTATACTTCTTCTTTTCCACTTGTACCCAATGCTACCAAGTCCTTCCAGTGTGCTATCTTTCTTTTGTATTCCTCTCTTTCCTTTTCTAAGGCATCATTGAAATCTCTAGTGCTTCCATCATTAGCACCTTTCACTACACCTCCTTTCTTTTGCTTCAAGACAACTGTTCTGTCATTGAAGCATCTTGTCTCAGACAGCTTCACTGTTTTCAGCCATTTCTTGTTAAGAGAAGGTTTAAGTCTTGGGATCAAAACCTCAAGGATTCCACTCATAAATCTGAAGTTGTTCATCTTTCCAGTTTGCTTTTTGAACTTGAGAGAGGATATTGAGGAGACAAGTTGGAAGTTGTGAAGGAGAACAGTGCACCAGTTTGTATCTGTTGTCATCAAGCTCAGCATCTGCTTCCATTCATTTGCTCCCATTTGGTCAAATGAAGATTGATTCCCATCAATGGCTTTGTTGACCACATCCATGAGGGTTGATTTGAAGATGTCAGACTTGTCTTTGGTAACAGCTTTGTCCTGTACATCCTTGAACTCATGGACTTCAACACCAAAGAACTTTTCATAAACTGGCTTCAATCTTTCTGAATTTCTATTCCAAATGTTCTTCTCTGCTTCTTGTTTGTTGGGGATTCCATAGACTTCGTGAACCAAATCCTGAGTGATGATTATCTCTGTGTTGTCAATAGTGGCTGTGATTGACTTGTCCTCCTTGTTTCTTTTTCCCACAAGATAAATCTCTCTGCATAGCTCTTCATAGATTGGGGGTCTTGCTCCCATGAAATCAAGCAGTTCATTCGCCTCAAGTAACTCTTTTATGAGGGCCCCAACATCAGAATCATAGAAATTAGGTTTTATGAAATAGCTGTGAGCATCTGGGTAAATAGCTTTTGATTCTGCCATTGATGATTGAAAGGATTAGGGTTTTGAAGGAATCTGTTGGTTGAAAGGATGAAGAACGGAAATGGATTATGAAAAGAGCGGTAATGCGACAGGCGTTTTGGTTTTGAAAAAGAGAGAGTGGGAGGGAATGAGGGGAGAGTGGGTTTAAATGAAATTAATGCGCATTGGGGGTTCAAAAGTTTAGTAACTGTTCATTGAACAGTTACTTTTGCCTTCCCCACGTTACAACCATTAACTTCCACGAAACATGGGAAAAACATTCTCTTTTTTCAAGGCTTTTGCAGGGGAATAGACATCTGAGTTAATGAACTTTGTGAGCTATTAACACAAATTCTTATCCACAAGTTAGAAATCCATCAGATCACCATAGCTGTCAGATATAATTTAAGAGATTTTGACAACTTAGACTACAGATAGCTATGATGGCTGTCTAGGATAACTATGGATAATTTTGCCTATAAAACAATGAAAAACTTTGATGAAATTCATTCAGTTCAAATCACAAACATACATGGGTAAATTTGCATCAAAGTTTAATCCCATAAAAATGACTCAGACAGCTAAGCAACTGGTTTTTGAGAGATCTCATGGTGATGACAAGGGTAAGAATAAAAGAGTGAGAGTAGATCAGGATGATGGTTCAAGAGGGATAGCTGTCAGAGAGGGGATTGATAGTGGAGATGGAGAGGGGATAAGGCTTTTTGGAAAAAACATTAAGGTTGAACAGGGTGAGTCTAGCAAGACAAAAGATAAGGTAGAGAGGGTTTATATACTGGGAGAATTGATTAGGCAGGACAGGGTTCAGACAGCTATTGACAGGGGCTTAGCTATCAAGCAAAAAGTTGAGTCTGAGAAGAAGTACACAGCAGTGACCAGGGATTCACTTTCTCCTGGAGTTGGTTTGTTGGAGGGTAGAGGTGATAACTTTGCTGGGATGCATGTATCTCCTTCTTCAACCATATCTCATCTTTTCAACCAGTTCATAGGTTGTTTTAGCCCTGTCAGAGTTCCAGCTGAGGAAAGAGATGAGTCCAGACCTAGCCAACCATTTGCTATTGCTGGAAATGGTTCTTCTAGAGATTTCAGCTTTGTGACACCACTGGAAGGTTTGCTTCAGCCTTATGATGCAGTGGAAGAGTGGTGGCCAAGAAGAGCTAGTCCTTCTCTTCAGTACTCTGTCACATCAATTGATCCCTTTCTAGAGAGGCATCCAGTATGGTTGCAAGGGTATCATCAGACCTTGCAATCAACTCAGGAGGCAAGATGTGGTGGAATGAGTGCAGGTGGAGGATCTGGAGAGACAGTAACATTTCCAGGAGATGTCTGACAGCTGAGGAGTGAAGATTTGAGAGAGAGCTGGATTTGAAGGTTTGTGTGAGTTTTGGTTAGTTTTTGGTATGGAGTGAAGGCTTGTGTAGTATTTTTAAGGTTGTTTTATGTTTGTTTTTGGTTTTTCTGGTGTTTGGAATAGATAGCTGTCAGTAGTCAGCCATCAGGTTTATTTTAGGAGAATAGCTGTCAGGCTTTACTGGGACAACATTGCTTCTTTTTGTATGCTCTTTTATTAATTAATGAAAAACCTTTTATTTTGGCAAGTTTATCATTCCAAGCATAGCTCTTAAAATCTCAAATCTTTTCTCATCCATGGCTTTGGTGAGAATATCAGCAACATTATCTTCAGTGCAGACTTTTGAAAGATTAATGTTTCCCTTTTCAACATGGTCTCTTATGAAGTGATGTCTTACTTCAATATGTTTGGTTTTGGAGTGCTGAATAGGATTTTCTGTCATGGCAATTGTGCTAGACTTGTCACAGAAAATTGGTACATTTGTCAAATTTATCCCAAAGTCTTGTAATTGACTTTTGAGATATAGCATTTGAGAACAGCAGAGCCCTGCAGCAATGTATTCAGCCTCAGCTGTTGAAGTAGCAACTGAAGTTTGCTTTTTACTTGACCATGAAATAATTCTTGACCCAATGAATTGACATCCCCCACTAGTTGACTTTCTGTCAAGATTGCAACCAGCATAATCAGAATCAGTGAATCCTATAAGAGAGAAAGGTGAGCTTGAGGGATACCATAGACCATAGTCAGGGGTTCCTTTGAGATACCTCATGATCCTTTTGACAGCTGAGAGATGGGATTCTTTTGGATCAGCCTGAAATCTTGCACAGAGGCATACACTAAACATAATGTCTGGTCTGGATGCAGTGACATATAGAAGAGATCCAATGTAGCTCCTATAGAGTGTTTGGTTTACACTTTTTCCATCAGGATCAGCATAGAGCTTTGTTGTTGTTGATAGAGGTGATCTTGCAGGAGATGCAGTTTGCATATCAAATTTTTTGATCATATCTCTAGTGTATTTGGCTTGGTTGATAAAAATTACTTCCTCCATTTGCTTAACTTGAAGTCCTAGGAAGAAAGTTAATTCACCAATCATACTCATTTCAAATTTGTTCTTCATGATCTCTCCAAATTCAGAACAGAGAGATTCATTGGATGATCCAAAGATGATATCATCTACGTAAACTTGAATAAGTAGAAGATCTTCTCCATATTTCTTGATGAACAAAGTATTGTCAATATGGCCTTTTGTGAATCCTTTACCAAGTAGGTATTTTGACAGTGTGTCATACCAGGCTCTAGGGGCCTGTTTAAGTCCATACAAGGCTTTGTCAAGTTTATAAACATGATCTGGAAACTTTGGATGATCAAAGCCAGGGGGTTGAGACACAAATACTTTTTCATTTAGAACTCCATTGAGAAAGGCACTTTTGACATCCATTTGAAACACCTTCATCTTTTTGTATGAAGCAAATGCAAGAAACATCCTTATTGCTTCCAGTCTTGCAACAGGTGCAAATGTTTCATCATAGTCGATTCCTTCCTCTTGCCTGTATCCTTGAGCAACAAGTCTTGCTTTGTTTCTCACAACAGTGCCATCTTCATTCATTTTGTTCCTGAAAACCCATCTTGTTCCAATGACAGTTTGATTCTTGGGTTTAGGAACTAGCTGCCATACTTTATTTCTTTCAAATTGCTCCAGTTCTTCTTCCATAGCTTCAATCCAATCAGCATCTTGTAAAGCTTCATTTATCTTTTTGGGCTCCAGTTGAGAGATGAAGGCACTCATTAGGACATCATAGAGAGGTATGTCAGAGGGGATAGGAGATCTGTTGATGGGAAGGTTAATGAAGATATCATTGTTTGGAGCTATTTTATGGGTGATAACACTTGAGGAAGAGGGTTTCTCATTGATATTTGAGAAGGTTCTGTGGTCAGATGGATGATGACTGTCAGGTATAGGATGGCTGTCATCACAGGATGACTGTCAGTCAAGGGTTGGCTTTGCAGTTGGGTATTTTCTTCTTCATCATCTTGATTGGTTGGGGATAAGATGGACAAAGGCTTGGTTGAGAGGGCTGGTTGATGATGTGAGTGATGGCTGTCAGACACAGGATAACTGTCAGGCACAGTGTAGCTGACAGATGAATCTCTTGGTACCATGTAAGGAAGGTTTGATGAATCTAATTCATGATGAAGTACAGTTGAGTCAGTGATAGGAGAAACTTCAGGAAGATTGTCTGAGTTTCCTAATCCTTCATCAAAATCACACAATTCAGTCCCACTTTGATCATTGTTTTCATCAAAGTCAACATGAATTGATTCTTCCACTACAAGTCTTCTTTTGTTGTATACTCTATAGGCTTTGCTTGTATTAGAGTACCCAAGAAAGATTCCTTCATCACTTTTGGAGTCAAATTTGTCCAAATTATTCTTTCCATTATTGTGAACGAAGCATCTACTTCTAAAACTGTGAAAGTAGGAAATGGTAGGAACTTTGTCATTCCATAATTCATATGGAGTCTTCTTATGGAATTTGTTGATTAGAGTCTTGTTTTGAACATACACAGCAGTAGTGACAACTTCACCCCAGAAGTATTTTGGAAGGTTGTGCTCTGACAGCATTGTTCTTGCTGCCTCACAAATAGTTCTGTTTTTCCTTTCAGCAACTCCATTTTGTTGAGGTGTTCTTGGGGCTGAGAAATTGTGTTCAATTCCTTTGCTATCACAATATTCTTCTACTCTTGTGTTTTCAAATTCCTTTCCATGATCAGATCTGATTTTGGTTATGGAAGATCCTTTTTGATTTTGAATTTTATTGAACAGCTTTGTCAGACAGCTAAGAGTGTCACTTTTGGATTCAAGAAGAATGATCCAAGTGAATCTTGTGTAGTCATCAACCACAACTAGGGAGTATCTTTTTCCTCCTAAAGACCTAGTTCTTATGGGTCCAAATAGATCCATATGAAGAAGTTCAATAGGTCTTGAGGTGTCCAATCTGGTCTTGGGCTTGAAAGAAGATCTCTTTTGCTTCCCACATTGGCATGCTTTGCAAAGTTTGTCCTTCTTGAATGGAATCTTTGGAAGGCCTTTAACTAGGTTGGAGTTTGCAAGCTTGGATATGGTTTTGAGGTTTAGATGAGCCAATCTTTTGTGCCATAACCATGACATATCAGATTGACTAAAAGACAGAAGGCAGTGAGCAGATGAGGATTCAACAATCTCTAAGTTTAGGCAGTAGAGATTTCCTTTTCTTGAACCAGTCAGAATGACTTTATTGCTTTTGTCTTTTACAGTGCATAGATCCTTGGTGCAAACAACATGATATCCCTTATCACAGATTTGACTAATACTAATCAAATTGTGTTTGAGACCTTCTACATAAGACACATTTGTGAAAATGATGTCTTTAGTAACAAGGTTTCCTGATCCTTTGACCTTAGCTTGGGAATTGTCACCAAAGGTTACATTTGGACCATTTTTAGGGATATATTGTTGCAACCAGTCTTTATTGAAGGTCATATGCCTACTACAACCACTATCTAAATACCAGAGTCCTTTCCTAGGTACCTGCAAAACAAAAAGTAAAATTTATGGTACCCTTTTTATTCCTTTTTGGGTCCAAAGGATTAGTTTTTCTTTGGTACCCTAGCTCTGTTCATTGGTCTTTTAAAGAACTGGTTTAGGGTATTGTAGTATGACATGATTTGCATCATGTAGGGGGTAAGAACATTGGTTTGGGATGGATTAAAGTAATGATTGGGGTTATTGTATTGGGGCTGAAACTGGAAGGCATTTGGATAGGATGATCTAGGAGATTCATTTTGATAAGCATGGCCCTTTCCATTTGAGCATTGCCATTGAGGTCTTTGTTGTTTGGAGTATCTATGCTTATTGTAGAATCTTTGTTGCCTTGTGGTTCTTTGTTGGTTGGAAGACCTTGGCTGTCTGTCAGGTCTTGGCTGTCTGTCTGACAGATCTTGACTGACTAGCCCCTTTTTGCATCATAATTTCTTTTTGTATATTGGCTCCTTTTTGAACCCAAATATACTTACTTCCTTGAATTTTACTTGGTCCTTCCTTTGGATGGTTTGGACCAGTTGAGACTTCTTTTGATTTTCCTTTGGCTTGAACAGGATAGGTTTGAGCTTGATAGCTGCCAGAGCTTAGGCTTTCTAGAACCATTTTTTCAATGGCCCTTTCACCAGTGGGAGGTGTGTACATCTTTAGTGTAGGGTTGTTGGCACCAATCCCTGTTTTATCACTAGGATGTCTTTGCTGGTAGGTGAACAGGGATAATGCCTTGCTTGATTTGTTCCATGAATCTATTTTCCTTTTAAGAGCATCATTTTCTTTTTCAAGATTTATGAGTCTTAGACAGTTTTCTTGAGTACTGGATGTCTCAGCTGTCAGATCCATGTTTAGTTTTTCAAGCATTTGGCATTGTTCTTTAAGCCCTTGGCAGGCTTTCTCAAGCTCAGAGTTGGTTTTAGTGAGGTTATTTATGGTTGAGGATTGGGAGAGGTTCTCATTGACCAATGAGGCAAAGCTAGTTTTTTGTCTTTTGGTTTGAATTAACAGAGTACAAACTAATTGTTTAAAACCATCAATGTTTAAAGAGTTAAAATCATGTACCTCTTTTAGTTCTTCAGCAGCAGCAAGAGCTTCCATTTCTTCCTCATTGTCTGACTCTTCCTCATCTTCAGCCATAAATCATAGCATGGCTTCCTCTCCTTCATTGTCAGAGTCATCACTGGACTCAAATTCTTCATCACTGAATTTTGATGAGTCAGCAATCATCACTTGTTCTTTGTTTTTGTCATTTTTGTTCTTGGAGCAGTTGAAGCAGTTGCACCTGGAGCTATGAATGATTTCTTTTGAGTAGGTCATTCTCTTGGCTGTCTGGTTGTCCCTAGGTTTCCTTGGTTCAGGGCATTCTGAAGAGTAATGGCCTTGCTTTCCACAGTTGAAGCAATCAACTATCTTCTTGTGATTACCTTGTTGAGGATTAGATGTGGAAGGATTGTATTTTGTCAAAGAATTCTTTTGAAACTTCATGGCATTTCTGACAGCCATGGATATGAGACTTGGAAGGTCTTCTTGAAGGACAGGTTTACTCACAGGTTTGGATGAGATGTTTATCTTTTGGAGAGCATTAATGACAATGGTCTTAATGTCTTGGTGAGTGATAGGCTTGTGAGCAGTTTCTTGAGCAGTTAATGCTAAGGTTTGTGAAATGGTTGGAACTGGTTGAATTTTAATCATTCCTTCCAGTTCATAGGCCTCAAGCTTTCCAAAATATTGCTCAACAGTCATTGTGCTCCATTCAGATCCTTCCCTGATAGGTAATGCTACCTTTTCATATTCTTGAGGGAGATTGGAATATATCTTGAGGCATAGATCTTGCTGTTCAAAAGTTTTTCCATGATCAGCAATGGATCTGACAAGATTTTCAAATCTTGGTTGAGCAGCACTAACTTTTTCTCCAGGATAGAACTTGAAGTTGTCTAATTGTCTAAGCAAGTTATACAAGTTTTGAGTCCTGACACTGGTATGTTTAGTGAACTTGGTTTGAATGAGAGCCCATGCTGATCTGGCATTTGGTTCCTTAGCAATTTCTTGTGCTAGAGAGTCATTTACACTCTTTTGAAGAATGTTTTTAACTTTTAAATTTGCACTGACCAATTGCTTTTCAGCTTCAGACCATGTTTCTGGGGACTTCATCTTACTACCTCCTCCATTAGTATCTATTTGAGTTGGGTAGGTTATTTCATTATTTAGAACATACCAGTTCCATATACTGTTTGCATCAAGATATGTTTTGATTTTTGATGCATAGATCTCAAAAGATCCACAGTCATCAATGTGTGGGATGTCTTTCTCATTATTTCTTCTTGGTTGAGGCATGGTGAGTTTGAAGAGGATCTTTCACAAGTTGTTAGACTTTGAATGTGAAGACAAGCTCTGATGCCAATTGAAAGGCCCTTGTTTGAATTGCAAATGATCAGACAGCTATGGTTTGGCTTAGCTGTCAGATATTTGAAGAGTTGTGCAGCGGAATATATATATATATATATATGGTTTGAAATAATGATAGGACAATTAACACAATGAAATAATGCAAGAGTGTGTGTGTGATTGCAGAAAAGGAAATAACACAACAAGATTTAAAGTGGTTCAGAGTTCACTCCTCCTACATCCACCCCCACTGTCAAACTTTGACAAGTGAGATCAATTTATTATACTCTTAATCAACAAGAATTACACAAATTGATAGGTAAGTTCCTTGAACTTCCTCTTCCTAATTAGTACAGTCAACTAGGGATACACTTAAAGTACAGTCTTAAGTGCTTTTACAACTTGAAGTACAGTCTCAAGATTTACAACATAAATACACTCAAAGTACAGTCTTGAGTGTTTACAAAATATTTATACACCTAAAGTACAGTCTTAGGTGTTTACAATCATACACTTAAATTACAGTCTTAAGTGCTTTTTCAACTTGAAGTACAGTCTCAAGATTTGCTAATTGTGAGTTATCACACTGAGGTTGTTGTAGTAGAAACAGGGGCTGAAGGTTTGGATTTGGAATGATGTTTGACGGGTAGGGATTGATGTGTAAGGTTTGAATTACAGGAGGAGTGTAAGGGGTAAGGGAAAGGGTGTTTTTGGATTGTCAAAAAGGGTGGTTTGTGCAGAGGATGAAGTCTTCTATTTATACACATTAATGTAGCCGTTGGAATATGACTGTTGCAGCACCATTAATGTGTCTTTGACTGGTCTTTGCCCCACTTGTCCACTTGCAGGTCTTCATTGAGCTGGATTGAGGGAATGGCTTCCAGAAGGTCTTCAATGGTGGTCTTGATAGCTGTGAAGATACGGGATCCATCTTGGTTGAGATTGTGATAGCAAAGGATGAGACAGAACAATGGCTGTCTGATGAAGAAGCCATAGCTGTCATATCACAACAAGGCTTAGCTATCAGAGATGATCTTCAATATGGGTGGAGGATCTGTTTAAAGATCTTGATGGCTTAGAACAGATATATGATTCATGTTTTTGTAGTAGTACAATCAATGTAAGAATGAGAATCATAGCTGTCAGACTCACAGCTGTTAGATAAACTGAAGCCTTAGCTGTCAGTTTATACTATGGCTTAGATCATTAGTTAAGACATGTATTTGATTTGAATAATGTAAACATGTAATTAACTTATTGTTCTCAGCCATTTTGAGTTACATAACTGTTGAGTAACAAGATGAATATGAGTGTTGATTTGGTCAGTTATCATCTTAACTGTCAGTCATGACTGACAGTTATAACTGACAGTTTTCATCTTTTGATATAAACCATGTTCCTTATATATTCCTTTATCAAAACCATCTAACTATGACTTTGATCAAAGTTAGGTCCTAACAATATATATATATATGATTTCGGCTTTTCTAACTTGTACCCTAAGAGTACAAGTTAACGCCATATTTAAAACATACAGTTCATATATTAACTTCTTTTTTTTATTATAAATTTCCATAACTATGAAAAAATGTTCCCATAATGATGGAGACTCTCTTTAATTAAATTACCTAGAAAGTGTATTAGTTATCGATGTGGTAGTATGCACAAGCAATGGTCGAATCCACAGAGACTTAAATGGTAAACAAGTATGAAACTAAAGCAAAAAAATAAATAAAGGGGGTTGTCTTTTTGATCTATTTATAAATACTGAAACAATAATTGAAATTAAACTAAGAAAGCAAATAAAATCAAATATTAAAGCTGTTGGTCCCAAAGGGGAAACAAAAGTATAAAAATAGCTAGAGGGGGGGTGAATAGCTGTTTTGAAATTCTTTTCGTACCCTTGAAAAACTCAATTGCAAATGTGCACTTTATCAAATAAGCGTTATGAAATACGCCTAAGTGAGTGAGTGAAATGCACAGCAGAATTTAGTAATGTAAATAGGCGCAAAGTGATAAAGGGGGCGCACACACACTCTAAGTACTTTGGCTCAAAGTGAGTGAAAGATAAAACTAAGGCAAATGTAAAACAAACACAACACAATTCAATCCAATCAATCTACAATGATTAAACAAGCAAATAGTGAGATAAGATATAAACTTGAAAGTAAATGACAATAAGTAAGTACTCGCTATTTGGAGAGGTTCGATTGGGAAACGATCTACGTCCTCTACCAAGATGGTTAGTCTTGGATTTCTAATGGAGATCTTATAATATGAGTGAGTATTACAAATTACAACTTTTGAGCACAATACTAACCCAAGATCTATTATCTATGAAAGAACAAATCCTAAACAAAACCTGTGTATCTCTTAAAGAAAGATCTAAATGATCAAACTTAAAGAGGTGCGTGTGTGTTCTTAGTATCAAGGCTCTTTAGATCTATGAGATTGAGAGCACAAGAAAACTAAAGTGTTTTTGCTTGAGGATCTAGGCTAAGTATGAAGGTATGAAGGTGTTCTTGAGAAATCTGGGAATTCAATGAGAAACCTTCAAATCTTCAACAAATACTTGAGAGAGAAATTCATAGCAACTTAGCGACTTCAAACGTTTGACGTTATGGGGTATTTATAGGTGAGCCCCAAAAACTAGCCACTGGAAATTCCTTATGGATAAGATAAAGGACATATGTGCTGGAGCTCGTTGAGTGGAGCACGTGTCCTTTTATAGCCGTTAGACATATAACAACAACATGACCGTTGTGGACAGGTGTCCTAAAAACAAGGTGCATACGTGTTATTTTTCCACTGTTGGATCTTGGGCATAGTTTGAATTTCGTCAAGTCTTCATTACTTCAGAAAATCTTCCAAGTGTTGAAACAAATCAATTAGGAGCAATGAGCCTTTGGGCGCATATCCATGCGTGCGCGCTAGAGGCGCATAAGCGCAATGCTCAAGGTGAATAGGCGCGGCGCTTGACCCAAATTTGTGATTTTCTTGAATGTTGATATCCTTACCCTATTCCTAAGCCTATTCTATTTAAATGGACTACCTAAAAAATGAAGTATAAATACTTCTTACATATGGGTCTAAAGTCCATGAAATAAAACTTAGGTGATGGATCAATCAAATCTAATCAATCCTATACATTGAAAACTGAGATATAAGTGGGCATACCCAACAAAAGCAGAATTAACAAATATATTCACAAATTGGGTTCACAAATACTTTCATTATATGCTATACTCATACTAACTGTTGGGATTAGAGCCAAAACCAAGGAGAAGACCAAAACCGACAATGGAGAATGAGCATAAATGGACAACCAGAAGGAGTGATCGGCCGCCCATAAAGGGGCAGGCGACCGCCCACTTAGTCAGGATGTTTTCTGGGCCAAGACATGAAGGGGTAGGTGGACGCACAAGGTGGAATGGGAAACTGCTCACTGTGGTGGGAGGACTGACGCGAAGTTAGCGTTGGAGTTTGGAAGGTTCTAGGAGAAAGAAAGGGGAATTAATTCTATATTCCTCCCCAAATGTCGTGGGATACAATTCTTGGAGAAAAAGAATTGTATTACCCCTTCCGTCTCTAGGGCTCTGGGTAATTAAGTTTTGATCACGATTAGGTTTTAATATCCCTAATAAATATATTGTGACTACCACCATAATATGGGTGTACTTACTTTTTGTAAGAGAAAGTTAGGATATTAAGAGAGAGTATGGGTGGGTCGGGGGCTTAGGAGAGCCTTGGGGCGGGGGGGGGGGGGGGGCGATCTTACAACCCATCCATGACCTTGTTATTTGTATGTTCTTGGGGAAGGAGAGATAATAATATATAGGTGAGAGAGATTATTATTGGAGAGTATCCATGCTGTATGTTCTTGGGGAAGGAGAGATAATAATATATAGGTGAGAGAGATTATTATTGGAGAGTATCCATGCTAGATCTTAGTGAGTGCATGTACAAAGTTGTAATGATCTTCATACATTATTATAATGATATACTGGCTAAGTGCCCCCTAGATGTAGTCATGTGTTGATAAAATGGGTTATCAAATATTGGTGTTATTTGTTCTTTTATATCATTATTCATGTGTTGATTTACTTTCTCTATATAGATGACTGCTAGTATGGGCTAGTGAATGTGGAGATCCCCCCAATTCCCCAACAACTGGTATCAAGAGATTTGGTTTGAGATTTGGGAGATCCAAGGTGAAAACAAGATATGAAGAGATTTGAGGTGGAATTTGGAGATGCAGAGATCAAAATGGATTGGAGGTGTTCTAGGGTTTATGGGGCAGTCAAGGTGATTGGAGAAAGATCGCTAAGGGAGAAATTTGCTTAGTGCAAATTTAGGCAATGAAGAAAATATGAAAGAAAGAAGGATGCATCAGGCACATGACGAAGCAACTGACGATGCAAATGTGAGTGGTATAAACCGGTTAAACCACGTGGAAGATGAGTACTTTTCACAAACAACGGATGGGATATAGGAGGATGTTGTACTCTACCGACAACATCAAATTCGTTCCAGGTGGGAGTAAGAGGCTTGTAGACCAGCCTATTGGCATAAAAAGGAAAGATATCAATAAACGGTGTGTTAGGGGGAGAGGTGACAACTCATAGCTGGCGAACAAGGACAACGAGTCATAAATACCTAACAGAGAGCGAGAAAATACCACAAGAAGACAATGCAAGAAGCAAGGTGTGTCCGAGTTTCATGGGGAGCATTGTAAGGGGAGTGGATCTAGGAGAGAGAAGGCGAAGTTAGTCTTATAAAGAAATCAAGGTAGAAGTTGATTTGGGGAGGCAAAAATAATCTAACACAGAGAGGTTGAAGCGTCACTTAGTTTCAACTCACCTTATTAATTGGGCGTGGTGGATCATAACGGAGGAGCGTGGATGCTCATCATCATCAAGAAGGAGCTTGGTGTCACATGGTGGTGTAAAAATATTTGGTGGATCATTCTCAGGTGGGAGTATGATAGGAGCATGTCACAATGGTGGTTTATATCTCCAGGTAGGAGATTGTTAGGATTTAAGCCAAAACCAAAGAGAAGACCAAAACCGACAATGGAGAAGGAGCAGCAACGGACAGCCAGAAGGAGTGAGCGGCCGCCCATAGAGGGGTAGTCGACCGCCCACTTAGTCAGGATGTTTTCTGGGCCAAGACATGAAGGAGTAGGCAGTCGCACAAGGTGAAATGGGCGACCTCCCACTTTGGCGGAAGGACTGACGCGAAGTTTGCGTAGGAGTCTGGAAGGTGCTAGGAGAAAAAAAAGGGGAATTAGTTTTCTATTCCTCGTTAGGTTCCAAAATGTCATGGTATACAATTATTGGAGAAAAATAATTGTATTACTCCTTCCGGCCCTTTCCGGCCCTTAGACTCCGGGTAATTAGGTTTTGATAAGGATTATGTTTTAATATCCCTATAAATATATTGTGACTACCACCATAATATGGGTGTAGTGTAGGAGAAAGTTAGGATATCAAGAGAGAGCCACAAAATAGTGCCAAAGAGGGGGCTGGGGGCCTAGGAGAGCCATGGGGGCGATCCTACAACCCGGCCATAACTGTGTTATTTGTATGTTCTTCGGGGAGGATAGATAATAATATATAAGTGAGAGAGATTATTATTGGAGAGTAGCCATGCTAAATCTTAGTGAGTGCATTTCCAAAGTTGTAATGATCTTCATATATTATAATAATGATATCCTGGCTAAGTGCCCCCAGATGTAGTCATGTGCTGATGAACTGGGTAATCAAACATTAGTGTTATTTGTTCTTTCATATAATTATTCATGTGTTGAATTACTTTCTCCATATAGATGACTGCTAGTATGGGCTAATGGATGTGGTGATCCCGCCAATTCCCCAACAATAACAAAATCAATCTCATTCTTGGGTTCGTTCTAAAGTAAGAATTTGGATAGTTCGGTCGCCGGACTGCAATTCTATGGTTCTCTTTATGATATATTTTCTATTACAGCAAAATAACATGCAAAGAACATATTAAGAACTCAAGAACGTATAAACCTAGATCCTTTTGATTTCTATTACCACGTCAATTAGATCTAATCAACAAAATAGTGCTCAATGTACCAATGCCCATATTACTGCAACAGTTGATACCCATAAATTCTAAAGCCAATTTATATCTTAACATATAATTGAAACTAAAGGATTTAGCATGAAGAATATTTTGATGAACAAGAACGAAGTTTGAATTGAAGAATTAAATTAAATAAATAACATAGAGATCAAATATTTGTTACTAACAATCCATGAATCTAAGAATTAAAACAAAGATAATAAGAAAAAAATAATAAAGAACATTAAAACCTGGAATTGAATTGATGACAATCTTAATACAAATCTTGAATCCTTGAATAAAGCATTAATAAAAATAGGTCTAGAGTGTTTTTTATATACTATAATAAACAATTCCTAAGACTTAGGGAGTAAGATTATAAAATCCTATAAAAATAAGGAAACAAAAGTGCCCAGCAGAAATTCAAGGCGGAACCGGCGGGTAGAACTGGATCTGGAAACCAGATAGAACCGACAACTATCGGAACCGAGAACCGTGTATAGCCGGTTCAAATACGGGTCCGAGGTTAATGGAACCGTGGAACCGGCGCTTACGGAACCGGAACCACAACCGAGAACCGGAACCGTGGAATCGAACGGTTCCAACGGTCACTAGATTCAAACTAGCCATTGTTTCCCCCCCCCCCCTTCCTTCCCGTTAATAGCTGTTAGGCGCATGGAGGAATATAGCTGTTAGTAACGGTTGTATTTAACTTTTTGGTCAAGTTTGACCAATTTTGACCTTCTTTTTGGAAGATTTTCAGGTAACAAAAAAAATAAAGAAAAACACTTACCTGATTGTAATATTTTAATTATATTAATAAAATTACAAGGGTGCAGTCCTCTTTTTTAAATTAATATTTTTTTATTTTTTATTACATGCTTGATAATAAACTAACCAAATTTATTAAAAAATAACTTAATTTAGCTAAAAAAAAATCAGTTAGTTTTATAACTTTTTAGCTCGAAGTAGTTACTTTTCTAACGGATTTGGACTAAACTGCAAAAAAAAGAGTTAATTGGCAAGAACCGTTGGAACCGGAACTGCCGGATAGAACCGGGATCTTGGAACCAGATTAGGACGGTTCGAATACGGTTCTGGCTTTAGAACCGGGATCTTGGAACCAGATTAGGACGGTTCGAATACGGTTCTGGCTTTCAGGGAACTGGAACCGGAACCGTTTGGGCATGTCTAATATGGGTGATCAATGCGACCAAAATAAGATAGTTTATGAGTTCACTAACTTAATGCTCTAAATCCAATGAAGATGATGTTGCAATTAATCATAACAAGGACACTCATATGCACAATTGTCAATCCCGACACTCAATATTGAAAGAAAAATATGGCATAATTTGGAACGACTTCTTAAAAAAAAAAAAAAAAAAAAAGAAACATGCTCTCTTGATTAGTTGAACTCGTGAAGACTCCACTTCGAGAGGACTCACCCTCGAGTCCAATTCTGAATAAAGAGGCCTCTCATTTGGATCCTAAATTACTCTTCAAAATCACCCTCTAATTCTTCTTCTGGTTCAACAACTTCTTGGTGTGAAGAATATTCTTTATAGGCTTGGTCCGAAGAGTCTTCTTCGTTCGCTTGGTCCGAAATATTTTTTCGTTGGCTTGGTCTGCAAAGTCTACTTTATTAGATTGGTCCATGTGATGTGGTTTGAATTCATGTGCAATTACCTTGGCTCCATCTTCTCCCTCCATATTGAGGGGATTAGCCCATAACGCTTGTACTTCCCCCTCTATTTGATAAAAAAGAACAACTAGGTTTTGAAACATAGTCTTCACAGTCTCAATCGCTCTGAGAATATCATAAACGGTTGTGTTACGTCTACTGTTGTAGTGAGACATTACAAAGGGGAAAACCCTCACTATGATACTACTTAATATGGAGCGGAAGTATGCGTTTTGATCAATACACTATTGATCGGGGAAACTTGCAATGAGTAATTCCCTAAGATAGATAAACTAGCCCTACAAGTTAGGGCTTTCACACCGATCCATGTAGAAGAAAGAAACAAATTTGAAGTTTGATGAAAAATATGATATTATTGAAATTATGGTTGCTTTTTTTTTGGAATTAACATACACCCTATATATCTTAAGACTTGGAAAACAAGTCAAATATTTTAAAAGATAAGCCTAACGTATATAGAAACTCAATGAGACTCAAATACATCAATAGATAAATATACTCTCAGCCATGAAAATATTACCTCCCTGACCATAAATCCAAATTTTGAATTATAGCTAATTAAAAGACTACCAAAATAAATTCAAAATTGTCCCACATCAGTACCACTCTGCAAGTAACCCCTAAATACAGTGGTAAATTTTACTCCAGAATTTATCGATATTTTTTCCCTTTTAAGTGTTGTGGAAAAGCCCTCCCAACACCCAAGCAAATCGCAAGAATCACCGCACCACAAACAAGCACAAGAAATAAAGAAACAAATTAAGCAAAAGACAAAAGAACACAAGAAATTGTTTACCCAGTTCGTCTTTGACTACGTCTTGGGCACTACCAAGCCAGGATCTTGCACTATAATATGTTAAATCTGAGTTACAATGAGTATGGGGGCGGAACCCTGCTTATATACATAACCTAGAATGAGACCAAACCCTAGTCTAATTAGAATTCCCAAAATTCAGCATATTCCCGTCCAACGCTGCACGGCCGCTCTAGCTCTAGCTCCCATGCTCGCCCGAGTCACTTGATTAGCTCGGCCGAGCATCATTCAACAGAATGTGTGTTTTCTACCCGGTTAACGCACGGCCGCTCCCCAGCCTTGACTCGCCTGAGCAGCACGGCCGAGTCCTTTAACCAAATCGGTCGCTCCTCGCCTGCTCTGCGACTTTGCTGATTTCTTTTATTTAGATCACTAGTTCCCGGTTTATCTCTATTCCAACAATCTCCCACCTAGAGATCAACCTGTATACAAACCCCATATCCGTCTTTAACTCATCCTTAGTGCCATAGTGCTCACCTTAATCATGGTAGTGCCGTCCTCCTCCCCTATTCTCCAAGCCTCATTGAAGCTATACCCAGCTTCAACTTCACCTTGCTTGAGAAACCTAGAGCCTTTGCCGATCTACACTCTCTGTTAGATCTGCGCAGCGAAATAGTTCATTGTGACCCAGCATGACCAATATCACAGCATTCGCATCACAGCATTCCTCAAACTCCCTGAGCTCATACTCCCCACCGTTGTCAATGAAGGTCATGTAATACGACGCACCACCCCGAGAAGTTACCGGGGTCGGTTCCCACAAATCCGTGTGAACAAATTCCAACTTTTCTTCCCTCAAAGCCCTACCTGTTAAACCTGGTAGTTTCCCCTTTGAGCAAAGTACCCCCTTCTTACCCATGTGACCCAATCGACAGTGCCACAAATCCGTATCACCCTTGGCTGACGCCACCGCGATACTATCCTTGGTGTTGTTTGTCAAATACAATCTTCCTTCCCTATTACCCCGAGCGATCTCAGAATCCTCCTTGGTAATAACCCAGTTCCTGCAGCTAAACGTTACCGTGTAACCTTCTTCACCCAGCTGCCCAACTGATAACAGGTTCTTTTTCAAACCCAGAATGTGTCTGACACCGTGTAGATATAAGACCTTACCGTCCGATGCTCCTATTCCGACATCCCCCTTCCCCTTGATTTCCAAAGGCTCGCCATCCGCCAGATAGACCTTTCTGAAATCACCGGAAGTGTAATTTTCCATCTCCTCTGCATGCCCGCATAGTGGAATGATGCCCCCCGAATCCATCACCCATGATTCTAGCGCACTACTAACGCTCAGAATCAGTACATCGTCACCTTCGATTATCACATTGTAAATATCCCGCCCCGCGCGGGAAACGCGACGAGTATGGGGGCGAAACGCCAAAAACGGTTATCACGCAAAAACATAACGGAGTCGCCACATTTGTTAATTATTTAACCCAACAAATGGAAAGGTTAGAGATTCTATTAGTTCGGAGGTCAGGTTACGCCTTGGGAAGAGTTTTACGTCACCCAAGTCGCCTCGGATAGGACCGAGTCTCCCTAACATTAGTTAACAAAGTGCATGTGTGTGTGTGTGTTTCAAAAATGGGAGAAACTGACTTTTAGCAAAACTGGTTAATTATTTAACAGAAAATGGTCATTTTGCAAACATTCTGACCAAAAAGGAAGAAACTGAAAAATGCACTCCCCGGCCAAAGTAGCCGTACGGATGGGGAGGGCATTCCAGGGATTTTTGACAGTTTATCAGAAAACTGTCCAGTTTCAGGCAAAACAGAGTGTTCTTGATAAAACTGGACTGAAATGATCATTTTCAGTTATTTTCTTTTAACAAAAACATGGATTTGATCATCCCTATGTCATTGATCACAAATTAGACACCAAAAACAAAAGTTTTGGGTGTGATCAAGACAATCATTGGGAAAGTTTTGAGAAAGGTGGTGAACGTGCCCTTTGGGCCAAAATTGCCATTTGATGAGTAAAGATTGAAACTTTACCATCAAAATGGACTTTTTTTTTATGAAAGATTAACCTTGAGGGACAACAAGAACAACATAAAGATCCAATCTTTATGACCCAATCTTAGGCATTTTTTAGCTAGATCAAGGTTGGGATGATAAAGATTGAGCCTTTATCCCCCAACATGATCATCATGGCCTAGTTTGTGGAATACTAACATAAAGACATGAGGTTTCACCTTGATAAAGAGATCTTTAAGCCATTTAGAACAAAAGAAATCAAACCATGATCATCCTTAGGTTTGAACCTCTTTCACACAAGAGTATGAAGGGCACCTTGAATCATGCTCATGGTTTAATTCATATTATATGTATATATATATATATATATATATATATATATATATATATATATATATATATATATAAGATATATATGCTTGAAGTGGACAAGTCTTGTAGTAATATAATATATATATGCTTGAGAGGACAAGTCTTACAAGAATGTAAATAAGAACAAGTAATATTATTAACAAAGAAAAATAAAGTTGAGATGAAGAGAAGATGGGGGAAGGGGACCTCACCTATGATTCTAGTCTATCTTCCTTTCCTTCACTCAATTATAAGGGTGATCTCTCTCCCAGACACAATTTCTGCAGAGTTTCCCCTATCTAAACAATATTCTTCCCCCCTGAAATGATCAGCATGGGGTTCAATTTATAGAGGCTGAGGGTGCCCAACATAGCCGTACGGCTAGGGACCTCATGTGCCCAAACCATCCGTACGACTCGACTTGGCGAGCTTCTGGATTTTTCTAAGTTTAATTCCAGTTCAGTCCTGGAATATTAGGTTTATCCTAGTGAGGTACTGGTCCATTGGTTTATCCCTAAATGGTACCAAAAATTCCTCTAAGGTTGGTCAATTTCAGATTGGGGTACTTACACACATTCGCCGATTTGTCCCCTCACATGGGACAATCCCTCTTGTAGTGTCCTAACTCCTTACAATGATAGCACTCTACCGATCCTCCTGCAACCCTTGGTCTTTCTTTGTTCTCTACAGACTGATCCCCACCCCCGATTACACTTTCCCTTGACCCTGTTCTCCCTTTATTGCTAGAACCCGGCCTTTCCCTACTAGTTGTAGCCAAGACCGATTCCGAAGTAGACGGTGTCCCCAACTTTTTAATTCAATTTGTTCTTACCCACTGAAGCATTTAACGCCATCACCGTTCCGCTCCAACTTCCTGGTAAGGATGCTAGAAATTGACAAGCGTGAACCTCATCACCGAAAGTTATCTCCAACGCAGCCAATGTGTCTATAACATCCATAAACTCATCGATGTGTTTAGCTATGGATCCTCCCTCTTGCATCTTGAGATTACCCATCTTGCGTATCAAATCAACCTTATTTGCAGCAGATGGTGTTTCAAATCTCTCAGTAAGATAATCCAATAGCCCCTTGGTGGTTTTCGCCTTCTTGGTAGTCTTCGCGATCCACTTCGACAAAGTAGATCGAACCACCCCTAAGGGTTTCCGATTCATGAGATCCCAGTCTTCCTGTTTTTCGCGTTCCGGCTTGACTCCTTTTAGAGGCATGTAGAGATCCTTATTATACAAGAGATCCTCTATTTGCATCCTCCAAAACCCATAGTCAGACCCATCGAATTTCTCCACCGCTTGTTTATCCTTGCCCATTCTTGATTGCTTGATAAACCCGGATCGTTAAACCGGAGCTCTAGATACCAGTTGTTGTGGAAAAGCCCTCCCAACACCCAAGCAAATCGCAAGAATCACCGCACTACAAACAAGCACAAGAAATAAAGAAACAAATTAAGCAAAAGACAAAAGAACACAAGAAATTGTTTACCCAGTTCGTCAATATGTTTGACTACGTCTGGGGGCACTACCAAGCCAGGATCTTGCACTATAATATGTTAAATATGAGTTACAATGAGTATGGGGGCGGAACCCTGCTTATATACATAACCTAGAATGAGACCAAACCCTAGTCTAATTAGAATTCCCGAAATTCAGCATATTCCCGTCCAGCGCTGCACGGCCGCTCTAGCTCCCATGCTCGCCCGAGTCACTTGATTAGCTCGGTCGAGCACCATTCATCAGAATGTGTGTTTTCTACCCGGTTAACGCACGGCCGCTCCCCAGCCTTGACTCGCCCGAGCAGCACGGCCGAGTCCTTTATCCGGATCGGCGCTCCTCGCCTGCTCTGCGACTTTGCTGATTTCTTCTATTTAGATCGCTAGTTCCCGGTTTATCTCTATTCCAACATCAAGTACAATTTACACAGTGTGGTTGTTATGTTGCTCAAATATAGAACCATCACGCCATCCTTTTTTTTTTTTTTTTTTTTTTGACGTTCGTATGAAGGAACATTAAGCAATAAATTTACATTTATTTAATTTTTCTAATAAAATTGTAAAACTTGTTATTGATACACCAATATAAATGCTATCAATAACAATTTTTTAATTTTTATTAAAATGATTACATTAACTTTAAATTATTGATCAATGTTCCTCGAACTAACGTGCAAAAAATGGCGACATTTACTACGGGACAAGTAGTAGTAAAGACTTATGCTTTAGTTGATTGTTTATTTCTTTTTTTATTATTCATTTTTTTTGTTAATCTATAGTAACATAAATAATAACACTAAAATTATTTTGAGATATAGGTTAAAATAAATCTGTGACATATAATATGTAATTTCAATTGGAGAGTATTAAAAAAATGAATTGTGACATTTTATTATGTGATGGATAAGGAAGTTTTACATAGCCTCCTAAAGTTTTGAACATATAATGATAGACTGCTAGTATATACTCACTGGTCCCATGATATATGTTAAATTTTTTGTTTTAATTTGTTTAGGTATAAATGTCGAGATTTAATGATCTTAATGTTATTTTACTATATATATTATATACTGTATTGTATACAGAATGCATAAATAAGTAAAGTATATATTTTTGAAAATACATATAGTGAGACATTTAACATAAAACGGATGGAGTAATTTCATAATTTACTCTATTTTCCCACTTCTCCATGCTAACAAAGTTCATTGTCTAGAAAATATTTGCTTGGAAAGCATTAAAGGTAATATATAACATAAATATGCAGAACGTGCTAATATTTATGTTTCATAAAAAAGATTTCCAAATATCTACATAGCATGCATTATTAATAGATGAATTGCATGTGTGATATTTTCCTATCTATAGTAGTTCCCTACGAATTCTTCGCAAAGATATGAGGGTGTGCTTAACATAGACAACAAGATGTCAACAAGAAAGGAGAGCCATTCATTTGTTCGTGCTTCTAATGTTATTGGGAGGGACAGTGACAAGGATTATCTTGTGGGGGGTTTTACTAAGCTCTAATTTTGATGATGATCAACCCTCTGTTCTATCTATCGTTGGACTTGGAGGCCTCGGTAAGACTACACTTGCTAAAATCATTTATAATGATGCTAGAATAGTTGAGAATTTTCAAGAACGGATTTGGGTTAGTATTACTAATCATTTTGATCTCAAAAAGATTTTTGAAATTATCACTGTAAGTGCTTTTCCTAGGCTTAATATGAACCGGGGGAATCCAGATGAAATGATAGAGCGCGTTGAAAGTCATTTGAGCTCCAAAAAGTTTTTGATTGTTCTAGATGATGTGTGTGATGTAAATGCTCGAAAGTGGACAGATATGAGAGATATATTGAACTGCGGTTCCCGAGGGAGTAGTGTTCTTGTAACAACGCGTAGTAGAAAAATTGCAATGGGTATAAGCACATTTCCGGCATATTGTTTAAAGAAACTCTCAAATGATGAATGCTTATCTATTTTTCTCAAGGTGCATTCAAAGATGGACAAGGAAAAGGGTATCCGAATTTGGTGGAAATTGGGAAGATGATTATTAAAAAGTGCATAGGAAATCCTCTTGCAGTGGAAACTCTTGGGTACTTGTTATTCAAAACGAGGGACATAGATCAGTGGATATACATGAGTGATAAAGATATGCGGAAGATTGATCAACGAGAAGATGATATCATACCGATTTTAAGGTCCAGCTATGATCAATTGTCAACTCATCTTAAGAAATGTTTTGCTCTTTCCTCCATCTACCCAAAAGGTGTTGTGATACAGAAAGATAGCTTGATCAATCGATGGATCGCTCATGGACTCATACAACCATCAGTTGGCAGCGGCGGGGAGCTAGAGGAAATTGGCAATTCTTATATCAATGAGTTAATATCAATATCCTTCTTTGAAGACTTATAAAAGGAGCACTCCAGTGACTGAAGATAAACACCCCTTCTTGACATACAATAACTTGATATAAGCTTTTAAGCAAATTAACTGTAAAGCACAATTAAAACTTATAAATTTGTGCTAAATAGATAGGTTAAAAAGAGATCTCACATAGCTATATAGAGCCATCATTGAGATCACCAAAACCTTCACTTGTGTGAAAACTTTTTCTTTTTCTTTTTGGTGCTTTGCAATAAGTACTAGCTTAGTTAGTGAGGTTAATTAGGCAGGAAAATTCTGAGGAAATTTTCCTTGCAATTTATTGTAATTACTTGACGAAGGATTATAGTGGATTGCTCTTCCCTGTTGAGGACAGTGAGGCGTGGATGTAGGAGGGTTGCAATACTCTGAACCACGTTACATCGTTGTGTTTGTTTTCTTATCTTCTTCACATATACACACACGTTTCACTTATTATTTACTCATTCATTTCTTCTTTAATTTCATAATTTATTCCGCTGCAAAACTCAATACACACACTCTGCACCTCAAGATAGTCAACCTATCATATACTGATAGTAGACCTCTTGTGAACTAATAATTCTGTTTAAAGTGCATTAGTAAACAGGTTTTATAATCGCTCTTATCTTTTGAAGATGATAACCCTCATTGAAGAACATCAAATTTGCAATATCTCTATTCTAAGATTACTTTGAACCACCATCTTCTTCCTCACTTTTAGTCCAATTGCATTGAAAGTTAAAATTATTAATATTATATTGCTCCCTCCGTCCCAAGCTTTTAGTTACTCCCTCTGTCCCATATATTGTCCACATTTGAAATTTTTCAGTCAATTCAAGTAAACTTTGACCAAGCATTTAAGTCAATCTAATCATCCTACTTAAATTTTAAAAAGTGTAATTGATAAATAACTAAGAGATTTATCAATGAAATTTTTAGAATGTGATTAGGATGATTAGGCTAACTTTAATATTTGGTTAAAGTTCACTTGCATTTAAGTCAATATAATCATCCTACCACCGTCCTCCAACCACAATCCGCCTCCGTAATCGGCCACCGGCAGCCACCGCCGCCCCTACAAACCGCCGTCAATCGTCACCAACCACAACTACCACCACCAAATAAGCAACAAAAGGGAGATCTGACTGTTTTGGTGCCTAGAGAAACCACCATTCATGAAGTCTGCGTATCACCATGAAAATTAATACTCCCTCCATCCCAGTTTAAGGTTCTTACTTTCCTTTTTGGTATGTCTCAGTTTAAGGTTCTTAGTTGCTTTATGTTGTGGAATAAGCCCTCCCAACACCCAAGCAAATCGCAAGAAATCGCAGCACCCAAACAAGCACAAGAAATAAAGAAACAAACCAAAAGACAAAGGAACACAAGAAATTGTTTACACAGTTCGTCAATATGTTTGACTACTTCTGGGGGCACTACCAAGCCAGGATCTTGCACTATAATATGTTAAATCTGAGTTACAATGAGTATGGGGGCGAAATATTGATTAAATACACAACCTAGAATAAGACCTAAACCTAAACATAAGAGAAAACCCTGAAAATACTGCACTTCTACGAATTCCCATCCCGGCACCGAGCGCCCGCTTACCTCTCGCCAAAAACCAATTCTTTCTGATCAAAACCGAGCGCCCGCCTGGTTGTAGCCGAGCGCCCGCCTGGTCTCCTGGCAGATTTTCTTCCCTTTGTTTCCTTTACGATCTATATTCCAACAATCTCCTACCTAGAGATCAACGCGTATATTCAAGCCCCATATCCGTCTTCAACTCATCCTTAGTGCCATAGTACTCACCTCGATCATGGTAGTGCCTTCTTCCTCCCCTATTCTCCAAGCCCCGTTGAAGCTATGCATAGCTTCAACTTATCAAGGTTTACAACCTTGGTCAACATGTCAGCCGGGTTCTCCGATTCTTGAATCTTCTCCAGCCTTAAGATCTTCCTCTCCAAGAGATGTCTGATGTAATGAAACCTCAGCTTGATGTGCTTTGTCCTAGAATGAAACGCTGGATTCCTTGCTAGATGAATTGCACTCTGACTGTCACTGTAGAGAGCATTACCACTTCGCGTCTTCCCAAGTTCACCCAAGAAGTTCTGTAACTATACCATCTTTTGCTTGCCCTGTCACTGCCACATATTCTGCTTCCGCAGTAGACTGAGCCACGATCTTCTGCAATTTAGAAGCCCAGGAGTTTTCCGTACCACCCAATATAAACACATAACCCGTAGTACTTCTCCTCTTATCAAGATCACTTGATGCTAAATCCGCATCAACATAACCCGCTAACACGACATCCTTGATTGAGAAACATAGAGCCTTACCAGTAGTACCTTTTAAGTAACGAAGGACCCATTTAACCGCTTCCCAATGTTGCTTCCCTGGATTGCCCATGAACCGGCTGACTACTCCTACCGCATGTGCAATATCTGGTCTTCTACACACCATAGCATACATTAGACTCCCCACCGCTGAAGCATATGGAGTCTTACCCATCTTGTCACGCTCATCCTTGCCCTTAGGTGAGTCCTTTTCAGATAGTTTGAAATTACTACCAAACGGTATACATGTTGGCTTTGCCTCTTCCATGCAAAATCTTGCCAAGACCTTCTCGACGTACTCTGCTTGTGAAAGAACCAACTTACCTGACTCCCTATCCCGGTCAATCCGCATGCCCAAGATTTTTCCCCAAATCCTTCATCTTGAACCGCTTATCAACTGTGCCTTCAATCTGTTTACCTCTTTACTACTAGAGCCCGCTATTAGCATGTCATCCACATATAATAGCAAGATTATGTACCCGTTGTCAGTGCTCTTGAAGTAGCAACAATGATCCGCCTCAAATCTGATAAAATCGATGTCATGCATGAATCCATCAAACTTTCTGTACCACTGCCTAGGAGCTTGTTTAAGGCCATACAAGATCTTAGTCAATCTGCAAACCAGTTCGTCGTTACCCTTAGACAAGTATCCCTCTGGTTGTACCATGTAAATTTCTTCCTCCAAATCCCCATGAAGAAAGGTCGTCTTTACATCCATCTGTTCCAGCAACAAATTATCTGCCACTACTATCCCCAGAACCATTCTGATAGTGGTCATCTTCACAACAGGAGTAAAGACCTCGGTGCTAGTCAATACCGTATTTTTGTTGAAACCCTTTCACAACCAGTCTTGCCTTGTAACGCTTACTGCTGTTTGCCTCTCCTTGATCCTGTAAACCCACTTGTTATGCAATGTCTTCTTCCCCTTAGGCAGTTTAATCAACTCCCAAGTTTCATTGGCCTTTAATGAGTCCATCTCATCATCCATCGCAGTTTTCCACTTATCACCAAGTGGACGACGAACAGCCTCCGCATAACACTCCGGTCCACCACTATCTGTTAACAACAAATAGTAATTCGAAGGAGAATACCTATCAGGAGATCCACACAATCTGATGGATCTGCGCAGCAGAATATCTGGTTCTGGAGTATGTGGTTCATCTTCAGTGACCCCCTGATCTTGGTCATCATGAACCGTCCTGCTCCCACCCAATATCTACCTCAACAACCTCTGGTTCCGAACTAATCCCATCAGATGCCCCTTTTCTATCCTTGTACAAAATCTGTTCATTGAATATGACATCCCGACTACGAATAACCATATGATTTTGGTCATCCCAAAACTTATACCCGAAGTCATCCCCACCATAACCAATAAACGTACACTTTACAGATTTAGCATCTAATTTAGTTCTATCAGCAGAATCAATACGAACATATGAAACGCAGCCAAATATGCGAAGAAAGCACAATTTTACCTGCTTGCCACTCCATGCTTCCTATGGAATTTCATTCCCCAATGGTACCGAAGGTCCTCTATTGATCAAGAAAGCCGCCGTGTCAACCGCATATGCCCAGAACGTCTTCGAAAGTCCACACTTCAACCTCATACTTCTAGCCCGCTCGTTCAATGTCCTGTTCATCCTTTCTGCTACCCCGTTATGTTGAGGTGTGCCCTTTAGTGTCTTAACCATACGAATACCATTCACTGCACAATATTCCTTGAACTCCTCGAGCTCATACTCCCCACCATTGTCAGACCTCAAGCTTTTGAGCTTAAGACCTGTCTGATTCTCCACCAAGGTCTTCCATTTCTTAAACACCTCGAATGCCTCATCTTTGTGTTTCAAGAAATAAACCCAGACCTTTCTTGTCGAATCATCAATAAACGACATGTAGTATGACGCACCACCTAGAGAAGTTATCGGGGCCGGCCCCCATAAATCTGTGTGAACCAATTCCAACTTTGCTTCCCTCAAAGCCCTACCTGTCCTCGAGAAGTTGCTTCTCACCTATTTGCAAAACACACAATCTTCGCAGATCCCCACGTTGACTGTCTTCAAACCCGGTAGTAATCCCTTTGAGCAAAGTACTTTTATCCCCTTCTCACTCATGTGACCCAATCGACAGTGCCACAAATCCGTATCACCCTTGGCTGATGCCACCGCGATACTATCCTTGGTGTTATTTGCCAAATACAATGTCCCCTCTTTATTACCCCAAGCGATCTCTGAATCCTCCTTGGTAATAACCCAGTTCCTGCAGCCAAAAGTTACCTTGTAACCTTCTTCATCAAGCTGCCCAACTGATAACAGGTTCTTTTTCAAACCCAGAATGTGTATGTCCCCGTGTAGATGTAAGACCTTCCCGTCCGATGCTCCTATTATGACATCCCCCTTACCCTTGATTTCCAAAGGCTCGCCATCCGCCAGATAGACCTTTCCGAAATCACCGGAAGTATAATTTTCTATCTCCTTTGCATGCCCACATGAGTGGAATGATGCCCCCGAATCCAGCACCCATGATTCTAGCGCACTACTAACACTTAGAACCAGTACATCTTCACCCACATTCACCGATTTATCCCCTCGCATGGGACAATCCTTCTTGTAGTGTCCTAACTCCTTACAATGATAGCACTGAACCGATCCCTTGGAAACCCTTGGTACATTCTTGTTCTCCCTAGGCCTGTACTCACCACCTCCTATGTTTTCCTTTGATTCGGTTCTCCCTTTATTTCTAGTACCCGGCTTTCCCCTGCTAGTTGTAGCTAAAGCCGATCCCGAAGTAGATGGTGTCCCCAACTTCCTCATACGATTTTCCTCGCCTAAAAGAAAGTCCTTAACATCATCATACTTCAATTTATTCTTACCTGCTGAAGCATTTAACGCCGTCACCGTTCCGTTCCAACTTTCTGGTAAGGATGCTAGCAATTGACAAGCATGAACCTCATCCCCAAACGTAATATCCAACGCCGCCAATGAGTCTATAACATCCATAAAATCATTGATGTGTTTAGCTATGGATCCTCCCTCTTGCATCTTGAGATTACCCATCTTGCGTATCAAATCAACCTTATTTGCAGCAGATGGAGTTTTAAATCTCTCAGTAAGATAATCCAATAGCTCCTTGGTGGTTTTCACCTTCTTGGTAGTCTTCGCGATCATCTTTGACAAAGTAGATCGAACCACCCCTAGGGCCTTCCAATCCATAAGATCCCAATCTTCCTGTTTTTCGCTCTTCGGCTTGACTCCTGTTAAGGGCTTATAGAGATCTTTGTTGTACAAGAGATCCTCTATTTGCATCTTCCAAAACCCATAGTCAGACCCCTCGAATCTCCACCGCTTGGTTATCCATGCCCATTCTTGATTGCTTGATAAACCCTAATCGCCCGATAAACCCTGATCGTTCAACCGGAGCTCTTGATACCAATTGTCGTGGAATAAACCCTCCCAACACCCAAGAAAATCTCAAGAAATCGCAGCACCCAAACAAGCACAAAAAATAAAGAAACAAAGCAAAAGACAAAGGAACACAAGAAATTGTTTACCCAGTTCGTCAATATGTTTGACTACGTCTGTGGGCACTACCAAGCCAGGATCTTGCACTATAATATGTTAAATCTGAGTTACAATGAGTATGAGGGTGGAACATTGCTTAAATACACAACCTAGAATAAGACCTAAACCTAAACATAAGAGAAAAACCCGAAAATACTGCACTTCTGCGAATTCCCATCTCGGCACCGAGCGCCCGCTTACCTCTCGCCAAAAACCAATTCCTTCTGATCAAAACCGAGCGCCCGCCTGGTCTCCTGTGCAGATTTTCTTCCTTTTGTTTCCTTTACGATCTCTATTCCAACACTTTATTCCATAAATGGAAAAATATGAATAGTGCCTTGGATAATCTTGCCCTCAAAAGGTTCATTTAATTAAAAAAATACCATTACTTACCCCAACTTACTTTTCTCTCATTTGCTTTATGAATAGTATTTGGACAATTATTTCCTCACCTCCCTACTTTTGTTGACCCATTTTTCTTTGTTTTACACTTGGTTTCTTAATAAGCGCGCAAAATCAAACTAAGAACCTTAAACCGGGACGGAGGGAGTATCAAATAAAGAAACTACTCGAAATAACAAATGCAAATAATCCCAAAACACATAAGAACAAATCTAAACATTAATTTCCAGATTTGAACCCTTGTTTCCACATCAGACTTACACCCACCCCAGATCTAATGTACACAAGAATAAAATCCGATCTATTTTACACATATCATATCTGATTTTCACATACAACGCAGATCTGATTTTCACACACAGATACACACATAAAGATCTACCAAGATCTTAACAACACACCAATACAACCACAAAAACCACACATGCAGCCCCTAATTTCTAGATCTAACCAAAAAAAGGAAGGCCCTAAACACACACAAATCACAAACCCACAAGCACAAAAACACGTAAAATAAATGAAGAAGATATAGAAGACATTGAGAGATAGATAGATAGAAGAGATGAAGACAAAGAAGAGTTGGAGAGAGAGAGATGGAAAAAGAGAAGATACTGAAAAAGCGGACCTAAGGCGGAGGTCGCAGATCGATGGACTTAAGGCGGAGGTCGCAGTGGAGAGACGGTGTTTGTGGAGTGGCGGAGTCATTAAATCGATGGCAGTGGCGGTGGTTGTGGGGGAGAAAAGGAGACAGTGGGTGTGGGTATGGTTTGGCAGATTTGGAGAGAAAGGGAGATTTTGTGTGTGTGTGTGTGTGTGTGTTTTTCTAAAAAGAGAGATATGGAGAGAATAAATGTGTAGGGAGGAGAAGAGGCAAGTGTGTGTGTGTGTGTGTGTGGTGGTTTGGTTGATTTGGGGGAGAAAGAGAGAGAGAGTGTGTGTGTGTGTGTGTGTGTGTGTGTGTTTTCTAGATAGAGAGATTGAGAGAATAAATGAGGAGGGAGGAGAAGGTAGGGATGGCAACGGGTCAAATACGGTCCGGATATTGCAAAACCCGTATCCGACCCGAGGCTACTCCGCCTGTAACCGCCCAGTTTTTTTTTTTTTGGGGCCTGGACTCATTAATACAGTCCCCACTTTTTTCTTTCTTACTTTTTTTTTCATTTATTTATTATGTATCACACATCATCTTGAACACAAGAAATAAAAACCTTAAAAGGGGGAAGGGACTAGCCTATAACAAAGAAATGATTCAAACTGGCTCAAAATTGAATCATAAAATTGAATCATAAGCCATTAGCTCAAAAATAACAGAAAGGGAAAAAAAAGATTTATGTCGGCAACACCAAGTAATTGAGCACAGAAGCAGTCAAAAGCTTAGTTTTCCAAACAGAATAAGACGGGATTATCTCAATTTCAATTTCAATTTTACTGTTTAGATATAGAAAACAAATTACTTCTCTGACATGTTACAGAATTGACACAAAATAAACATGAATTCCCACGAAATCAAACAAACAAATAAAGAATCTCAGGCACTATTACCTTGGACGGCGGGGTAACCGGTGGTGGCCGAAGCTGGATCGCCCCGTCGCTGAGGTCGATCGCTCGCTCTGTTCAAGCGTCGGCGTCGCCCTCACTCTCTCTTAACGGCGTGCGTGTGTTTGAAATTGAAAAGTGAAACACTAGGTACAACCTCTCTCTCGCCTCACAGTATATATACAAAGGGTAGGGGAGTAATAACAATTGAAAATAAGGGTAAAATAGTAAATAGACTAATATATACTACACGGGTCGGATACAGGTCGGACACGGGTCGGATAGGATATAAATTTATTCGGGTTGTATACGGGTCGGATACGGGCGGATCTCGGGCAGCTACCGAACCCGTATCTGAACCCGCCGGGTTTTGAAAAGCTATTACCAAACCCACCCATCCCCGGTCGGATTGTCTCGGATACGGATCGGGTTCGGTAAAATTGTCATCCCTAGGAGAAGAGGGTAGGGTGTTGAGAGGAAGCCTGTGGAGCAAAATTTCAAGATTACCACTGAATTCTTGGCGGGCTCCTTAAGTCCACGCACTTTAAAGATAGTATATATATATATATATATATATATATATATATATATACACATATATATACACATATATGAAGCTCTTAGTTTGTAGTTTGACAAATTCTCATATACACCCGTTGCACCATGTGCAACGGGCCAAACACGCGGGTCAACCCGCCTAGCCCAGACAACCCGCTCGGCACAGCCTCTCCCACCCTCCCAGATCGCAACACGTGGCAAGCTTAAAAAAAAAAAAAAACTCCAATAACTTGAAAATGCTATATCTTGATATTTATAAGTCGGGAAAAAAAATTAAAAATACCGTTGTGTTCGTCTCGATGAGACGAATCAAACTAGATAGGTCATGATATGATTTGATTTTTTTTAAAAAAAAAAAACTTTTTAACACACAATTTTTTTTTAGCTGCTCGTCACCTGAGATGTAACACTCTGTTCTGATAAAAGTAACAGTTTCATCTTCAAAAAGTAACACTTTTTACTGTCAAATGTAACAGCAGTTTTACAAGAAAATTTAAATTGCTTGATAGTTTTTGTGGTTAGAAAAAGTAATATTTGAAGTGTAACAGAATGCATATATGATTATATTTTTTTATATAGATGAATGTAATATTTTTATTTAGTAAATGTTACTTTTTTTCTTTTAAAAAAGAGTAAAAATTCATGTATATACGTGCTTGCATTTCAATTGTTACAATCTCAATAAAAATTGTTACATTTCAGATATAATGTTACATTTAAGAATATAAACTGTTACAATTGAGAGAAAAAAATGTTACATTCATTTATTATAAAATGTAACATTAGTTTAGTTTTGTCAATGTTATGTTATTTTTTAAAAAAAGAATGTTACATTTGAAAAAAAGAGCGTTGATTCTCAGCAAAAGAAAAAAATAAAAAATAAAAAAATAACGGCTCGGCTCCGTGCAGCATGTCGCACGCCATGCGACGGCCGCAATTGCCCTTGTTCCTTGTAGTTTTCCGTACTTTATGAGCACACACCAACCCTTTTTCCAACTATTAATTTTCCACTATAATTTAATACGTACAATATTTTGATGTATTTTCGATTGAGTTAGCTGTTGCAATCAGTTACTGTTTAAGTCAAACATTACTTGTTTGGAAAATTTTAGAAAGTCTAACTAGTTTTCTGATGAATTGTTAGGAATCTTCGCATAAATTAATTAACTCAATAGATAAAGAATGTGAAAGCTTCTCTTTATCATTTTATGCATTAAAAATAGTGGAGTAATTGAATTGTTCAAAATTCTCTTTTCATTTTACGAATTCCTCTAGGCTCTACCCTCTCTTTCTCTCCTCTGACTGACAAAAAGATATTCATATTGTTCAGGCGTTTCAGCAAGCAAGAATTCTTTTATAGCGTTGGTATTTGATTGAAAAAATTTCGCGAACCAACTCAAACTCAAGATGATGGATTAAGTGATCAATTATTTGCTCTTTCCATAGGTACGTTTTACATTTATGGTGATAATTAACTTATACATTCTTGAATGAATTATACTTGTGTATGGATAAAATTGTTATGCAAAGTCTTTAGTTTTTTATTATATATAATTAAAATGAAAGATAAATTATTTGGAATTTTGGATTGATCTCTTTTAGCAAGTTCACACAATGGTGACATATACAGTGTACGACACTGCTGGAAACCTTATTTATCAATCGATATTTCCGTCGGTAGTAGTACTGCTAAAAAAATCGTAAGAAATTAAAGAGGAGTGTTTTTAAAGGTGTTGTGGGTATGAAGAAGTGAAAAAGTGGAGTAGGGTATAAGTAAAAAGTTGTTGTGAGTATATCAAGTAGATGTAGTAAATAAACGCGTACTCTCTCTCTCTGTCCTTAAATAAATGTTCGTTTAAAAAAAAAATTATCCCAAAATGAATGTATTTTTTGAAAATAACTTTGTTCCTATTAAAGTTTTCCAAAAAAAATCACTAGTCTCTATATAGTTGCGAAAGTAAATTTGAAAAGAGGATTACATGATTATAAATAAATCGTTGTCACTAAATTGTATTAACATAAAGATTTTCAGATGTCCCTTAAAATAAAATTTGGACATTCATTTAAAGATAGAGAGAGTAATCGTATAAATTTTCATTTTAAGAAAATGCATCTCATAAATAAGACATTTAAAATAAGAAAACGGGTAATTTATAATTTGTTATGAGACAGAGGAGTTTAGACTTACTCAACAATGGTGTAAAATACATTCAAGTATGGTCTCTAGTATGGTCTCACTAACAAAGATGGATATCCATTTATTTAATTTTGAAAATAATAGCATTACCCTCTTTAAACCTTTTAGTTTTACAAGTTTACATTGAATATCTTGCTTTATCTGTCCAAAAATGATCAGCTTACATTGAATTTAATTGTTAAATGATTGGATGTTGATAAAGAATTTATAAGATATAATTAAGTTTTTTTATAAAAAAAAATAAATAAATGTTACAATTGTACCATTAAGGTGCGATTGTTTTTCTCAAGTGCTAAGTTTTGAAGTCTAAATTTACTTTGTAAATTGACTAAATTCATAAAAAAACTGCGTCTAAACACTGATTTTTAAGATTACAATATTGAATATAATAGAAAGATGACGTGAATATATTGTTGTTTATTTAATGTTTTGATTGAATATATTTATAATTATGAATTTAAGGAAGTGATATATGGAGAGAGAAAAAAATCGGAGGCAAATAAGTCTCATTTTTATATCTGTAAATTAAGAGGACATTAAGTGACATTGATATTTGAATAGAAAAAAAGGGTTAATTACAATTTGGTTCCTGATTTTTTCCAAAATTTGCATTATTGATGTTGTCTTTACAATTTCACCAATTGGTATACTCACTTTGTCATTTTGTTGCAATCCGGCTACAAAAGTAACTGAGTGTTAGTTTTCTAACAGATTTTATGTCATGTGACTAGCACATGACGTTTTAAGGGACGTTTTAAAATATTTTTGGAGTTACAAATATTCGATTGATATGATTCTTTTTTTAAATTGAAACTAATATTTAAATTTACAATATATAATTTTTTTTGGAAAATTTTCGGGTGATTGGAATATTTTATGTTAAATATTAATTTTAAATATTAAAAAAACACGTGAAATAATAATCTAAAAAATATATTAGCCCCAAATATGTTTAATATGAAGTAAATGCTATACGTGGATTATCAATTCATATAAATATTTGATAAGAAAAAGGGAGAGGAAGAGGAGGATGAATCGGGGGAAGAGTGTATGTGGAAGGGGTGATGCGGGAAAGTGGGGAGGAGTGGAGGAAAGTAAACGTTAGAAAACAAGGTATATCATTGTGGAAAATAGTAATTTTTTTAGATTATTTTTTCCATGTTCTCTATTTTCTACATATTTTCATTAATTAAATTATGAATTATTATAATATAATTAGTTCACCAAAAAAAATTCAAAAAATATGTTGTAGATTTAAATAATAGCTTTTGTTTGAAAAAAGAGTCACAACAATCGGATATGTGTAGCTTCACAAACATCTTACAACGTTATGTACTAGTCACGTGACATAAAATCTGTTAGAAAACTAACACCCAGTTATTTTTATAGTCGGATTGCAACAAAATGGCAAAGTGAGTATACCAATTGGCAAAATTATAAAGACAACATCAAACGTTGCAAATTTTGGAAAAAAGTCAGGAACCAAATTACAATTAACCCTAGAAAAAAATTTTATAAGTCTAAATGAATCAGACTTCAAACTTAATTAAGAATCAGAAAAAAAAAAAAAAAAAAAACCCTTAAGAGTAATATTTTTATTTTTATTTTGTTAGGAAGTCTCTTGTGAGACCGTCTCATAAACGAGGAAATAGGTCCTGCCCCTCCTATTAGGAGGCAAACCATTTACTCTTTCAATGAAACTTATCTTGTACGTGAGACTGTCTCACATAAGTTTTTGTTTTTTTTTAAACTGTGCACACATTAAGTTGATATGTGTTTGAGGGACCTTTAGGGACAACTCCAATGGTAGCTGTCGAAAATCAAATTTTGATACCTTAGCGAAGGAGTTAACATCTCCAATGATTAAATACAAGGTATTTGGTGTGGAGTTAAGAGAGTCTCTTAACTCCACACCAAATTTTGGTAACTTGCATTTTATCACTGGAGATGCTAACTCATTTTCATATGCACCAAAATTTGTCTTTTTCATTAATAAATAAATATACATTGTTTATTTTTCTTTTATTCTTTTTTATTTTATTTTATCACTTTTCAACTTCGTATTTTTTTTAAGCCCACTTGTGATTTTGACACTTTTTCTATTCACTTTTCATTTTGTTTTTACTTATTAAAAATAATTAATTTGTTGAAAATATTTTAAATGTGAAATTAATTTAACAATGTAAAAAAAAGGATCATTAATTTAATACCAGCTATTGGAGATGTAGTACCTTTTATATACTCCATTTTCCCTCTTTAATCTATAAAAATTGCTATTGTGGTTGTCTCAATTTAATCTACAAATTTCTAAAATGAAAATGTTTTAATACTTTTTAAATAGTGGGACTCACTTGTCATACTCAAAACAACTAACAACTTATCATTTTCTATCTCACTTTCTCTCTCCCACTCAACAGTCTATACTCACAACACATCAACTATTCAATCATTTTCTTAATTCTTGTGCCAAGACTTATTTTATTTTATTTTTTGTAAATTAAAGAGAGACGAATGGAGTAATTATCAAAATCTTAAAATTTTGATACCTACAATCGAATATGGTAATTTGATACCCTAAAAATAGTGTCCATAGGTATCGATATTTGATTTTGATATCCATGGCTTAACTCCATGCATTGGAAATGCCATAAGGAAAAACCTTTTTTTTTTTGGTTAAATAAACCTGACGGAGGGAGTAGTATGTTGCATTCAAATGCTGCCGATGTCTCCAACCAAAAGCAAACATCGTTAAACCCTAGGTCTAATAATTCCTCACTTATGAAAGAATTGATGCTGGGATCAATTGAAGAAGAGACGGAAGAGCTGAGAGGAGAAAAGTGTTGGAGTATTTTATGTCTCACAGCCGTGAGATTTTCAATGTATTCACCAAAGTATATATACAGGGATTACACCATAAGAGTCCTAATTACAATGAGTCTAAAATAGGATAGGAATCCTCTATTATGTGAAACTATCTATACTATTGTTACAACAATATTTACCTAGAATAAAGAGATTTGAAGCAATCATCCTAGGTAATCCGAGATTAACCCTCGTATGAGGCACGTGAGGTTACACCCCCCCCCCCCCCCTCAAGATAAGCGGCACGGGGGAAAGCTGAAGCTTGGAAGAAAGGAGATCCAAAGAGGCCGAGAGAGTGCTTTAGTGAACACATCCGCTAGTTGTTCAGCCGTGGTGATATAAGGGAGGCGTAAAAAACCTCGATGGTGAAGATCACGAACAAAGTGGAGATCAATCTCGACATGGCGTGTGCGAGCATGAAAAACTAGATTACATGCCATGTGAAGAGCGGACATGTTGTCATAATGTAGTAAAGGAGGAGACAAGAATAAACCGAGCTCGCGATAAAGGAAGGAGAACCATCGAAACTCGGCAGCAGTAGCAGCAAGGGCACGGTATTCTTCTTCACTGCTAGATCGAGAAATCGTCGATTGCTTCTTCGTAGTCCAAGAGAAAAGATTTGGACCAACAAATATACAAGACCTTGTAGTAGAACGTCAATCCGTAGGAGAACCAGGCCAATCAGAGTCAGAGAAAGCTCGGAGTGATGTGTCTTGAGATTGTGTAAAGTGGAGACCGAGGAATATAGTCCCCTTGATATAATGAAAAATACGTTTGGCTGTAAGGAGATGAGAAGCCCGAGGGGGTGCATAAATTGGCAAACCTGATTGACCGCAAAAGTGATATCTGGACGAGTCATAGTGAGATACTGAAGACCACCAACCATGCTACAGTAGGATGTAACGTCAAGAATGGGGTCTCCATCATCAGCCGAGAGGTGAGAGCCCGGAACAAGAAGGGTTGCAGCTGGCTTTGCTCCATCCATTTTGAACTTACGAAGAAGCTCAGAAGCATATCGGGACTGTCCAAGAATAAGAGAAGACCCAGAACGGTGGGTCTCAATGCCAAGAAAGAAACCAAGAGAACCCAATTTATGACTTTCAAAAGTAGCACAAATACTATCGATTACGGAGTAACTTCAGAGGGAGAAGAACCGGTAATGATGAAGTCGTCGACATAGACAAGTATTGCCACTATGGAAGAGCCAGAGTGTCGAATAAACAGAGAACTATCCGACTTGCAATTGACGAAACCGACGGATAGAAGATAGTCATGTAATCGCTGAAACCATGCCCGAGGGGACTGTTTCAAACCGTATATGGAGCGGTGTAAATGACATACATGATCAGGATAATTGGGATGAGTGGAGCCAGGGGGCTGCGCCATATAGACCTCCTCATGAAGAATACCATTCAAGAATGCATTGCGGACGTCCAGTTGTTGCAGTGGCCAAGAACGGGAGTGAGCAATGGCAAGAAGAGTGCGAATAGTAAGAGTTTTTACCACGGGGCTAAATGTCTCGTCATATTCCACGCCTTCCTGTTGTTAAAATCCCTGAGCAACAAGTTGGGCCTTATGGCGGTTAATGGTGCCACTGAGGGCAGCCTGTTTTAAAGTGCGCGGCTCGATATCTAGAGAATCTAAAAGGATGACAGCAAGAGTAGTGGGAAGCGGATGTTTTTCATAGCAGGACTTGACACTCTTGTAGCTTTGGACAGGAGGAGAAGTGAGGGGAGAATCACCTAATGTGCATGGAAAAGGTGAGTGGGAAAAGACTGGACGCTGGATGTGCCAGGAGACGCCGGAGAAGGAATGTGGGCTGGTGCAGCCGAGAGTCCAGGTGAAGGCTGATCCGAATCATTTTGAGAGGAGATGGGCCGGCCCATTTGAGAGTGGACCTGAGAAATAAACTCAGGTTGTTGCGGAGCTAAAGAAGAACGTGGATGGCCCGATTTAGATCCTGCTGGAGTGGGCTCATGTATGATGGGAGCCTGGGCCGTACTTGGATTGACTGGGCCAAACGGGTAGGCAGGACCGGATGGGCCAGAAGGGCCAGATGTCTGAGGGCTCACCAGATTTAGTGAAGGACTTGTGTGACAGAGAATAGCCTTGTGATCCAAAGAAAGATGACTGGACGAAGTACCTGTTGAATTGTTCTTGGACATTGGAAAAAAGTTTCATCAAATAATACATGCCGTGAAATATAAATCTTTCCAGTAGATCGGTCAAGACATTTGAACCCTTTTCGAAGATCATCGTATCCAAGAAACACACAAGGTGTAGATTTTGGCATGAGTTTATGTTGGTTATAGGGAACCAAGTGAGGAAAACATAAACACCCAAAGGTTTTGAGAAAAGTATAATCCGGGACCCTTTTCCATAATTTTTGAAACGGAGAAACGAAATCCAATTGACACATAGGCAATCGGTTTATGAGAATAACCTCTATGGTAAAGGCTTCAAGCCAATAAACTTGAGGAACACCCGACTGTGCAAGGAGACACAGTCCCATATTCACAATGTGCCTATGTTTTCGTTCTACCGTCTCATTCTGTTGAGGGGTGTGTGGACAAGTTAATTGATGACGAATACCATTATGCTTAAGAAATCTTATATATATATATATTAAAGTTGGTGAAGAGGGATGTGGTGTTGCCATGTGTACAAGTCATGGAGGAAGGATGAATTTGGTGATGCCACACCAAATCTACCCTAATAAATAAGTGACTTTTCATTTTTTTTTTCTATTAGCTAATAGTATTAGCTAATAATATTAGTTACTAAATGAGGTATCTATTATAGTTAACTATTATAATAAATAATACATATAATAGTAATAGTTACTATAATAAGTAACTATTACTTATAATAGTAATAGTAACTATAAAAGTTAACTATTATAGTAACTATTATAGTTAACTATTACTATTATAAGTAATAGTTACTATTATTGTTAACTATTATAGTAACTATTATAGTAACTATTATAGTTAACTATTACTATTATAAGTAATAGTTACTATTATTGTTAACTATTATAGTAACTATTACTATTATAAGTAATAGTTACTTATTATAGTAACTATTATTATTATAATTACTATTTATTATAATAGTTATTATATAAATTAACTATTATATCTAACTATTAATAATTAACTATTTATTTAATAATTATATTTAACTATTAATAGTTAACTATTATAATTAAAATTATATACTCCATTATTATGATTTATAATTAACTAAAATTATTAAATAAAAATATAAACAAACAAAATATAATAAAATTAATAATTAGTTACCCGTGCATGGCACGGGTTACCCACTAGTAAAGTGAATTGTCGATTAACAAATTCACCTCCCCCATCGGTCTGAATGGTTTTAATTGTGTGAATGGCAGAAATTTTACGACTAAGGTGATTTTTAATTTGGAGTTTGAAAGAAGAGAAAACATCAAGAACATCAAATTTATGAAGTAAAGGAAAAATCCACTCAAATCGAGAAAAATCATCCACGGTGCTTAAATAAAAACGAAATCCTTTATTTGAAATAATAGGGGAGGCCCCATACATCCAAATTAAGTAAAGCAATGGGTACAATATATTTAATGTTCCTAGCGACAAAAGGTAAACTACTAGATTTTCCTAAGGGGAAAACATGACACATGGAATGAGATAGTGATCCACTAACAGGAATGTGAACCTTATTAACTAGAGACCGGAAAATTTGAGAAGACGGATGACCGAGGCGAGCTTGCCATGTGGAGGAAGATGCACGCTCACCGATGAGAGCCAATGAATCCAGCAGCAGAGTCAAACTGAAGGGTGTAGAAACCATTCGAGCTACTGCCAGAGAGAAGAATCTGCTTCGTGGTATTGTCCTTCACACGAAAACCATTCGATCAAAGAAGCAGTTATTATCAATAGAAAAACGACGAATAGATAGTAGGGATTTTTGTAGATTAGGAACATATAAAACATTACGAAGAAAAAATCGACGATTTTTATGAACGGAATAAGAATGACCAATAGAAGAGATTAGAAGTTTATTACCATTTGCAACAGTGATAGTTTCTTTACCTGTATACGGAGATATGTGGGAGAAACCATCAGTGGAAGGTGTCATGTGATTGGTGGCACCTGAATCTAAAACAACGGATGGAACTATGGAGGACGGATGTGAACCATACGTGCATCTGAAGAGGGATGCATGGCAGCGGAGGGCGGTGGTCCAGTGTATGTAGAATCAGAGGGGTGAGAGCCATACAAAGCGTAATTGCCACGGTCCGGACACTGAGGGCGTAGTATGATCGCGTTACTGATAAAAGCACCATGTGAAGTATGGACAAAAGGATTAGGGGGCCGATATGGGAATAGGCCGTGAGGGGTATGGCCGGTAGGTCGAAACATTAGTTGAGGGGAATAGGGGTTTTGGGAAAAACCAGAAGGAGTGGGTGTGGGTAGAATACCTCGGCCACCATGACCTTGTTTGCCCCGATTGTTGTTCCGGCCGCCTCTTCTATTTGAACCGCGACCCCTACTCTGATGTGAAGAAGTGGTGGTGACTGTCGGCTGCGCAGAGGACGACGAGTGGTGGGAACCGATAGCAACAAGAGTAGTAGAGGAGTGCAGTGAAACAGAACTGAACTTAGACAGGAGATTCTCTTCCTGAAGCAATAGATCTTTCAAATCATCGAGAGACGCAGCCGGTCGATTGTTCTGCGAAGTTATGAATTCTTTGAACGTAGGTCACAGCCCGGCGATAATACGTTGTTGCAGATCTTCGTCAGAAATTACTTCGCCGGCTTTGGCGAGAACATCGGAGAGAGATGTAGCAGAGAGGAAGTAATCATCTATGGACATGTCCGGTTTCTTGGATAAGGAATTCAATTCAGCTTTGAGTTTTTGCACATGGACACGAGAGCGACTGCCAAATCGTTTCTCAAAGAGAGTCCAAGCCTCGGGGCGGTGGTGGAAGGGTTTAAACGGGAAAGGATTTTTGTGGTTACCGTGGCTTTGATCCAAACTAGAACAAGGCTAGAGGCTCTGTGTGCTGGATTATCAGACCCATTAGGCAGGGTGGTAGGTGGTGGATCGATGTCGGTGAGGGTGGATGTGAGGGAGAAGGTGGTTAAGACTGTGAACAAACTGGAACGCCAATTCATGTAATTATCATTTGTAAGATGAGAATTACCCATGAAAGCCTGAATGTTTAGGTTGAGAGGTAAGGGTGTACTAACTGAGGAAGAAGAAGACCCAGTATTGGGGGTTTTGGTAGTGTCATCCATGGTTCCGGTTAGGCGACTGATACCATGAAAGAATTGATGCTGAGATCAATTGAAGAAGAGACGGAAGAACTGAGAGGAGAAAAGTGTTGGAGCATTTTCTATCTCAGAACTGTGAGATTTTCAATGTATTCACCAAAGTATATATACAGGGATTACACCATAAGAGTTCTAATTACAATGAGTCTAAAATAGGATAGGAATCCTCTATTATGTGAAACTATCTATACAATTGTTACAACAATATTTACCTAGAATAAAGAGATTTGAAGCAATCATCATAGGTAATCCGAGATTATCCCTCGGATGTGGCACGTTTGTTTACAGCTTATGCGTTTCGAATGTGGGGAAGATGAATCTATCGGCAATTGCTAATTTGGGATCGGCGACGGCGAAGGCTAAGGTGAAGGTCAATGAGAAGAAGGCGACGGAACGAGTACAACTGTCTCAGAAAACTCGGTCGGAGAAGCTGGAGAGCAATACGATAGGTCGGTTAATTTGGTCAAATATGTCATTTGAATATGATTGTGAACTGAACTTCTTAAAACGACTACTACCATTTCTTATTGTACTTCGGATTAAATGGTTGAGGTTATAGGGTGGCTTTTAAATAACAATTCATCTAAAAGCTTATGCTATTAGAGAGAGCACGAACAATGTATATAATGATCTTATATAACAGTGGCGATGCCTGAAGGACAATGATACTGTTGGTAGTGCCGTAGTGGTAGGATTCTTATAGTTTGGCCATTCTCTTGCGGCCTATCCTTTTAACCACAGGTGAAAGTTTCTATTTCAAAGGACTACTGGTCGAACAATTTATGTCAAGGGACTTGTAATTAGGGTGGAAACAAATGGGTGTACCCATTAAGATTTTATCATGCTTTGAACTAGTGTGCGTTGTATAGTGTACAATAGCTTAACGCATCATATTTTTAATGGATAAAACCCATTGGGCAACCGAAACACCCATTTTTCCACCCCTACCGGTAATGCTTTTAACACATATGTTTCATTCAATTCATGAACTAATACACACCATTGCACCGTGTAGAGTTTTACGGTTTGAATGATTTGAATAGTGTTGATAATTTAATTTATAGTTGAATTATTGACAAGTTCAAATGGGTTAACGTTTCATCTTTCTGAATAATATTTTCCTTTTTGAATTTTGTTCTCTTATTCTTGTGAAGGTGCAAATGGGGGAAGCTTTTCTTTTCCAAATTGCGGGACAACTCTTAGGCAAGATAACCTCACTCTCTCTGTAATAACCGGCAATTATGGCCCAATTATTTTATTTTCGTGGGACTCTTTTATTTATCTTGGACTCAATTAATTAATGAGTAAGTATTGGGTTTACTTTGGGCTTTGGGAAATTAAAACCCAATAGGATATTGAAATCCTTTTCGATTGGGGAATTAAAACCCTTTTAATATAAATATTCCCTAACCCTAAGACCCTAGTTTTATTTTCTATCTCAAAAGAAAAAGCAAAAGAATGGGAAAGAGGGGACGGCGCAGAGAAGAGAGCAGCCGCAGAAGGTTGAGGCAGAGGTAGAGCCGGAGAAGGAGAAGAGAAAGAGAGAAGGTGAACGTGTTCATCAAGGTAAATCGAGAACCCATAAATCCTTCTTCTCCATCTTTATTAAGCTTTGATCATTAGGAATTCAAACCCTAAGAAGATGATGATCAACTAGGGTTGGCTGTGATTAGTAACTCGTGAACAGTAACCTGTGAACAGTGATTCGTGAATAGTAACTCGTGAACAGTACCTGTGAACAGTGATTCGTGAATAGTAATCTGTGAATAGTAATTCGTGAATAGTAATCTGTGAATAGTAATTTGTGAATATTAACTCGTGAACAGTGCCTGTGAACAGTGATTCGTGAATAGTAATCTGTGAATAGTAATTCGTGAATAGTAATCTGTGAATAGTGTTTTGGTGAGTATAATAGAACCCTAAAGCATATTAATTGGGAATAGAAACAATGAAACCCTAGGGGTATTTTGGTAAACTAAAAAAAGGTATTTTGGGAATACAAATAAAGGGTAGTACAAACCCTAGAATGAATATCAACCTTAAAAGGGGTTAAAGAAGATAAACCCATAAGGTTAAGAAAGTAAAAGAAAAGTATTTGGGGACGGAGGTAAATAGTTTACTTTTGTCTAAGAAAGTTATTTTCGCATGATTGTAGATTCGTGCGCGTGGTTGTGCAAGAAGAGTTAACGCAAGGCTAAGGTAAGGGATTACGCTCTTAGTTGTGTATTGATTCTTAATCCTTTGTTAGGATTCCCAATCTTTGTTTTTATAAAGTAAACTATCTGTGTGGCTAGATAGTCTTTTAATAACTATTCCGTTCTGCGAATTGTTTCGTCTTTTGTTATCTACTCTATTGATATTGTTATTGTTCAATTGGGGTATCATGTGTATGATTGATTTTGTAACCTTGGTGTCCAAGTGAGATGTGTATCTTTTAAAAAGTGATCAAGTAAAGTTTGTAAAGTTAAGCTTTGTTTTGTAAAAGCTCTTTAAAGTGAAGTTTTGTAATAAGTAAAGTGATTACAGTTATCCATAATCCCGAAACGGATAAGTGGACCCCTACAGTTATCCATAATCCGAAACGGATAAGTGGACCCTCACAGTTATCCATAGTTCTAAGTTGAACATGTGGACCCCTTTGCGTTGCTTGATGAAGTAACGTAGGTTATCATGATATACCGATTTTGGGTGCGGTCAGTAGAAACCCGAGCCCTGGGTACAGCGCGTGCTTAATCCCTAAATGAAGTAAAGTGAAGTAAAGTAAAGTAAAGATAAGTAAAGTGTGTGTAAAAGTTGTGATTTTGGAAACTGTCTCTGAAGCCACGTGTTTTCAAGTAATGAATTGATTTTCATCAAGTTAAATGTTTTCAAACTGAGTGGTTGTTTGATCATTGAGTTATCCTTTCGTTGTTAATTCTTTGTTACCGTTCGTTTCGGTTATCTCCTCTTAGTACCCGAGGGGATCCCGTATGAACTTACTGGGCATTGTTCGCTCATTCCTTCCATTCTTATTTCTTTCCAGGTTATAAATAAGCAAGTCAAGAGTCGCAAAGTTTTGGCGGCATAAGAGTTACCTTTGGAAGAAGTTAGTTAATAGTTATGTTTTCCGCTGTGTTTAAGTTCTAGTCTTTATTTTCCGTTAGTTACCGTTTGAGCTAGTGACTTGTACTAGCCGTTTGGATTTGAATGTCAGTTAAAGTTTGAATTGTGGTTAATTGTAGTCGTTGGGGCATTCTGAATTTGGGATTTATTCAAATAAGTTATTATTTAATAGTAGTGAAAAGTTGGGGTGTTACAGTTGGTATCAGAGCCCCGGTTTAAGATTACTTGGGAGACTCAGACTTAGAAGTTAAGACTATTGGGAGAAGTAGTACTTAACGATGTTCGGCTTTAGAACTCTGATAAGAACAAAGTATTTTGAGAAGCACTAATGGAGGAAACCTGCTATTTAGGGAAACTTTCCATTTTGGGAAACTTTCTAAGTTTGAAAACTTTTCTTTTGTAGAAACTTACTATTTTAGGAAAGAACCTAAGACAAGATTTCCTCGAGGAATATTGAGGAATATAAAGGATTATAAGTGAACACTTTGGGAATGAAACTTGAAGGATTACACTGGAATGTTATCACTTTAAGTTGCTTATGCAAATAATGGTTATGGTCATATACCTTTGGGGTTATATGGTACTGATAATAGTTATGTCCAAACTGTAAGTTATGGACGGATATAGAAGAAACTCGAAAATGAACTTGAAGTATAGAATGGTTAAGCAAAGAGTGATCCAGAAGTATGTACTCAAAATCCTGAAGCTGAAAGGAGAATTAAAAGATGAAAAGGTCAAGGTGAGTCTTGCATTGGGAAAATAGATGCGAGATAGGAAGGCTCGGCTAGGTTCTAGCAGAGAGTTAGAAGAAGTAAAAGAGACTATGAGTCAAAATGAGAGGGACTACCATGAGGTCAGAGAAGAGGCCTATCAATGGTATTATGAACTGGAAAAGTTCGAGGAAGAAAAGGCTATAGAGCTTAAACCGACCACACTTATAGGTAATGAAGCACCAAATGAGGAAGAATTAGTAGCTGATGATGAAATCGAGGAAGTAGATATCAACCTGGAAGCAATAAAGCTAATCCAATTGAAATTATTGATGATGAACCACCAATGGTACCAGTTCGTAGGTCCAGAGGTAGACCACGAGGCTCTAAGAAGACACCAAAGGTGCCTAGTGGAAGACCTAAGGGAAGGCCTAGGAAGGTGTCCATGATTGAAAAGTGGAACATAGAATTTATATCATTCATAGTATTGATAGTCAGTTCTAGTTAGAGAAAATACTAGACTTTTTGTTTTGTTTACTTTTATTCCAAGAAGATCCTCGTAATAAAATTTTATGATTTATTCTAAGCAAATGGCTTTGTTTAGTGTTTCGTTCTTAAATGTTAAAGCATGTGAGCGAGTCTAGAACGAGAAAGTATGGGTCAAGTGAAAAGACCTTAAGTATAATTGGCTTATTGAAACGGTCAAGTGAAATTAGTTTTGGTCTAGTAAAACGATCGAAACAAGAATAAAGTGACCTATTGAAGCGGTCAAAAGTAAAAGTGATTGGCTTAGTAAAACGGCCAAAATGTGAATGAAAGTAGGTCTAGTGAATCGACCTGCGATGAATAAGTAAAGTCTAGTAAAATGATTTTCCTAAGTAGAATTGGTCTATTGGAACGACCGGGAATCTAGTAAACCGATCTTATGTAAAAGTTACGTCTTTTGGGGACGGCCTATTTATGTAAAAGTTACGTCTTTTGGGGACGGCCTATTTATGTAAAAGTATTAAGCATAGTACGATGCTTGTGTTCGCGTGAGTAATAGTGTTAAATGTGCGAGTTAACCTGGAACAAGTAAGAATGGTCTATTGAAACGACCAATGAAAGTGATTATGGTCTATTGAAATGACCGATTAAAATAGAAATGGTCTAATGAAGCGACCAATAAATCTAGTAAAGTCGACTAATGAAAATAGTGATGGTCTGTTGAAGCGACCAGTGGTTAGTGAATGACCTATAAATAGAATGTTAGTCTGTAGAGACGAGCTATAGTATGAGAGAGCGTGAAAGAGTCTCGTATTCATGATAACTAATGATAGTATCATATTATTCGGCAAGTGTTCGAAACGGCAGAGTGACTGAGTTTATGATACTAACTCAAGGAAGTATGACGGTGAACGACTATGGTGATAGATTCACCGAATTGCTAGAATTTGCCCTAACGCTCTTCGATGATGAAACGCAAAAGGCTCGAGAATTTTGAACTGGTTTGAGCGACCCAATCCGATACGAATCACTCCATTAATGCTACCAACCTATGATCAAGTGTTGGATGGGGCAAGGATAGTAGAGAAATAATCTGATAGTTATCGCAGTCAAATGAGAAAGAGTCGACTGAATCTAAATGATGGGAATAATAAGCGAAAGGATGCTGATGATCGTGAGAAGGAACGTAATACAAGTAAGTACCATAAGAACGACGCCAAGGGGCAATGTTCTGATAAGAAGTGCCAAATGATTGCTTGGCTAGGAATGTGAAATTAATTCCTGAGGCGTTAGAGAATTCTTTAGTTATGGATATTCAAATTAGAGAATCGATCCCTATTACGTCTATATCTAGGAAGTGTCCTTTGAAATTGGACGAGAAAGAACTTGAGATTGATCTCATTAGTTTAGGACATCGAAGAATTTGATGTAATCTTGGGAATTGACTAGTTGGCTGCATACCATGCCCATGTGGATTGTTTTAAGAAGGAAGTCCACTTCATATTGTTATCTGGAAAAGAGTGTTATTTTCAAGGGACGAAACCTAGAAGCCGATCGGACCTTATATCGGTAATGAAGGCGCGTAAGCTGTTAAGAGAAGGGTGTGGAGGATTTCTGGAATATGTGAGTACTACGGACCAGAAGGAAGTAACTATAGAATCACTTTCTGTGATTAGAGATTTCAAGGACGTGTTTCGTGAGGATTTACCGGGAATACCTCCATAAAGAGAAGTAGAATTTTCTATCGATCTAGTACGGAGACTTCACCAATATCGAAGGCGTCGTATAGAATGGCTCCGTCAGAATTGAAGAATTAAAGGAGCAACTGCAAGAGTTGTTGAATAAGAGTTTGGTTAGACCGAGTGTATCACCATAGGGTGCACCGGTGTTATTTGTAAAGAAGAAGGATGGGTCGATGAGGTTATGTATCGACTATCGTGAATTGAACCGTGTGACGGTGAGGAACCAATATCCGTTACCAAGAATAGATGAATTGTTTGACCAACTTGTGGAGCGTGCTATTTCTCGAAGATAGATTTGAGGTCTGGTTATCATCAACTGAGAGTAAAGAAGGAAGACATATCTAAGACGGCCTTTAGAACAAGGGATGGTCATTATGAGTTTGTAGTGATGCCGTTTGGGTTGACTAACGCACCGGCAGCGTTTATGGAACTTATGAATATGATATTTCAAGAGTTCCTAGACAAGTGCGTAATTGTATTCATTGATGACAATTTGGTGTATTCGAAAACCAAGAAAGAACATGAGGAACATTTGAAGCTAGTACTGCAAATCTTAAGAGAACAAAAGTTATATGCTAAGTTCAAGAAATGTGAATTTTGGTTGGAAAAGGTGGCATTCTTAGGGCATGTGGTGTCAAAAGATGGGATTGCCGTAGATCCGACAAAGATAGAAGCTATTATGGATTGGGAGAGACCAATTTCGGTTAGTGTAATAAGAGTTTCTTAGGTCTAGCTGGCTACTATAGGAGATTCGTAGAAGGTTTCTCAAAGTTGTCAGTGCCATTAACGAGATTAACTCAGAAAGGAGCAAAGTTTATTTTGGTCAGAAGAATGTGAATGGAGTTTGAGGAATTGAAGCAACGATTGGTGGCCGCACCAGTCCTTGCGTTGCCATCAGGAACGGATGGATTTTGTGATATATAGTGATGCTTCACTTAAAGGACTAGGCTGCGTGTTAATGCAGAATGATAAGGTTATAGCCTACACATCTAGGCAGTTGAAGAACCATGAGAAGAATTATCCAACCCATGATCTAGAATTAGCTGCAGTAGTGTTTGCCTTAAAGATATGGAGGCACTACTTGTATGGGGTGACATGTCAGATTTACACTGATCATAAGAACCTTAAGTACATATTCACCCAGAAAGAGCTTAATATGCGACAAAGAAGATGGTTGGAATTTCTGAAAGGTTGTGATTGTACGATTTTGTACCACCCTGGGAAAGTTAATAAAGTAGCAGACGCGTTTAGTAGAAAGAACTATGGAACGCTAGTGACGCTAAATTTTAAGGAGGAAAGTGCGTGGAACCGCATTGAGATTTCAAGCATGGAAGTGCAAGTGAAGGGTTATTTGGCTCAAATGAGTGCTCAGCCAACGCTTATGGTTAGAACTAAAGGAGCACAAGGGAGTGACGAAGAAATAATGAAAATGCATGAGAGTATCGCTAAAGGGAAGGCAAAAGACTTTCATGTGGGAGAAGACAGAATCTTAAGGTACCAATCTAGAATATGTGTGCCAGATAATGAAGATATCAAGGGGGAGATCTTAAAGGAGACTCATTGTTCGAGATTCTCCGTGCATTCTGGAAGTACGAAAATGTATAGAAACTTAAGAGAGTCGTTCTGGTGGAACAATATGAAAGGAGATATAGCCGAGGTTGTATCAAAGTGCTTAGTATGTCAACAAGTGAAAAGTGAGCACCAGAGACCAGCAGGGTTACTACAGTCGTTACCTATTCCGGAGTGGAAGTGGGAACATATAGCTATGGATTTGGTGGTAGGATTACCAAAGACGTTGAAGGGCTACAATGCAGTTTGGGTTATTGTTGATAGGCTTACGAAGTCGGCTCACTTCCTAGCAATTAAGGTAAATGATTCATTTGAGAAATTGGCCAAGCTATACATTGATGAAATTGTGAGATTACATGGAATACCAGTTTCGATAGTGTCTGATAGGGTTGCGAGGGTTACATCGAAATTCTGGAAGAGTTTAAAACAAGCATTGGGTACGGAATTGGCAATGAGTACAGCCTTTCACCCACAAACGGATGGACAGACAGAAAGGACTATTCAGACTCTAGAGGATATGTTGAGAGCTACGTCGTTGGACTGGCAAGGAACATGGGACGAACATTTGACGCTAGTAGAATTCGCGTACAACAATAGTTTTCATGCTAGTATCGGAATGGCACCTTACGAGGCATTATATGGGAGAAAGTGTAGGTCACCTACTTGCTGGGATGAAGTTGGCGAGAGAAAGTTGACTGGACCAGAACTTATCCAAGTGACCGCTGATAAGGTTCAACAAATTCGAAAATGGTTATTGACCGCTTAAAGTCGACAGAAGTCATATGCCGATCGCCGAAGGCACGATTTAGAGTTTCAATTGGGCGATCATGTGTTCTTGAAAATTTCGCCAACTAAAGGAGTCATGAGGTTCGGTATTCGCGGGAAGTTAAGCCCTAGATATGTGGGACCATTTGAGATTTTGGAACGAGTTGGGATGGTAGCTTACAAGTTAGCTTTACCACATGTGCTAGCTGGAGTGCATAATGTATTTCATGTGTCAATGTTAAGGAAGTACATTCCCGATCCGAGTCATGCGATCGAGTATAAGTAACTAAGAGTTCGTGCCAATTTGAGCTACGACGAGGAACCTATAAATATTGTAGATCGGAAGGATCAAACCTTGAGGAAAATAGTAATTCCTTATGTGAAAGTGCAATGGAGCAACCATACGGAAAGAGAAGCTACGTGGGAGCTCGAGAGCGAGATGCGAGAGGTATATCCCGCCTTGTTTTCTGATTAAGGTACGTTTAGTTTGGAGGACCAAACTCTTTTAAGGAGGAAAGAATGTAATAACCGGCAATTATGGCCCAATTATTTTATTTTCGTGGGACTCTTTTATTTATCTTGGACTCAATTAATTAATGAGTAAGTATTGGGTTTACTTTGGGCTTTGGGAAATTAAAACCCAATAGGATATTGAAATCCTTTTCGATTGGGGAATTAAAACCCTTTTAATATAAATATTCCCTAACCCTAAGACCCTAGTTTTATTTTCTATCTCAAAAGAAAAAGCAAAAGAATGGGAAAGAGGGGACGGCGCAGAGAAGAGAGCAGCCGCAGAAGGTTGAGGCAGAGGTAGAGCCGGAGAAGGAGAAGAGAAAGAGAGAAGGTGAACGTGTTCATCAAGGTAAATCGAGAACCCATAAATCCTTCTTCTCCATCTTTATTAAGCTTTGATCATTAGGAATTCAAACCCTAAGAAGATGATGATCAACTAGGGTTGGCTGTGATTAGTAACTCGTGAACAGTAACCTGTGAACAGTGATTCGTGAATAGTAACTCGTGAACAGTACCTGTGAACAGTGATTCGTGAATAGTAATCTGTGAATAGTAATTCGTGAATAGTAATCTGTGAATAGTAATTTGTGAATATTAACTCGTGAACAGTGCCTGTGAACAGTGATTCGTGAATAGTAATCTGTGAATAGTAATTCGTGAATAGTAATCTGTGAATAGTGTTTTGGTGAGTATAATAGAACCCTAAAGCATATTAATTGGGAATAGAAACAATGAAACCCTAGGGGTATTTTGGTAAACTAAAAAAAGGTATTTTGGGAATACAAATAAAGGGTAGTACAAACCCTAGAATGAATATCAACCTTAAAAGGGGTTAAAGAAGATAAACCCATAAGGTTAAGAAAGTAAAAGAAAAGTATTTGGGGACGGAGGTAAATAGTTTACTTTTGTCTAAGAAAGTTATTTTCGCATGATTGTAGATTCGTGCGCGTGGTTGTGCAAGAAGAGTTAACGCAAGGCTAAGGTAAGGGATTACGCTCTTAGTTGTGTATTGATTCTTAATCCTTTGTTAGGATTCCCAATCTTTGTTTTTATAAAGTAAACTATCTGTGTGGCTAGATAGTCTTTTAATAACTATTCCGTTCTGCGAATTGTTTCGTCTTTTGTTATCTACTCTATTGATATTGTTATTGTTCAATTGGGGTATCATGTGTATGATTGATTTTGTAACCTTGGTGTCCAAGTGAGATGTGTATCTTTTAAAAAGTGATCAAGTAAAGTTTGTAAAGTTAAGCTTTGTTTTGTAAAAGCTCTTTAAAGTGAAGTTTTGTAATAAGTAAAGTGATTACAGTTATCCATAATCCCGAAACGGATAAGTGGACCCCTACAGTTATCCATAATCCCGAAACGGATAAGTGGACCCTCACAGTTATCCATAGTTCTAAGTTGAACATGTGGACCCCTTTGCGTTGCTTGATGAAGTAACGTAGGTTATCATGATATACCGATTTTGGGTGCGGTCAGTAGAAACCCGAGCCCTGGGTACAGCGCGTGCTTAATCCCTAAATGAAGTAAAGTGAAGTAAAGTAAAGTAAAGATAAGTAAAGTGTGTGTAAAAGTTGTGATTTGGAAACTGTCTCTGAAGCCACGTGTTTTCAAGTAATGAATTGATTTTCATCAAGTTAAATGTTTTCAAACTGAGTGGTTGTTTGATCATTGAGTTATCCTTTCGTTGTTAATTCTTTGTTACCGTTCGTTTCGGTTATCTCCTCTTAGTACCCGAGGGGATCCCGTATGAACTTACTGGGCATTGTTCGCTCATTCCTTCCATTCTTATTTCTTTCCAGGTTATAAATAAGCAAGTCAAGAGTCGCAAAGTTTTGGCGGCATAAGAGTTACCTTTGGAAGAAGTTAGTTAATAGTTATGTTTTCCGCTGCGTTTAAGTTCTAGTCTTTATTTTCCGTTAGTTACCGTTTGAGCTAGTGACTTGTACTAGCCGTTTGGATTTGAATGTCAGTTAAAGTTTGAATTGTGGTTAATTGTAGCCGTTGGGGCATTCTGAATTTGGGATTTATTCAAATAAGTTATTATTTAATAGTAGTGAAAAGTTGGGGTGTTACACTCTCTCCGCCATATTTTCCGTAAATGGGGAGTTGAAACTGATGTGAACAGAATGGAGGTTACCTTATCTGTAATTAAAGCTGTACTCTTAGATGCTGATGATCGGCAGGTCAAGAGCAAACATGTTCGGGACTGGTTGGAGAAGCTTCAAGACGTTCTGTATGATATTGATGATGTGCTTGACGATTTCATGACTGAAGACCTAAGACTCAAAGTCCAAAAGACTGAAAATATGATGAAAGACTTGCGTAATTACTTTTCAAGCTTGAATCCTTTTCTGGTTCATGTTACGATGAGTAGCAAAATCAAGAAAATATCAAAGAGACTAGAAGAAATCGCTGCAAATAGGCGGGATTTTCAGTTTGCAGAGAGGATCATCAATGTACAATCCACATATTCTAGACTGCAAAGCCACTCATTTGTACTTGCTTCTGATGTTGTTGGGAGAATAAGTGATATGGAGAAAATTATTGAGTTGTTACAAAGCTCTGGTTCGCCCGAGGATAATCTCTCCGTTATTCCTATAATTGGACTTGGAGGTATTGGTAAGACCACGCTCGTTCAGTCTATCTACAATGACTATAGAGTTCTTCTGGACTTCGAAATAAGAATTTGGGTTTGTGTGCCGGAAGATTTTGATCTTAAAAAGCTGATTGAAAGGATCCTTTTAGCTGCGACTAATATCAACCATACACACTTAGATATGGAGCAGTTACAATTCTGTCTTCGTAAACTTTTGGATTCCAAGAAGTTTCTGCTTGTCCTAGATAACGTGTGGAATGAGGATCCCAGCAAGTGGATGGACTTAAGAGATTTGCTAGTTTCTGGTGCAAAAGGAAGCAGTGTTATTATAACAACACGTATTAAATCCATTGGATTGTTTGTGGGTACAGTTGAGCCTTATGCTTTGGAAGGACTCTCTGACGATGATTGTTTATTGATATTTATGAAGTATGCATTCAAAAGAGGAGGTGCAAGAGAGTATCCAAAGCTAGAGGAGATTGGAAGGCAAATAGTGAGCAAGTGTGGGGGCGTTCCTCTTGTTGTTAGAACCCTAGGGAGCTTACTGTGTGCAAATACTGATGAGAAGGATTGGCTTTTTATTCGAGATAGTGATATGTGGGAAATTGCACAGAAAAAGAATGATGTCTTGCCTATCATGAGGTTGAGCTATGATAATATTCCAATGCATTTAAAACAATGTTTTGCTTATTGTTCCGTGTTACCAAAGGCTTGTCAAATGCCAAGAGAGATATTGATTAATCTGTGGATTGCACAAGGGTACATTCAAGAAGACAGGGGTGGAGAGTTGGAAGATGTTGGAAGCCGATACTTCCGTGAGTTACTGTCAAGGTCGTTCTTTCAAGATGTTGAAAAAGCATTCGACTCTGAGATAGTAACATGTAGGATGCATGATATTATGCATGATCTCGCGCAATCTGTTGCAGGGAAAGCATTCTTAAAGTTAAACTTTGACCACACGCAAATCATTTCTGAAAGAGTAAGGCATATTGTGTTTTGTGACAACAATTTGTCAGAGAATGAGTTTCCTAGATTCCTACTCAAGCTAGAAAAGCTGAGATCATTTACTTTTGAGTACAAGGTTGGACATATTAGCAAAGCATTTCTCGAAAATCTTTTCAAAACATTCAAATGCTTAAGGGTCTTGGACTTAGGTGGTTCTGAATTTCAAGAATTGCCTGATTCAGTTGGTATGTTAAAGCATTTAAGGTATCTTGGTCTAGCTAACAATCGTTCCATCATGGTCCTTCCAGGCTCATTTGTAACTTGCTGAATTTGCAAACACTCGATCTCTCTTTCTGTGAGAAACTTCAGCGCTTGCCCTCCAATTTTGGAAACTGGTGTAGCCTCAGACATTTATCTCTAACTTCAACTATGAGATGTCTGCCAGAGAAGAGTCTAGCAAGTTTGAGCTCCCTTCGGTTTCTGTCCATTACAGAATGTAAACATCTAGTGTCATTGTCAGAGGGAATGGGATACCTCACTACTCTTCGGGAGCTGTACATCAGGAACTGCCCATGTCTGACTTCTCTTCCCGGCAGTATGAGTGACCTTACTTCCCTCGAGAAATTGTGGATTTGGGATTGCGAACAGCTTCTTTGGTTGGGCAAAAGCATGTATAAATTGCCCAGTCTTAAGTCATTTTTACTGTGGGGCCTTCCAAAGTTGAGGATATTGCCTTATGGGATAGGCAAATACTCTGCCAATTTGAAATACTTGAGCATTCAAGATTGTCCGTCTCTGGAAGCTTTGCCAAATTCGATCACAAACTGTACCTTCCTTTTCAAACTTGAGATTGTCAACTGTCCGCTGCTACAGCGGCTACCCCCAGGGATGCATCAACTGGCGTTACTGAAACAATTGTGCATCCGAGGTTGCCCTCACTTGACTCAAAGATACATAGAATCTGATGAGTATTGGCCCGAGATAAAGAATATTCCGGACCTCTATACAGATAAAGATATCTGATGATATTTTCCAGTTCTCACCGGGAAATATTTACCCCAAGGAGCAATTGTAGGTGAAGATTGATGCATCTTGCGCCCAGGTTCCTGCTTACTCCATTACGTTGCACCTTTAGTCAGCTTGTAATGAGTAGAACTACTCTATAACTGTTGGTTTGAAATGGCTACAATTATCTAGTTCAGAAGTGAACCCTTGTTTTTGTGTTCATGTACTTGATTTCCTGTATTTCATTTCCCATATGATTGGATTGAAATGAATAAATTCTTATATAGTATGTTCGTATTAGGGGTTTATTTTTCGGCTAAGGCTTTGTTATTCTTATTGTTGGTAAAATTTTAGTTTCTTGTATTAATGTAAATATGTTGATATTTATAATTCATTTTTCTTCTCATGCATTTTTTTTATTAAAGCTGCAACATTTTTATTTTTTACATATTGTTGGAAAGAAAATAAAGAAATGAAGAAACAGGATAAACTGGATTCGTTTCTGGCAAGTGCAGATGACTCAAAAAATTGGTTAGTTTGATGTTTCAGAAGCGTTTTCTCTTGAAGGTCTACCTTCATGTTCATTTTAGAATGCATGCTAGCTATTTGCATTGTTAAGACTCTTTTTTTGGTTGAATATAATGGTCATGCGATTGAGGTGGCTCGGAGAAGGTAGTCAGCGATTGCGGTGTCCGGAGCCTTTTTCAGGCTATGTAATTTGTCCTTAAGGATCTCAATTTGGAGGGCAGAAGAAGCCCCAAAACGCTTAGCAAGAGTGGCCCAAGCGATGGGGGCGATGTTACAAGAATTGAGGTATGGTAGGACCGCGGGGGTGACTGTCCCTTTGATCTAACCACAGACAAGATCCGTCCCTTTGATCTATACAATGGTTATCACAATATCTACACAATATTTGAATATATTCTTCATATCAATCAGATCATTGATATGTGACCATCCTAAAATCTTGGCTAATAAATGCGTCAACACAAGTTTGTGTCTCCTTATGAAATCTTGCTCTTACGTAAACCTGATTATCGATTTCTCAAGGTTTTTGGATGCTCTTGTTTTCCACATGTTGTTCCTATCAACACGCACAAACTTATGCCAAAATTAATACATTGTATTTTTCTTGGGTATGATAATTTGCGCAAGGGTTATCACTGTATGGACTTGTAAACTGGAAAAATTTATATATCACGTCATGTAATACTTGATGAATCATATTTTCCTTGGGAAAATAGTGGTACAGCTGACATTTCACCAGGTACATCTCAGAACTGCTAGTTCATTGCATTTAGATAATCTTGTTGCTCAACCTGTAGCATCTCTTGGACCAACATTAGCATTGTTGCCCTTTTCCTCCGAGTCTCCATTGCAGCCCATACACCAGCAAGACATGCCGATTTTCAACTCCAGCCCGATTCCTTTGCAGCTACCCACAATTTCCAGCCCCCCAACCACCACTGCTGCAATAGAAAATTCCAGCCCAATCACTGGTGCTTCATCGAATGCTCCTGCTAGTCCTTCTCTCCGCAGTAATGCTGGATCTACCTCTGGTTCAGCCATAATACCGGAACAATCTGGTCATTCACCTGCTTCAACAACTTCGATACAAGGTGCCTCCGTTGAGTCCTCTACTCCCCCACTTCGTGTTCGGACCATTACGGATCTTCTTCAGGCTACTTCTCCATATTTATTGACACAGAGTTTCTGGCCATACAAACAGACTCACTCACATTTGAACCTCGTACATTCAAACAAGCCTCTACCTACCCACATTGGCAAGCAGCAATGCGGGAGGAGATTTCTGCTCTTCATAAAAATCAGACATGGTCCTTGGTTCCATTTCACTCGTCTATGAATGTTGTTGGCTGCTGATGGATTTTAAAGTCAAACGGAAGTCCGATGGTACAATTGAGCGTCATAAGGCTCGTCTGGTAGCTCAAGGGTTCACTCAGCAGGCTGGCCTAGATTATGATGAGGCGTTTAGCCCAGTGGTTAAACATTCCATGATCCGTACTATTCTTGTTGTTGCTCATTCTCGACATTGGGATATAAAACAGTTGGATGTGCGTAATGCATTTCCTAACGGTGTCCTACATGAGGAAGTCTACGTGAAGCAACCTCCTGGCTTTATTGATTCCTCCCTTCCGACTCATGTCTGCAAGCTTCGAAAGGCACTATAGGATAATACTAGGGGCACAAAAAAGTCACAAAACTTGCTCACAAAATCCTAGGTGTAATGATGTTATTGGTGTTTTAAATTAGAGTGTGGCGGGTCCATTATCGATGCAACCAATAAAATATCGCCACCACATTTTGTGAGCAAGATTTTGTGAGCTTATTTTGTGCCCCTAGCATTGCTCGGTACTATATGGACTTAAACAGTCCCCTCATGCATGGTTTCAACGACTCCATTCCCCTCATGCATGGTTTCAACGACTCCATGCCTTCCTTCTACATCATGGCTTCATTAACAGTTGGTCCGATACATCTCTCTTTATTCAGCACAATAATGGTTCAACTGTGGTTCTTCTCGTTTATGTCAATGATATTATTATTACTGGGTCTTCTTCCTATGTGGTCTCTTCGGTTATTGATGATTTATGCACCACATTTGACAGTCGCCGTCTGGGTGATCTAAGCTTCTTCCTTGGCATTGAAGCCAGTCGAACCAAGGACATCTTGCAACTTCGACAAACTCATTATGCCCTTGATTTACTTGATCGTTTTCACATGTCGGATTGCAAACCTATGTCTACTCCAACAATGCCCCACTATCGGTTATCCAGCCTTGACGGGGACCTACTACCAGAAGCCACTGAGTATCAGATTCTTGTAGGCGGTTTTCAATATCTTACATTGACACGTCCTGACATTGCCTTCTCCGTTAATCAGGTTTCTCAATTTATGCACCAACCATATACCTCACATTTAGTTGCTGCCAAGCGTATCCTTCGCTTCGTCAAGGGTACAATTGAACTGGGATTAACCTTTAAGTCATCTTTTGACCTCATTCTTAATGCTTTCTTGGAATTTGATCGGGCTAGTGACCCGGATGATCGCCGTTCAATCACAGGTGCATGTATCTTTATTGGTCCAAACCTTGTTTCTTGGACAGCAAAGAAACAAATCACTGTCTCTCGTTCTAGTAGTGAAGTTGAGTACCGGGCTCTTGCTACTACTGCGGCTGAGCTTAGGTGGTTTTCCTACTTGTTTCGGGAACTTCATATACCTCTTCCTCCACCTTCACTATATTGTGATAATATCTCAGCTATTCGCATGGCTCGAAATCTAGTCTTTCATGCTCGCATACGCCACATCGAGATTGATTATTATTTTATTAGAGAATTTGTAACACCCCTACTTTTCACTACAATTAAATAATAACTTAATACGAATAAATCCCAAAATCAGAATGCCCAACGGCTACAAATAACCACAATTCAAACTTTAACCAACGTTCAAATCCACAACGGCTAGTACAAACCACTAGCTCAAACAGTAACTAACGGAAATAAAGTTTATAACTTAACCGTAACGGAAACATAACCACTAATTAACTTTATTAAAAGATAACTCCTAAGCCGCCAAACCTTGCGACTCTTGATCTGCTTATTTATAACCTGGAGAGAGAAAAATGATGAAAGGAATGAGCGAACAATGCCCAGTAAGTTCATACGGTATCCCCTCGGGTACTAAGAGGAGATGACCGAAACGAACGGTAACAATGAATTACAATGAACGGATATAACTCAAGGATCAAACTAACACTCAGTTTGAAAAGAAACATTTACTTGATGAAAAACAATTCATTACTTGAAAACACGTGGCTTCAGAGGCAGTTTCCAAAACACAACGTTTTACTCACACTTTACTTTTCTTTACTTTACTTTACTTCATTTAGGGATTAAGCACGTGCTGTACCCAGGGCTCGGGTTTCTACTGACCGCACCCAAAATCGGTATATCATGATAACCTACGTTACTTCATCAAGCAACGCAAAAGGGGTCCACATGTTCAACTTAGAACTATGGATAACTGTAAGGGGTCCACTTATCCGTTTCGGGATTATGGATAACTGTAGTCACTTTACTTATTATAAAAATTCACTTTAAAGAGCTTTTACAAAACAAAGCTTAACTTTACAAACTTTACTTGATCACTTTTAAAAAGATACACATCTCACTTGGACACCAAGATTACCAAATCAATCATACACATGATACCCTATTGAACAATAACAATATCAATAGAGTGGATAACAAAGGACGGAACAATTCGCAGAACGGAATAGTTATTAAAAGACTATCTAGCCACACAGATAGTTTACTTTATAAAAACAAAGATTGGGAATCCTAACAAAGGATTAAGAATCAATACACAACTAAGAGCGTAATCCCGTACCTTAGCTTCGTGTTCTACTAGCTTGCTTCACTCCGCTTGGACAATCTACAACATGAAATAGTCTAGCCTTAGACATGGGAAAAATACTATTTTACTTCCGTCCCAATTTACTTCTTTTTACTCGATTAATTTCATGGTTTAGTCATCTATCACCTCTTTCCTAGTTAACCAATAAATTTAAGAATGACTACAACACCCCTAGGGTTTTTATTAGTCAATCCCCAATTCTCAATTTCACTACACAAATTACACACACTGATTTCACACTTTCTGCACACACTTACTGAGTACACCTACTGACAGACACACCCACCACTCTGATTCACACACCCTCTGGTACCCCCACCACTCTGAACACACCCACACATTCAGATACGCACACCCACCATCAGCCCACACACACACCCACCATCAGCACATAACGCACACACACACACAGAATTCATAGCGCACACACACACACACACACACACACGGCAGCCCCTGCCGCCGCACACACACACACACCACACACACACCCAGACGTACATCAACACGCACACACGCAGCACACACTCCCACAGTCACACACTCCTACAGTCATCTTCTTCCTCCTTAATTTCATGCTATTAACCCTAGTTGATCAATCCCTATCTTAGGGTTTCTTAATCCAACAATTTGATTTACAAAGATGAAGAGAAGAGTTTTAAGGGTTATAGGATTACCTCCGATGCACGTGGCCGCCTCTCTTCTTCCCTTTTTCCTTCTCCGATCACTCTCCTCTCCCGGTGGCTTTACTGGCCGCTGCTCCCTCTCAACTCTCTCCCGTTTTTTCTTTCCTTGCGGTAACTAATGATAGTCTTAGGGTTTAAGAGGGAGTATTTATATTAATGGGGCTTCCCAAATCCCTAATTTAAATTGGACTCTTAATCCTTCTTAGTTAATGAATTGGGCTTTCTATATTTGACCCAATAACTAAACTAAACTAATTATTAAAGTTTGGCCCATTAATAATTAAGAGTTTAAGATAAATAAAATAGAAAAGGTAGGTTCGGGTTATTACATTCTTACCCCTTAAAAGAGTTTGGTCCTCCAAACTAAACGTACCTTAATCTTCGAACAAAGCGGGATACATATCACGCATTTCACTTTCGAGCTCCCACGTGGCTTCTCTTTCCGTGTGATTGCTCCATTGCACTTTTACATACGGAATCACTCGCTTCCGCAAAACTTGATCTTTACGGTCTACAATCTTTACCGGCTTTTCATCATAACTCAAGTCTTCACGAAAACGTAACTGTTTGTACTCTATGACGTGGCTCGGGTCAGCTACGTATTTTCTCAACATCGATACGTGAAACACATTGTGCACACCAGACAGCACAGGAGGTAGAGCCAACTTATAGGCTACCGCCCCTATTCGTTCTAGAGTCTCGAACGGCCCCACGTACCTAGGACTTAACTTCCCACGAATCCCAAACCGCATGACCCCTTTTGTCGGTGAGATCCTCAAGAATACATGATCTCCTATTTGGAACTCCAGATCGCGCCTTCGATTATCCGCATACGATTTCTGCCTACTCTGCGCGGTTAACAACCACTTGCGAATCTGTTGAACTTTATCCGCCGTTACTTGAACAATCTAGGGTCCAGTTAACTTTCTCTCGCCTACTTCATCCCAACACGCAGGCGATCTACATTTCCGCCCATAAAGAGCTTCATACGGCGCCATTCCAATACTAGAGTGGTAACTGTTGTTGTAGGCAAATTCCACTAGTGGTAGATGATCATCCCACGCTCCTTGCCAATCTAACGACGTTGCTCTCAGTAGGTCTTCGAGAGTTTGAATCGTCCTTTCTGACTGTCCGTCTGTCTGAGGGTGGAACGCTGTACTCATAGTTAACTCCGTCCCCAACGCTTTCTGTAAACTCTTCCAGAAATTTGATGTGAACCTCGCATCTCGGTCTGACACTATAGAGACCGGTATCCCGTGTAACCTTATGATCTCATCCACGTACAACTTAGCTAACTTCTCCAACGAATCAGTCACCTTGATTGCTAGAAAGTGAGCCGATTTAGTGAGCCTATCCACTATGACCCAAATTGCGTTATGACCCTTCAACGTCTTGGGAAGTCCAATCACCAGATCCATAGTGATATGTTCCCACTTCCACTCTGGAATAGGTAACGATTGTAGTAGTCCCGCGGGTTTCTGGTGTTCACTTTTCACTTGCTGGCACACCAAACACTTAGAAACGAATTCCGCCACCTCACTCTTCATATTGTTCCACCAAAAGGATTCCTTTAGATCCTTATACATCTTAGTACTCCCAGGGTGGATCGAAAACCTTGAACAGTGAGCTTCTTCAAGAATTTCCCTCTTGATACTATCATTATTAGGCACCCAAATCCTTGATCGATACCTCATGATCCCGTAGTCGCTAACACGGAAGTCTACCATTCCCTTCTTACTGATAACCTTGTGAATTGCTTCCAACTCGTCATCCACATTCTGAGCTTCCTTGATTCTCACTAACAGTGTTGGTTGGACACTCAACTGAGCCAAATAGCCTTTAACTTTAACCTCTAGCTTTACTATTTCACTATCTCTCAATTCACTTACCCCCTTAGAAATCATAGTCGCTAATGTTCCATGGTTCTTTCTGCTTAACGCATCTGCCACCTTATTGGCCTTCCCAGGATGATACAAGATTTTGCAATCATAATCTTTAAGTAACTCTAGCCATCTCCTTTGCCTCATATTCAACTCTTTCTGAGTGAAAATGTACTTAAGACTTTTATGGTCGGTGTAAATTTCACATGGTACCCCATACAAATAGTGTCTCCAAATTTTCAATGCAAACACCACGGCCGCTAACTCCAAATCGTGGGTAGGATAGTTTTTCTCGTGGTTCTTGAGTTGCCTAGACGCATAAGCCACCACTTTATCATTTTTCATCAACACACAACCCAAACCTTTCAATGAAGCATCACTATAGATCACGAAACCATCACTGTTTGTTGGTAACGTAAGAACAGGCGCAGACACCAATCGCCCTTTCAACTCTTGAAAACTCTTCTCACAATCGTATGACCACACAAATCTTGTCCCTTTTGTGGTTAACCTGGTCAATGGTAGAGATAACTTCGAAAACCCTTCCACGAACCTACGGTAGTACCCTGCTAAACCCAAAAAGCTCCTTATCTCACTAACAGAAGTTGGTCTCTCCCAATTAACTATAGCCTCAACCTTTGCAGGGTCAACTGCTATCCCATTCTTAGATACTACATGTCCCAAAAACGCTACTTCCTCAAGCCAGAATTCACACTTCTTAAATTTGGCATACAACTTTTGCTCCCTCAAAATCTGTAATACTAATTTCAAATGTTCTTCATGCTCCTCTTTTGATTTCGAATACACCAAGATGTCATCGATGAATACTATTACACACTTGTCCAAATATTCTTGAAATACTCTATTCATAAGCTCCATGAACACAGCAGGCGCATTTGTCAGCCCAAACGGCATTACTAAGAACTCGTAGTGTCCATACCTTGTCCTAAAAGCCGTCTTTGCCACATCTCCCTTTTTCACTCTTAATTGATGGTAACCAGAACGCAGATCAATCTTAGATAAGTAGCATGCACCTTGGAGTTGGTCAAACAAATCATCGATCCTTGGCAAAGGATACTTATTCTTAATTGTCACACGGTTTAACTCCCGATAGTCAATGCATAACCTCATCGACCCATCCTTCTTCTTTACAAATAATACCGGCGCACCCCACGGTGATGCACTCGGTCTAATCAGGCCCTTGTCCAAAAGTTCTTGTAACTGCTCCTTTAACTCTTTAAGTTCCGGCGGAGCCATCCTATATGGTGCTCTTGAAATCGGTGCAGTCTCCGGTGCTAGGTCTATCGAAAACTCCACTTCTCGCTCCGGCGGTATTCCTGGCAAATCTTCGGGAAAAACATCCTTGAAATCTGTTACTATGGAGAGGGATTCGATGGTCACTTCTTTCTTGTTTGACTCACCAACATACGCAAGAAATCCCTCACAACCTTTCCTTAACAGTTTACGAGCCTTCATTACGGAAATCAGACCCGTTCGGACTCTTGGTTTCGACCCTTGAAAACAAAATCCTTCTCCAGAGGGTAATTCAAAATTCACTTCTTTTCTAAAGCAGTCTACTTTGGCATGATACACAGCCAACCAGTCCATACCTAGGATGATGTCAAAGTCACTGAGATCCAGACATATAAGATCAACCTCGAGTTCTCTATCGCCTATCCTTAGAGGACAACTTTGAAACACTGAAGTAACTGGGATCGACTCCTTAGTCGGGGTATCAATTACCAAGGGTACTTCTAACGCCTTAGGTGACAATTTTAACTGTTTTGCCAACTTAGAACTAATCACAGAATGAGTGGCACCAGAATCAATCAAAGCGTATACGTTTCGAGAATATAACTGAAGTGTACCTGCCACCAAGTCATTTGTGGCTCTAGCATCTCTAGCAGTCATGGTGAACACACGCCCCTGACCACCGGTCTTACTTTTGTCTTCTGCCTTCACCCCATGAGTTTGTGCATTCTTCTTCGGCTCTGGGCACTTCCACTGCGGATGCCCAATCTTTTCACAGTTATAGCACTTCCTTTCTCTGTACTTACACGCGTCAGCCTTATGATTGCCATCACACGCAGGGCATACTTCGGCGGTCCCCTGCTCTTTAGCCTTTCCCTTATCGTACGCGGTTCGGTTTCCAAAGTTCCTGTTTGGGTACTTGTTTGTTGTACGATCATAGCTTCCCTCAGCTTTCCTCTTTCCATGATTATCACGATCTCGGTCGTTGAACTGTCCCTTGTTCCCAGTTGAATCTTTATTAGTAGACTTGTCCCCAGACTTCTTCTTTTCATCCCTCTTGCTGCGGTACTCATCAGACTCCCTTTCTACTATTCTGGCTCTGTCTAGCACTAACCCATATGTCACTAACTGCAGAGGCGTGATTCTGTATCGAATCCGATCACTCAGCCCGGCTTCGAACTTCCTGGCCTTTTGTTCCTCGCTGTCGAAAAAGGTCGGTGCAAATTCCAGCAGATCTGTGAACCTTTCACTATACTCGTCCACCGTCTTGTCACCTTGAGTTAAATTCAGAAACTCTGCCACTCTGGCGTGACGAACACTAGCCGGGTAGTATTTCTCATTGAATACTACTTTAAACCTTTCCCAGGTGAAATTTCCTTCACCCCTAGCCAAAGCTGCTCTCTTTTCTGCATCCCACCAAGTGTGAGCCGCACTCCTTAGCATAAATGTTGCAAAAATTACCTTCTGCTCTGTGGTACATTCCAAAGTCTCAAAAATGTGCTCCATATCCTTAACCCAGTCCTCCGGCTTCTCCTTTGAGGTACCGGAGAAAGTGTCCGGCTTCCTCCTTTGAAACATTTCCAGCGGGTCTCTCATTGGTACCTGCTGAGGTTGGTTTTGAGGTTGGGCTAGTTGGTTCACCACCTGTCCGATTCCAGCCACGGTCTGGTTCAGCGTTTGCAGAAGGTTCGCCATGTTCGGATCAACATTACCTTGGTTTCCCGCGTTGCGAGCGTTTCCACGGTTTCCTCTTCCTCTTCCAGACATCTGAAGGTAAGAAAGATTGAATTATCACTGATTGATGACCCACCACGGAAACGGGTTTTACATATTAATGACAATTGATTTAACTAGGTCGGTTACTTGACCTCACAATTTACTGTTTCATCGAGAGTCTATACTTAACTTGGTCTCATACTAACTTCACGTACATATTTATGTGTATATATCGGTCTTACTTTAGACCTTTCACTGCATCGACCTTACTTTAGGTCTTTAACTATATTAGTCATTGTACTCAAACGAATTTCATACTTTTATAGGCCGTCCCCACAGAACTGATTACTATAATTTAACGCATGCACTAAGTTTATTCAAACATAGTTTAACTTAAAGAATCACATGACAAGAATTAACTTAACTAAAAAAATAACTTTTATTTATTTAACCAATCTAAACTAGAATAATCACTAAGTTCTTTACTAATAGAACTAAAAAGAATACTAAACCCTTTTAATGAAAGAATGCTAACTTCTAAAAAGAATACTAATAAATGGCTACTCCCCTCATAATCACGGGTTACATTTTTCCTAGGCCTACCCCTAGGCCTTCCAGTTGGCACATAAACTTTCCTTGAACCTCTTGGCTTTCCTCTTGGCCTAGGGACCGGTTCTTCCTCCAGTACTTCATCTTCAATCATAATCGGGGCAGCTTCACTGCCCTCTACAATAATGTCAATTTCGGTGGCTTCTTCTTCAGTCACCACATTTTCTGCCACTGGCTCTTTATAGAAATTCCTATAAAATTCCTCTCTGATATTGGCTATTTCTTCATCCTTTTTGTTTATTTCTTCTTTCAGCTTTTCTACTTCTTCTCGAGCCTTATACCACAAACCTCTAGTTTGCATCCATTTGTCAAAGGTATAGTCCGCTTCCTTCTTTTTCTTCGTCAATTGTCCCTTAAGCTGCCTAATCGTCCATGCACCCCTTACGATTGCTCTCTCCTTGGGTGTTTTAGTCTTCAGTCCGTCCATGATCTACAATGTAAATACACAAGCATTAAAATCACAAGCATCCCATAGCGTAATTCATTCTTAAAGGAAATATCAATCACTCAAGCCATACTCAAGTACATACTCATCCTCGTTTAGAACCTCCCTTTAGGTTCTTTCCTAAAATAGCAAATTTCTATAAAAGGAAAGTTTCCTAACTTAGAAAGTTTCCTAAAATGGAAAGTTTCCCTAAATAGCAGCTTCCCTTCATTAGTGCTTCCCAAAAGTACTTTGTTCTTATCAGAGTTCTAAAGCCCACAATAGTTAAGTACTACTTCTCCCAATAGTCTTAACTTCTAATTCTGAGTCTCCCAAGTAATCTTAAACCGGGGCTCTGATACCAACTGTAACACCCCTACTTTTCACTACAATTAAATAATAACTTAATACGAATAAATCCCAAAATCAGAATGCCCAACGGCTACAAATAACCACAATTCAAACTTTAACCAACGTTCAAATCCACAACGGCTAGTACAAACCACTAGCTCAAACAGTAACTAACGGAAATAAAGTTTATAACTTAACCGTAACGGAAACATAACCACTAATTAACTTTATTAAAAGATAACTCCTAAGCCGCCAAACCTTGCGACTCTTGATCTGCTTATTTATAACCTGGAGAGAGAAAAATGATGAAAGGAATGAGCGAACAATGCCCAGTAAGTTCATACGGTATCCCCTCGGGTACTAAGAGGAGATGACCGAAACGAACGGTAACAATGAATTACAATGAACGGATATAACTCAAGGATCAAACTAACACTCAGTTTGAAAAGAAACATTTACTTGATGAAAAACAATTCATTACTTGAAAACACGTGGCTTCAGAGGCAGTTTCCAAAACACAACGTTTTACTCACACTTTACTTTTCTTTACTTTACTTTACTTCATTTAGGGATTAAGCACGTGCTGTACCCAGGGCTCGGGTTTCTACTGACCGCACCCAAAATCGGTATATCATGATAACCTACGTTACTTCATCAAGCAACGCAAAAGGGGTCCACATGTTCAACTTAGAACTATGGATAACTGTAAGGGGTCCACTTATCCGTTTCGGGATTATGGATAACTGTAGTCACTTTACTTATTATAAAAATTCACTTTAAAGAGCTTTTACAAAACAAAGCTTAACTTTACAAACTTTACTTGATCACTTTTAAAAAGATACACATCTCACTTGGACACCAAGATTACCAAATCAATCATACACATGATACCCCTATTGAACAATAACAATATCAATAGAGTGGATAACAAAGGACGGAACAATTCGCAGAACGGAATAGTTATTAAAAGACTATCTAGCCACACAGATAGTTTACTTTATAAAAACAAAGATTGGGAATCCTAACAAAGGATTAAGAATCAATACACAACTAAGAGCGTAATCCCGTACCTTAGCTTCGTGTTCTACTAGCTTGCTTCACTCCGCTTGGACAATCTACAACATGAAATAGTCTAGCCTTAGACATGGGAAAAATACTATTTTACTTCCGTCCCAATTTACTTCTTTTTACTCGATTAATTTCATGGTTTAGTCATCTATCACCTCTTTCCTAGTTAACCAATAAATTTAAGAATGACTACAACACCCCTAGGGTTTTTATTAGTCAATCCCCAATTCTCAATTTCACTACACAAATTACACACACTGATTTCACACTTTCTGCACACACTTACTGAGTACACCTACTGACAGACACACCCACCACTCTGATTCACACACCCTCTGGTACCCCCACCACTCTGAACACACCCACACATTCAGATATGCACACCCACCATCAGCCCACACACACACCCACCATCAGCACATAACGCACACACACACACAGAATTCATAACGCGCACACACACACACACACGGCAGCCCCTGCCGCCGCACACACACACACCACACACACACCAGACGTACATCAACACGCACACACGCAGCACACACTCCCACAGTCACACACTCCTACAGTCATCTTCTTCCTCCTTAATTTCATGCTATTAACCCTAGTTGATCAATCCCTATCTTAGGGTTTCTTAATCCAACAATTTGATTTACAAAGATGAAGAGAAGAGTTTTAAGGGTTATAGGATTACCTCCGATGCACGTGGCCGCCTCTCTTCTTCCCTTTTTCCTTCTCCGATCACTCTCCTCTCCGGTGGCTTTACTGGCCGCTGCTCCCTCTCAACTCTCTCCCGTTTTTCTTTCCTTGCGGTAACTAATGATAGTCTTAGGGTTTAAGAGGGAGTATTTATATTAATGGGGCTTCCCAAATCCCTAATTTAAATTGGACTCTTAATCCTTCTTAGTTAATGAATTGGGCTTTCTATATTTGACCCAATAACTAAACTAAACTAATTATTAAAGTTTGGCCCATTAATAATTAAGAGTTTAAGATAAATAAAATAGAAAAGGTAGGTTCGGGTTATTACATTCTTACCCCCTTAAAGAGTTTGGTCCTCCAAACTAAACGTACCTTAATCTTCGAACAAAGCGGGATACATATCACGCATTTCACTTTCGAGCTCCCACGTGGCTTCTCTTTCCGTGTGATTGCTCCATTGCACTTTTACATACGGAATCACTCGCTTCCGCAAAACTTGATCTTTACGGTCTACAATCTTTACCGGCTTTTCATCATAACTCAAGTCTTCACGAAAACGTAACTGTTTGTACTCTATGACGTGGCTCGGGTCAGCTACGTATTTTCTCAACATCGATACGTGAAACACATTGTGCACACCAGACAGCACAGGAGGTAGAGCCAACTTATAGGCTACCGCCCTTATTCGTTCTAGAGTCTCGAACGGCCCCACGTACCTAGGACTTAACTTCCCACGAATCCCAAACCGCATGACCCCTTTTGTCGGTGAGATCCTCAAGAATACATGATCTCCTATTTGGAACTCCAGATCGCGCCTTCGATTATCCGCATACGATTTCTGCCTACTCTGCGCAGTTAACAACCACTTGCGAATCTGTTGAACTTTATCCGCCGTTACTTGAACAATCTAGGGTCCAGTTAACTTTCTCTCGCCTACTTCATCCCAACACGCAGGCGATCTACATTTCCGCCCATAAAGAGCTTCATACGGCGCCATTCCAATACTAGAGTGGTAACTGTTGTTGTAGGCAAATTCCACTAGTGGTAGATGATCATCCCACGCTCCTTGCCAATCTAACGACGTTGCTCTCAGTAGGTCTTCGAGAGTTTGAATCGTCCTTTCTGACTGTCCGTCTGTCTGAGGGTGGAACGCTGTACTCATAGTTAACTCCGTCCCCAACGCTTTCTGTAAACTCTTCCAGAAATTTGATGTGAACCTCGCATCTCGGTCTGACACTATAGAGACCGGTATCCCGTGTAACCTTATGATCTCATCCACGTACAACTTAGCTAACTTCTCCAACGAATCAGTCACCTTGATTGCTAGAAAGTGAGCCGATTTAGTGAGCCTATCCACTATGACCCAAATTGCGTTATGACCCTTCAACGTCTTGGGAAGTCCAATCACCAGATCCATAGTGAATGTTCCCACTTCCACTCTGGAATAGGTAACGATTGTAGTAGTCCCGCGGGTTTCTGGTGTTCACTTTTCACTTGCTGGCACACCAAACACTTAGAAACGAATTCCGCCACCTCACTCTTCATATTGTTCCACCAAAAGGATTCCTTTAGATCCTTATACATCTTAGTACTCCCAGGGTGGATCGAAAACCTTGAACAGTGAGCTTCTTCAAGAATTTCCTCTTGATACTATCATTATTAGGCACCCAAATCCTTGATCGATACCTCATGATCCCGTAGTCGCTAACACGGAAGTCTACCATTCCCTTCTTACTGATAACCTTGTGAATTGCTTCCAACTCGTCATCCACATTCTGAGCTTCCTTGATTCTCACTAACAGTGTTGGTTGGACACTCAACTGAGCCAAATAGCCTTTAACTTTAACCTCTAGCTTTACTATTTCACTATCTCTCAATTCACTTACCCCCTTAGAAATCATAGTCGCTAATGTTCCATGGTTCTTTCTGCTTAACGCATCTGCCACCTTATGGCCTTCCCAGGATGATACAAGATTTTGCAATCATAATCTTTAAGTAACTCTAGCCATCTCCTTTGCCTCATATTCAACTCTTTCTGAGTGAAAATGTACTTAAGACTTTTATGGTCGGTGTAAATTTCACATGGTACCCCATACAAATAGTGTCTCCAAATTTTCAATGCAAACACCACGGCCGCTAACTCCAAATCGTGGGTAGGATAGTTTTTCTCGTGGTTCTTGAGTTGCCTAGACGCATAAGCCACCACTTTATCATTTTTCATCAACACACAACCCAAACCTTTCAATGAAGCATCACTATAGATCACGAAACCATCACTGTTTGTTGGTAACGTAAGAACAGGCGCAGACACCAATCGCCCTTTCAACTCTTGAAAACTCTTCTCACAATCGTATGACCACACAAATCTTGTCCCTTTTGTGGTTAACCTGGTCAATGGTAGAGATAACTTCGAAAACCCTTCCACGAACCTACGGTAGTACCCTGCTAAACCCAAAAAGCTCCTTATCTCACTAACAGAAGTTGGTCTCTCCCAATTAACTATAGCCTCAACCTTTGCAGGGTCAACTGCTATCCCATTCTTAGATACTACATGTCCCAAAAACGCTACTTCCTCAAGCCAGAATTCACACTTCTTAAATTTGGCATACAACTTTTGCTCCCTCAAAATCTGTAATACTAATTTCAAATGTTCTTCATGCTCCTCTTTTGATTTCGAATACACCAAGATGTCATCGATGAATACTATTACACACTTGTCCAAATATTCTTGAAATACTCTATTCATAAGCTCCATGAACACAGCAGGCGCATTTGTCAGCCCAAACGGCATTACTAAGAACTCGTAGTGTCCATACCTTGTCCTAAAAGCCGTCTTTGCCACATCTCCCTTTTTCACTCTTAATTGATGGTAACCAGACGCAGATCAATCTTAGATAAGTAGCATGCACCTTGGAGTTGGTCAAACAAAATCATCGATCCTTGCAAAGGATACTTATTCTTAATTGTCACACGGTTTAACTCCCGATAGTCAATGCATAACCTCATCGACCCATCCTTCTTCTTTACAAATAATACCGGCGCACCCCAACGGTGATGCACTCGGTCTAATCAGGCCCTTGTCCAAAAGTTCTTGTAACTGCTCCTTTAACTCTTAAGTTCCGGCGGAGCCATCCTATATGGTGCTCTTGAAATCGGTGCAGTCTCCGGTGCTAGGTCTATCGAAAAACTCCACTTCTCGCTCGGCGGTATTCCTGGCAAATCTCGGGGAAAAACATCCTTGAAATCTGTTACTATGGAGAGGGATTCGATGGTCACTTCTTTCTTGTATTGACTCACCAACATACGCAAGAAATCCTCACAACCTTTCCTTAACAGTTTACGAGCCTTCATTACGGAAATCAGACCCGTTCGGACTCTTGGTTTCGACCCTTGAAAACAAAATCCTTCTCCAGAGGGTAATTCAAAATTCACTTCTTTTCTAAAGCAGTCTACTTTGGCATGATACACAGCCAACCAGTCCATACCTAGGATGATGTCCAAAGTCACTGAGATCCAGACATATAAGATCAACCTCGAGTTTCTCTATCGCCTATCTTAGAGGACAACTTTGAAACACTGAAGTAACTGGGATCGACTCCTTAGTCGGGGTACAATTACCAAGGGTAATTCTAACGCCTTAGGTGACAATTTTAACTGTTTTGCCAACTTAGAACTAATCACAGAATGAGTGGCACCAGAATCAATCAAAGTATACGTTTCGAGAATATAACTGAAGCGTACCTGCCACCAAGTCATTTGTGGCTCTAGCATCTTTAGCAGTCATGGTGAACACACGCCCCTGACCACCGGTCTTACTTTTGTCTTCTGCCTTCACCCATGAGTTTGTGCATTCTTCTTCGGCTCTGGGCACTTCCACTGCGGATGCCCAATCTTTTCACAGTTATAGCACTTCTTTCTCTGTACTTACACGCGTCAGCCTTATGATTGCCATCACACGCAGGGCATACTTCGGCGGTCCCTGCTCTTTAGCCTTTCCCTTATCGTAACGCGGTTCGGTTTCCAAAGTTCCTGTTTGGTACTTGTTTGTTGTACGATCATAGCTTCCCTCAGCTTTCCTCCTTTCCATGATTATCACGATCTCGGTCGTGAACTGTCCCTTGTTCCCAGTGGATCTCTTATTAGTAGACTTGTCCCAGACTTCTTCTTTTCACCTCTTGCTGCGGTACTCATCAGAACTCCTTTCTACTATTCTGGCTCTGTCTAGCACTAACCCATATGTCACTAACTGCAGAGGCGTGATTCTGTATCGAATCCGATCACTCAGCCCGGCTTCGAACTTCCTGGCCTTTGTTCCTCGCTGTCGAAAAAGGTCGGTGCAAATTCCAGCAGATCTGTGAACCTTTCACTATACTCGTCCACCGTCTTGTCACCTTGAGTTAAATTCAGAAACTTCTGCCACTCTGGCGTGACGAACACTAGCCGGGTAGTATTTCTCATTGAATACTACTTTAAACCTTTCCCAGGTGAAATTTCCTTCACCCCTAGCCAAAGCTGCTCTCTTTTCTGACCACCAAGTGTGAGCCGCACTCCTTAGCATAAATGTTGCAAAAATTACCTTCTGCTCTGTGGTACATTCCAAAGTCTCAAAAATGTGCTCCATATCCTTAACCCAGTCCTCCGGCTTCTCCTTTGAGGTACGGAGAAAGTGTCCGGCTCCTCCTTTGAAACATTTCCAGCGGGTCTCTCATTGGTACCTGCTGAGGTTGGTTTTGAGGTTGGGTAGTTGGTTCACCACCTGTCCGATTCAGCCACGGTCTGGTTCAGCGTTTGCAGAAGGTTCGCCATGTTCGGATCAACATTACCTTGGTTCCCGCGTTGCGAGCGTTTCCACGGTTTCCTCTTCCTCTTCCAGACATCTGAAGGTAAGAAAGATTGAATTATCACTGATTGATGACCCACCACGGAAACGGGTTTACATATTAATGACAATTGATTTAACTAGAGTCGGTTACTTGACTCACAATTTACTGTTTCATCGAGAGTCTATACTAAACTTGGTCTCATACTAACTTCACGTACATATTTATGGTATATATCGTCTCCTTAGACCTTCACTGCATCGACCTTACTTTAGGTCTTTAAACTATATAGTCATTGTACTCAAACGAATTTCATACTGTTTATAGGCCGTCCCCACAGAACTGATTACTATAATTTAACGCATGCACTAAGTTATTTATTCAAACATAGTTTAACTTAAAGAATCACATGACAAGAATTAACTTAACTAAAAAAATAAACTTTATTTATTAACCAATCTAAACTAGAATAATCACTAAGTTCTTTACTAATAGAACCTAAAAAGAATACTAAACCTTTTAATGAAAGAATGCTAACTTCTAAAAAAGAATACTAATAAATGGCTACTCCCCTCATAATCACGGGTTACATTTTTCCTAGGCCTACCCCTAGGCCTTCCAGTTGGCACATAAACTTTCCTTGAACCTCTTGGCTTCCTCTTGGCCTAGGGACCGGTTCTTCCTCCAGTACTCATCTTCATCATAATCGGGGCAGCTTCACTGCCCTCTACAATAATGTCAATTTCGGTGCTTCTTCTTCAGTCACCACATTTTTCTGCCACTGGCTCTTATAGAAATTCCTATAAAATTCCTCTCTGATATTGGCTATTCTTCATCCTTTGGTTATTTCTTCTTTCAGCTTTTCTACTTCTTCTCGAGCTTATACCACAAACCTCTAGTTGCATCCATTTGTCAAAGGTATAGTCCGCTTCCTTCTTTTTCTTCGTCAATTGTCCCTTAAGCTGCCTAATCGTCCATGCACCCCTTACGATTGCTCTCTCCTTGGGTGTTTAGTCTTCAGTCCGTCCATGATCTACAATGTAAATACACAAGCATTAAAATCACAAGCATCCCATAGCGTAATTCATTCTTAAAGGAAATATCAATCACTCAAGCCATACTCAAGTACATACTATCCTCGTTTAGAACCTCCTTTAGGTTCTTTCCTAAATAGCAAAATTTCTATAAAAGGAAAGTTTCCTAACTAGAAAGTTTCCTTAAAATGGAAAGTTTCCCTAAATAGCAGCTTCCCTTCATTAGTGCTTCCCAAAAGTACTTTGTTCTTATCAGAGTTCTAAAGCCCACAATAGTTAAGTATACTTCTCCCAATAGTCTTAACTTCTAATTCTGAGTCTCCCAAGTAATCTTAAACCGGGGGCTCTCTGATACCAACTGTAACACCCCTACTTTTCACTACAATTAAATAATAACTTAATACGAATAAATCCCAAAATCAGAATGCCCAACGGCTACAAATAAACCACAATTCAAAACTTTAACCAACGTTCAAATCCACAACGGCTAGTACAAACCACTAGCTCAAACAGTAAAACCAACGGAAATAAAGTTTATAACTTAACCGTAACGGAAACATAACACTAATTAAACTTATTAAAAGATAACTCCTAAGCCGCCAAACCTTGCGACTCTTGATCGCTTATTTATAACCTGGAGAGAGAAAAATGATGAAAGGAATGAGCGAACAATGCCAGTAAGTTCATAACGGTATCCCCTCGGGTACTAAGAGGAGATGACCGAACGAACGGTAACAATGAATTACAATGAAGGATATAACTCAAGGATCAAACTAACACTCAGTTTTGAAAAGAAACATTACTTGATGAAAAACAATTCATTACTTGAAAACACGTGGCTTCAGAGGCAGTTCCAAAACACAACGTTTTACTCACACTTTACTTTTCTTCTTTACTTACTTACTTCATTTAGGGATTGCACGTGCTCGTACCCAGGGCTCGGGTTTCTACTGACCGCACCAAAATCGCGTATATCATGATAACCTACGTTACTCATCAAGCAACGCAAAAAGGGGTCCACATGTCAACTTAGAACTATGGATAACTGTAAGGGGTCCACTTATCCGTTTCGGGATTATGGATAACTGTAGTCACTTTACTTATTATAAAAATTACTTTAAAGAGCTTTTACAAAACAAAGCTTAATGTTTACAAACTTTACTTGATCACTTTTAAAAAGATACGCATCTCACTTGGACACCAAGGTTACCAAATCAATCATACACCATACACCTCCATTGAACAATAACAATATCAATAGAGTGGATAACAAAGGACGGAACAATTCGCAGAACGGAATAGTTATTAAAAGACTATCTAGCCACACAGATAGTTTACTTTATAAAAACAAAGATTGGGAATCTAACAAAGGATTAAGAATCAATACACAACTAAGAGCGTAATCCCTTACCTTAGCTTCGTGTTCTACTAGCTTGCTTCACTCCGCTTGGACAATCTACAACATGAAATAGTCTAGCCTTAGACATGGGAAAAATACTATTTTACTTCCGTCCCAATTTACTTCTTTTTACTCGATAATTTTCATGGTTTAGTCATCTATCACCTCTTTCCTAGTTAACAATAAATTTAAGAATGACTACAAACACCCCTAGGGTTTTTATTAGTCATCCCAATTCTCAATTTCACTACACAAATTACACACACTGATTTCACACTTTCTGCACACACTTACTGAGTACACCTACTGACAGACACACACACCACTCTGATTCACACACCCTTGGTACCCCCACCACTCTGAACACACCCACACATTCAGATACGCACACCCACCATCAGCCCACACACACACACCCACCATCAGCACATAACGCACACCCACACACAGAATTCATAACGCGCGCACACACACACACCACACACACGGCAGCCCCTGCCGCCGCACACACACACACAACCACACACACACCCAGATGTACACAACACGCACACACGCAGCCACACACTCCCACAGTCACACACTCCCACAGTCATCTTCTTCCTCCTTAATTTCATTGCTATTAACCCTAGTTGATCAATCCCTATCTTAGGGTTTCTTAATCCAACAATTTGATTACAAAGATGAAGAGAAGAGTTTTAAGGGTTCTAGGATTACCTCCGATGCACGTGGCCGCCTCTCTTCTTCCCTTTTTCCTTCTCCAATCACTCCTCTCCGGTGGCTTTACTGGCCGCTGCTCCCTCTCCACTCTCTCCCGTTTTTTCTTTCCTTGCGGTAACTAATGATAGTCTTAGGGTTTAAGAGGGAGTATTTATATAATGGGGCTTCCCAAATCCCTAATTTAAATTGGACTCCTAATCCTTATAGTTAATGAATTGGGCTTTCTATATTTGACCAATAACTAAACTAAACTAATTATTAAAGTTTGGCCCATTAATAATTAAGAGTTTAAGATAAATAAAATAGAAAAGGTAGGTTCGGGTTTATTACAGAATCGGTCACTCAACGCTTTCTTAAACTTCACTTTGTTTCGTCTGATGATCAAACTTGCGGACCTATTCACTAAAGGCCTGCCCAAGCTCGGTTCCAGGCGCTTTCAGTCAAGCTTTGTCTTCCCTACGGACGTCTTGCTTGAGCGGGGTATTAACCAAATTATTCTAATGATATTTTTTGTGTGTATAACTGATCCTAATCCTGTATTTATGAATGGGTAGATAGTTTTCAGAGATAAACATGTATATAGGGAGAGTCAGTAAGTAGTTAGGAAAGAATCCAATTCTCTTCCTCTTCCATTCTTTTGTTATCTAACCTGTGTATATAATCTCATAGAGAGTCATTGAATAAGATAAGCAATTTCTCCAAATCTCTTTTCTCTCAAATGTTGACTGCTCTTTGTATTAGACGATATCTCGGGGAAGTTAAACCGAGATCTTATTTGTGTATATATGACTAAGTATCAATCACATATTCTAGGGATAGTGTGATAAAAATATTGTAAATATTTGGGTCACAATAGAGTACTAGTTTACCATACTTAGTTTGTAGGTTGAGTTGTATACTAATGTAAACAACACAGTGAATAAAGATGATCAAGGGAAAATTTCTCCAAACCTTATGCGCCATATACTTGAGCCATTCTAACACTTTGTTCTTACATCATTAAG
>JAOWBW010000085.1:0-124241 GCA_026119855.1 Campanula takesimana
GATGTCATTTTGGGTATGGATTGGTTGAGCAAGTTTCATGCTTCCGTTGATTGCCGTAAGAAAACTGTTACTTTTTCTATTCCCGAGTGCCTAAATTTGTGTTTGAGGCTAGTCCTCTGAGTAGAAAGGTTCGCTTAATTTCTTATATGAAAGCGAGAAAATTATTACATAGTGGTTGTGAGGGGTATTTGGCTAGTGTTCTTGATACTAGGAAGGAATCCCCTAGTTTGGATAGTGTTCGGTAGTTCGGGAATTTCCCGATGTTTTCTCTACCGAGTATGATATGCCGCCCGATCGTGAGATTGAGTTTTTTGTATAGACCTTTTGCCGGGACCGTTCAATTTCGAAAGCACCTTATAGGTTGGCTCCCGCAGAGTTGAAGGAATTAAAGGTTCAATTACAAAGAGTTTGCTTGATCGAGGGTTTATATGCCCTAGTGTTTCCCCGTGGGGAGCACCGGTTTATTTGTGCGGAAGAAAGACGGTTCCTTGAGATTGTGCATCGATTACAGAAAGTTGAATCAGGTTACGGTGAAGAATAAGTATCCTCTACCCATATTGACGATTTATTTGATCAGCTTCAAGGGTCCGTGGTTTTCTCTAAACTTGATTTGAGGAGTGGGTACCATCAGTTGAAGGTTCGATCGGAGGATATTCCGAAGACTGCCTTTTGCACTCGTTATGGTCATTATGAGTTCTTGGTTATGCCGTTTGGGTTGACTAACGCGCCTGCAGTATTTATGGATTTGATGAACCGGGTTTTCCATCCTTATCTTGATTCGTTCGTGGTAGTCTTCATCGACGACATTCTTGTTTATTCGAAATCTCGAGAGGAGCATGAACAACACTTGAGGACAGTTTTATCCGTTCTTGCGAGGGAGAAATTGTTTGCGAAGTTTAGTAAATGCGAATTTTGGCTCGAGGAGGTGTCATTTCTGGGTCATATGATTTCTAAAGACGGATTTCTGTGGACCCGTCAAAGATTGAAGCATAGTGGATTGGAAGAGACCCGAATCAGTGACAGAGATTAGAAGCTTTCTGGGTTTAGCCGGTTATTACAGAAGATTTATTGAGGGGTTTTCGAGGATCGCTACTCCGATGACTCAGTTGACCCGGAAGAATGTCCCATTTGAGTGGACCGAGAAATGTGACAAGAGTTTCGAGGAATTGAAGAAGAGGTTGACTACCGCACCGATCTTGACCTTGCCTAATGGGAATGATGATTTAGTAATTTATAGTGTGATGCTTCGAAAGAGGGTTTGGGTTGTGTTTTGATGCAGAACAGAAAAGTGATTGCCTATGCTTCGAGGAAGTTGACCCCTAGTGAACAGAATTACCCGACTCATGATATGGAGTTGGCGGCGATAGTCTTTGCGTTGCACAAATGGAAGCACTACCTTTATGGGGCGAAGTTTGAAATTTTTACCGATCACAAGAGTTTGAAGTACTTTTCTCCTAGAAAGAGTTAAATAATAGGCAACGCCGATGGATGGAATTGTTGAAGGATTTTGATTGTACGATTTCCTATCATCCAGGGAAGGCGAATGTGGTAGCCGATGCGATTAGTAGAAAGTCTTATGTGGCTTCGATGATGGTCCGTGAATGGAAAATGCTTGAGGATGTTCGAGATTGGTCTCCTCGTGAATCGAGACATGGGGATATTTTTGCGAATATTAGGTATCTCCGACCCTATTCAGAGGATAAAGGAAGCTCAGAAAGAAGATCCCGAGTTGGTGAAGATAATGGGTAAATGGAAGGAAAAGAACTTCGAGATTTTTCTTTGAGTTCGAGTGGAGTTTTGACTTTCCGTGATCGTTTGTGCGTACCCGATGTTGGTGGAATAAAGAGGCAAGTTTTAGATGAGGGCCACAAATCGAGATATACTATTCATCCGGGTAGTACGAAGATGTACCAGAATCTGAAGCAACATTTTTGGTGGAATAATATGAAAAGGGAGATAGCGGAGTATGTTTCGAAATGTTTAACTTGTCAGCAGGTCAAAGCCGAGCATCAGAGACCCGCGGGACTACTTCAGCCGTTAGATATTCCCGAGTGGAAATGGGAGCATGTTGACACGCCCCAAGTCCCGGGATTCCCTAATAGAACCTCGAACCTGGTGCGCGTAATTAACAAGAAACAAGAAACTAACGGGAAACAGGAACAGTACCTGTTAAAAACAAAACTGACATGATATATATACTCAAGAGTAGGAGCTAAGATAGCTCACACGAGTTCTAGACCAAGAAAATTAAAACCAAAATGGTTACATACAGCGGAAGACATGCCTAGCAATTAAGCTAGCAACAAGAACTGTCTAGGGACAATAAAATATACCCCAATACAAGCCCAGAGTTTATTAACTCATACAAGATCGTCCTTACCAAAAATATAAAAGGACACTAACTTCGAACAAGAATATCCTGCTGAGTAAGTTCCCAGCTAAGTCGAGCCTCACTGCGTACTATCCCCTGCTTTCCTGGGGGGGGGAAACAATTAAACAAATAAAGGGTGAGATAAATCTCAGTAAGCTATTAACATGCAACTATATGTCATGTTATCATGCAATACAAGTAGATACTCAACTAAACATATATCAAGTATCATCAAGTAACAAGTATAGGAGAGGCTAAGCTAACTCAACAAGTAATCAAGCTCAAGATATGATCAGGTAACAAGTAGTCAAGTAGTGTGAGAGGCTAGACCAGCTCACCAAGATGCACATAGGCCTATCACGCATTGTACCTGAATCCTTCCTTATTCCTCCAAGAATACCATTTGTTGTCGATGCTTTTCTAGCTGAGGACAACCAAGAACAAGAACTGCTGTGCAGTATATAAGAAGACCTGGTAACCAGTGTCATCCACAAGAACAAGATCCACGAGGTGTTCAAGACAATCGCATTCACTTAGGCCAGGCTTATTGCTCTAACCAAGGAAGCTATGCCCTTACTATGGCCGGTAGTAAGGGGTCAAGCGGAAATACATAGGGACCCGATTGTCACTTAAACCCCAGCTCTCGCGACAAGCGTGAACCTATATATTTTCGAACAAGCAAGGAGAACCAGCTGGACTCACACAATAATGCACAAGTAGATGTTTACTTGAACTACGAGAACAGAACTAAGTCCTTAGTAGTGGACCATTCTTTATGCACCATGTAATTATGTATCATGTGCTCACGAGAATATGCACCATGTAATCATGTATCATGTGCTCACGATAATATAAGTACACGTACGCAATTATTACGAATACAAACCAAGATAACAATGGCACATAAGGTGTCCATGTAACACGATCAATCCAAGTAAGAGTCCATTTATAACAGACTTCAGTCAAGTAGTAGGGTATATCACTTTGTCACATGCCAAGTTTGCACGTACATATTCATATCACGTTTAACACATTAAAGTGTCTATCACGATACCCTTACTATCAAGTAGAGCTCAATACATTATACTCTAAACACGTAGTAGAATAGGTCACATTGTACCTAGACATAGTCATATCTCACGTATATGTATCGTTAATAATCGAATACATTTTCCAGCACATATTGTGTTCTGTAGTTATTCTTATTAACTTAAATCGTAGTATTCATGATTATATGAATTATCTTCATATTACACTAGTCCCTATTTTCTTTAGGAACCCATTTCAAGAAAAGATATCTTCTTTATATTTTATATACTTCCTTGAGTATATACACGATTAAAACTAAATCATTTACACTTTAGTGCTTATTTATAGCACTTTCAATATACACGTACCAAGTTCAACTATGTAGTAGAGTTAATCATTCTCTATCTAGTTCCATAACCCAATTCTTTGGTTATTCATTCCATGTACCAATCAATCAAGAAGCCACATTCTATCAAGTAAATATATGCAAGATTCGCATATACATATCAAGACTCTTTCAAGTTTATTACCATACACCTATATTGGTGTCAAGGCACGTACAAGATTTTATAATCTTATATTCAAGTCTTAATCCAATTATTTGGATGTTCAAGTCATGTACGAGATTTTATTGTCTTATACTTCAAGTTACTGTCTCATCTTAAGACATTCAAGACATTCAGGACATTCAGGACATTCAAGACATTCAAGACATTCAAGACATTCAAGACATTCAAGACATTCAATACATATACAAGATCTTATCATCTTATGTCCAAGTTCTCAATCCATTTCTTTGGATGACTAAACATGTACAAGAGTTAATTATCTTATACTTCAAGTTCAAGCTAGGAAGATGAATTATACATCTTTCACGAATTATTTTCCAATCCTTTTCTTAGGACATTCAAGCTCTAGACATTAGTTGGTGTCCCTAAGGTACACAAACATTGACTTCAAGACACATAAAAGAGTTATTACTCTTATATTCAAGTTATCATTTAATTATGATTCAAGTCCACATTTCATTTGTTCACAAAGGGACTATTTTTCAGTACTAGAGTGTTCTACAACACTTATCTAGGCCATCTAGGGTAGTACCCTAAACCTAGACCAAGAATACTTCGAGTTCAAATTAAGTAAATGAGCTATACTACTCATACTTACAAGTTCATAATCCCCTACATAGGATATTCGAGCTCAAGACACTAATTTGGTGCCCTCTAGGTGCACAAACATAGGTTCCAAGACAAGCATAACACATAAGTGCTTGTTCATAGCACTTTCAAGACATATAAAAGAGTTGTTACTCTTATACTTAAGTTCTCATTTGAGTTCTATAAGTGTCCATGTACAAGACTAAGTTCTCATTTTAATTCAATGAGTATACACGTTTAAAACCAAGTTCTGATGCCCCTAAGGTGTCACAAACACTTGCTAGGACATCTTATACTAAGGTTACATACCTTAACTAGAGTTACTTCCAACTTATACAAACTTTAAACAACATTTTGTTCTTCAGGTACTGTGCGGTCGCCTAAAATGGCCTGTGCGGTCGCACACAAGCAGGTCAATTCCTTTGAAAAACCTTTCAGAAAGTTGGGCGGTCGCCCAAGTATTTTGTGCGGTCGCACAAGGTACCAAAATGCGAAATTTTTATTTCTTTCCCAGGCTAAGAAATTTCCCGTCCCAAGCGTAGGAGTAACTTTTATTAACTCTTAGGCAATACCCAAAACATTATTTCAGGCTCAATTCATTTCTTTTACCGTCCCATAAATAATAGGAAAATTTCCTTTTATTCCAATTTAATATTTCACCGACCCAAAAGTATAAGTACAATTTTATATTATACTAATATACCCATTTAAGGATACTTCCATTCATTTCCCCGTACCACAAATAATGGTACAATTTTTCTAATAATATTTAAATCAAGTTACTATTTTACCGTCTTACGAATAGGAGTAACTTTTCTATACTTTTTCAAGTCTAATTCATTCCCAGGAAGCTTTTCAATCTTGTTTTCTTACGAATACTCCATTCGTCCCAAATTTACAAGTATCACAAAAATTGTCCCAAACACGAAATTAACAATTTCAAGTATCAAGAATAACATTTATACATGTTATTACAAGCAAAGGGGAGTCAATAGCTTACCTAGTCCGAAATCAAAGTTACCCAAATAAATTTCTGATCGGTCTGGAACGCTCTATTCAACGCCATGAATATTTATCCGGGACCGGAATCACGAATAGAGGGATAATTAAGCTCGAGGAGTCGAGAATAGGGTAAAATTGAACTCCCTTCTATGGAACAGTGGAAAGAACGAGAAAGCTTGAGAATATGAATTGCCTTTCTCAGGCAACCAACATTATATACTTGGAACTTTCCAAGAATTGCCGCTAGGCCCCTCAAGTTCTAACTTTGACAAAAAGGCCCCTAAACTTTCAACTTTGACATTTAACCACCTTAATTTTCTAAAGCAATTAAATAATTAACTCAAATAAAATAGCATATAAATATGCTAGCCAAGAATTTAACAAGCACGTTAAATATTTAACAAGAATAAAGATGGGCGTTACATCCTCCCCACCTTAAAGAAAATTCGTCCTCGAATTTTTTACTAGATCAAGATTATAACATAAATAATCAACAAGTAGAACTCAAGAACATCACGACTATGCACAGATACTCACAAATATTCTATGCAATTTAGATGTATCAATTATAACATCAAAACACATAAAGTCAAGTAGACTCGATTAGTCAATCCACTATATCGGTGAAACTTGACATATCCACTAGAAATAATAAAACTGGTCATATCCTCCAGATCACTGTAATACTAGTCAAATCCACTAGGTAATCTCAGATACTGAAGTCGTGGTTATCCATCGTTTCAATATTCAAAACTAACTTTACGTATATCAATCCATCAAGACAATCCATCAAAAGATGTAGCTCTCGGTGTCAAATAGTTAACAATAGAGCTGCCTTCGAAATTCATTCATGAATCTCTAACAAGATCAAGAAAATCTCAAGAACACGCGTACCTCAGTCACTGTAGTTGGCCTCTTCCAGTTCACAACTGCTTCAACTTTGGAAGGATCTACTGCAATACCAGTAGCAGACACAACATGCCCCAAGAATGAAACCTCTTCTAACCAGAAAGCACATTTGCTAAATTTTGCAAATAATTGTTTCTCACGAAGAACTTGTAATACGACTCTGAGATGTTGTTCATGCTCAGCCCGTGACTTAGAATACACAAGAATGTCATCAATGAATACCACCACGAAGCAATCAAGATATGGCTTGAATATACGGTTCATCAAATCCATAAATACAGCTGGAGCATTTGTCAAACCGAATGGCATAACAATAAATTCATAATGCCCATACCTGGTACGGAAAGCTGTCTTTGGTATATCCTCAGATCTGATTTTCAACTGATGATAACCACTTCTCAAGTCAAGCTTCGAATACACTACTGAACCCTGAAGCTGATCAAACAAGTCATCAATATGAGGTAACGGATATTTATTCTTGATAGTTACCTGATTAAGATCTCTGTAATCAATACACAATCGCAGAGTCCCATCTTTCTTTCTGACAAATAACACTGGTGCACCCCACGGTGATACACTAGGCCTGATAAAGCCCCTTTCAAGCAATTCCTCAAGCTGTGTTTTTAACTCTCTCAACTCAGCTGGAGCCATTCTATAAGGTGCTTTAGAGATTGGTGCTGTACCTGGTAATAACTCAATACAGAACTCAAGCTCTCGATCAGGTGGCATGCTATACTCAGAAGAGAACACATCTGAAAATTCAGACACAACAGGAATATCCTCCATCTTGGGAACAGATAAACTCTGATCAAGTACACATGCGAGATACCCGGCACAACCACGAGATAAAAGTTTTCTAGCTTTTAAAGCAGAAATAATATGTATAGCACATAAAGGCCTATCACCTTCAAAGGTAAAATCAGGCAAACCAGGAATAGAAAAAGTTACTACTTTTCTATAACAATCAACAGATGCATGATGCACATATAGCCAATCCATGCCAAGAATCACGTCAAAGTCCCTTATAGGTAACACGACTAGGTCAGCAAGAAGGGCATGATCACCCACAAGAACCTCACATTTCTTGTAGACCTCAGAAGTAAACATGCAATCTCCCATAGGGGAAGATACTTCTAGCACATAAGGCATAGAATCAGGAAAAACATGCAAATACGACACAAAATGAGATGCCACATAAGAATGAGATGAGCCTGGATCTATCAAGACTCGCGCTCTCGTACTAGAAAGTAATATAATACCTCCTATGACCGCAGAAGACTCAGCTACACCCTGCTGATCTAAAGCAAACACTCGACCCTGAACTTTTGGTCGACCCCCACTATCTCTCTTGGAACCTGAGGCTGGTTGACTTGTACCCCCAACTTGATTTCCTCTACTTTTAGAACAATTTCTAGCAAAGTGCCCCGCTTCACCACACACTATACACTTTCCTTGCTTTAGCCAACACTTGTCTTCAGAATGACCCTCTTTCGAACAAAAGCCACATACTCTCCTGGGACCTTGGACTGTTGTCCTCGAACCAGTTGATACATTACCTTTACTTTCAGTTGGCTGTCAGAATCGACGATCTTGGCGGCCAGATTTACCACTTTAGAACCAGATCCCTGAGCCTTTTCTGATACACGACCAGTCATGGTTGTTCCCAACTTCACCTTGTGTTCTTCAATATCATTTTCAATAGTATAAGCCTTCTCCACTGCTTGCTGATATCTAGTGAGCTGTAGAGAAAGAAGTTGCTTCCTATACTCAGTCCTCAACCCTTTAACAAACCTCTGTGCCTTCTTGGCTTCGTTTGGAACTAAGTGATCACAATACCTTGCCAATTCTGTGAACTTGGTTGAGTATTGCCCCACTGTCAGACTTCCTTGCTCCAGATTAAGAAATTCCATCTCATTTCTATCTTGGACTACTGTTGGAATAAACTGTGACTTGAATGCTTTAAGAAAATTCTCCCATGTCTGTGGTACACCTTCCAGTTCCCAGCTTTTACTCAACACTTGCCACCAATGTTCAGCAGCTTTCTCAAGTTTAAAGGTTGCAAAGGTTACCTTATCACCACCCACACATCTCAAGGCTGTAAAGATATTCTTAATGCTTTCAATCCACTCCTCTGCCTTTTTAGCATCAAATTCCCCGTCAAAACTGCGAGGTTTCAGCTTCAAGAACCTTGTAAGGCGATTAGGATAATCCCAGTCAACATTATCAACCATTTCTTCTTGAGGAGTTATAGATCTCAGCTGATTACTACCACTTGTACCTTCAGAACTCATTGTACCTGTAGGTAAACACTCAGGGTTATTAATAACACCCCAAGACTCACCCATACCTAGGCCATAGACCCTATCCAGAGTTAGAGCAAACCAAGGTAGCTAAACCAGGGTAGCTCTGATACCAACCTGACACGCCCCCAGGTCCCGGGATCCCCTAATAGAACCTCGAACCTGGATGGGAGTGCCTAACGAGGAACAAGAAACTTAACAAGAAACTTAATGACATTTGTTTAACAAACTGACATGATATATATACTCTAGAGTAAGGAGCTATACTAGCTCACAACACGAGTTCTAGACAAGAAAATTAAAACCAAACTTAATACATACACAGCGGAAACATGCCTAGCACATAAGCTGGCATCAAGAGTACTATACAAGATGTCTGGTGACAACAAGAACTGAACAAGACTGTCTACCCTAAAATAAGGAGTTACAAAACCCATAATACATCGTCCTCACAAGTGTAAAAGGACACAAGCCCCAAAACAATCACGACCTGCGAAGTAAGCTCCCAACTATGTCGAGCCTCACTGCGCACTATCCTTCCTTTCCTGGGGGGGGGGAAACAAATAAAGGGTGAGATAAATCTCAGTAAGCTATTAGATGCAACTACATGACATGTTATCATGCAATTCAAATAGATACTCAAGTAATCATTTATCAAGTATCATCAAGTAACAAGTATATGAGAGGATAATCCACTCATCACGTAGCACATAAAGCTAAACAAGCAAGTGATAAGGATATTGCTTCCTTCCTTATTCCTCCCAAGAATACCATTGTTGTCGTAGCTTGTATTACTTTGACAATCACGATCAATAACAGGAACTGATTATTCAGTATATATCAGAAGACCCGGTAACCAGTGTCATTCCCAATATCAGTACTCATGAATATTCACGAGGTGTTCAAGACAGGAGTTTAGCATTCACTTAAGTCAGGATTATTGCTCCAACTAAGGAAGCTATGCCCTTACTATGGCCGGTAGTAAGGGGTCAGGCGGAAATACATAGGGACCCGATTGTCACTTAAACCCCAGCTCTCGCGACAAGCGTGAACCTATACATTTTCGAACAAGCAAGGAGAACCAGCTGGACTCACACAAGAAGGTACAAGTAGATATTTACTTGAACTACGGGAGAAGAACTAATCCAAAAGTAGTGGACTAGATCAACAAGGAACATGCTTCAAGTAATCAAGAAGTCACCTTGTTATCAAGCAACTATATGCAATGTTTGCACATACACAACAAGAACATGTCTCATACACGTTAGTGCTTATTCATAGCACTTCCAAGTTCACTACCATACATATGCATTGGTGTCAAGTCAAGTACAAGATTTTATTATCTTATATTCAAGTCCTCATCCATTTCTATGGATGTTCAAGTCATGTACAAGATTTTAAATGTCTTATACTTCAAGTTATAATTCCAATCTTTGGACATTCAAGCATGTATAAGAGTTATACATTTACTCTTACAAAATCCCAATCCTATTCTTAGGATATTCAAGTCTAAGACCTTATGCTAATGCCCCTAAGGTGCACAATCATTGGATTCACAACAAGTATAACAAATTAGTGCTTATTCATAGCACTTTCAAGACATAAAGAAGAGTTACTACTCTTATACTTAAGTTCTCATTTTAATTCAATGAGTATACATGTTTAAGACCAAGTCCGATGCCCCTAAAGTATCACAACCCTTGCTAGGACATCTTATACTAAGGTTATATACCTTAATTAGGGTTACTTCCAACTTATACAAACTTTACACAATATTTTTGTTTTTCAGATAACTGTGCGGTCGCACAAAATGAACTGTGCGGTCGCACACAAGCAGGTCAATTTCTTTGAAAAACCTTTCAGAAAGATGTGCGGTCGCCCAATGATTTTTGTGCGGTCGCACAATGTACCAAAATGCGAAATTTCTATTCCTTTCCCAGGTTAAATATTTTCCGTCCCAAACGTAGGAGTAAATTTTACTACTATTTTAACATACCCAGAAAAGGCATAACATTTCCAAACTATATATTTCCCAAGTTCTTTCATCATTTCATACAGAGGATTTTACTCCCTTTGTCCCAAATTTACAAGTACCACAAAAATCACCCCAAACACAACATTAACATTCACAAGTATCGAGAATAACATTTATGCATGTTATTACAAGCAAGGGGGAGCTAATAACTTACCTAGTCAAAATTCAAGTTGACCCAAAACTTATTCTGTTCGGCCTGGAACGCTCTATTCAACGCCACGAATATTAATCCGGGATCGGAATCAAGAACGGAGGGATAATTAAACTCGAGGAGTCGAGAATAGGGTGAAACCCTAACCTAGCTTTTTAGAACAGAGGGAGTGTACGTAAATCATTTGGGTGAAATGATTTCTCAGAGAAGGAAACCCAAAGATAAACTTAAACTTTCAAAGAATGACACTTAGGCCCCTCAAGTTTCACTTTTAACAAAAAGGCCCCTAAAGTCAAAATTTCACAAATGACCCAAAAGTTAAAACTAGACATTTAACCACCTTAACTATTTAAAGCAGTTTAAAAATTTAACCCGAGTAAAACCAGCACATAATATGCAAGTTCAAGAATTTAACAAATATGTCAAATATTTAACAAGAAATTCGATGGGTGTTACAATTTTCTTCCTCTTCCTCTTGTTATTTCTCATTTCTTAAAACATGAATCTTGTTTAGATCGTCGATAGGATCGTAGGAGGCCAAAAATATTTGAAATCCATCAACTTTGAGAAATCCGGGTAAGTTTACTTTCCCCCATTTTTATGCTTGAAATGTTCATCAATGGTTGTATGATGTTATTGTTGTTGTCTATTGCAATCTTGGATGAGTTTTGAATTTATTTCTATTTGTTTGATAATTTTGGTGATTGTTGAATGTTGGGTTAAATCTTGCTTTGGGGTTGTCAAATGTTGATGTGTAAGTCCCCTCCCAGTTCATATGGGTAGTGTTAGTTTTGAGTTTGGCTTAAAATGGTGAAGTTGGGTTCAGATTTGATGTTTGGTTGGAAAAAATGGAAGAACCCAGAATTTTGGCCGGAATTTGCCTTTCCGGGCAAGGAGGCGCGCGCACCCTCTCCTCCTCCAAAAACTTGATTTTCCTTCTGATCAAGGAGGCGCGCGCACCCTCCCATAGGAGGCGCGCGCACCCTCTCCCCTGTTGTGAAATTTATTTCCCTTTTTGTCCAATCTTTCGAGGGCCATATCATGTTCATGGACTCCGTTTTAGGCGTATAAATTATCGTTTTAAAGCTCTCCTTGAGCTCTTCGAGATGAGTGAGTAGTTGTAGTTGGATGCCTAGAATTGAACTGGATCCTTTGTGGTCAAATGTGATATGAGAATTGTGTTATCATTGTTAAGATTGTTGGAACACGTTAATTGTGTGTTGTTGGTTCATTTCACTTTCTTGGTGACTTCTTGGTATGGTTCCCTACTTTGGAACCCTAAGTTGTTTAATTAAGCTAGTATTTATTACTTAGCATTTATTTGGAAGCCCAGCTGGCATATTTGTTGCATCGGGCGTTGGGAAAGATTATAATGGCAAAGCCAAGTCCATTATAATGTTGACCATTGTTTGCCCTTACTATACCCCTTTTCCAGATTGGCCTTGGAAGAGATAAATTAGCTTCCTTTGTGAATGTATCTAGATACCGAGCATGACTTTGTGGCATGGCTCTTGTCCTTTGTGACACTCTTATGGTTATTGTTTCGGTACCGGGGATTTCTCTTCAGCTTTCATGCTATTATGAAGATGATGATTTGTTGATTATTGAAGCTGCGCAGCGACCTTTATTTGGTTTATCAGTTTGGGAAAACCTTGGCTATATCCTTTGTTATGTGTTTATTTCCGCTGCTATCGGTTATGTGATAACTGCTATGTGCTATCTATGATTCATTATTGTATATTGCATCATAGCATGTCATGTAGTTGCATTAGTAACTTATTGAGATTTATCTCACCCCCTTTTCTTTTTATCTTTGTTTTTCCTTAACCCCCCCCAGGTGGAAATGATTAGACTCGCTGATCACGAGACAGGACGTCGAGTGGGTTCGAGCTTTTGGGGCAGGTTGATATTGGTGGGTTTACATTATTTAAATGTGTAACCATTTTGGGATATTTGTACCAAACATTGACGTCACTAGGATTTGTGTATTTTGTAACTTTGGTGTATAAGCTTATGGAGTTTATACTAGTTTTACCTTGTTGTTCAAGTTGATTTACAAAACCTTGTGTTATCACCTTTTGGGTATAAAAGGAAATTTTTATCTACATTATTTTGGAGTTTATGGTTAAGTCGACGTCCAGCTCGCGATCTCGGGCCCGCGGGGTTCGGGGTCGCGACAGTCCTACTTTCTATTTTGCTACAGAGTAAGAGTCTCATTCTTAAAATGGTAAGGAATCTTTACTATTCATCACACTCATTTTCTTTCATATTTTACTTTTATACTCACAACTAGGGATGGCCAAAACCGGTTCCGGGTCCGGTTCCGGTTCGGAACCGCCGGTTCCGGTTCGCCATATATGTGACCCTGAACCGGCCCGCGCTTACCCCGGTTCCGGTTGGCACAATCCGGTTCCGGTTAGGCGCCGGTTCCGGTACGGTTCCGGTCCCCCCTTTAAAATTATTGAAAAACAAGGGATTTTCGGTACGGTTACGGTTCCGGTTCCGGTCCGGTTCGCCATTTATGTGACCCTGAACCGGCCCGGATGCCTTGCGGTTCCGGTTTGTCCGGTTCCGGTTTCCTCCCCGGTTTGCTCCGATTCCGGGCTTTTCCGGTCCGGTTTTACGGTTTCGGTCCGGTTTGGCCATCCCTACTCACAACACCAATAAACTGACTATTCTATCCCACTCATTCTCTCTCTTACTACACTTTTACACTCATAACACTTAAATTACTTTCATCATTTCTTAATCTCTGTGTATTTGAGAGGTAGGACTCTTACTCTGGTACGGAGGCAGTAAAATAAACATTGACCATACAAAATATCATCAACCAAGGTCATTTGAAGTCAGCTTAATATCCGGAACTTTTGCCAAAAGTTTTGTAGCTATAATATAAACTAGGATGAATCCAGTGCTCCGGTTTTTTTTTTTTTTTTTTTTTTTTTTTTTTTTTTTTTAATGTTCATTACTTTTTTTATCGTAATATATTTATTTTGTTACCACTTATATTTATTACATAGTGTTGTTTTACTTATTTTAAAGGCTGACCCCTGCCAAGTGCTGGCCTTTCGAGTCAAGAGATAGATAAATAGACGAGCTAGTCTCCCATGAGAACACCTATATCCGTCTCTTCTATGAGACGGTTTTTTTTTACCCACCCGACCCAACTAGGGATGGCCAAACCAGACCGGAACCGGGAAACCGGACCGGAACCGGACCGGAGAAGCCCGGAACCGCCATGAACCGCCACGAAAACCGGAACCGGGGTAACCGGAACCGTTTTGGATAAAGGCCGGTTAAGGTTCACATAAATGGCGAACCGGACCGGAACCGGAACCGGACCGAAAATCCCTTGTTTTTCAATATTTTTTAACTTGTTTATTCATTATTGACCGGAACCGGACCAAACCGGAACCGGATTGTGCCAAACCGGAACCGGATCCGGGGTTAGCGCGGGCCGGTTAAGGGTCACCCTTTTGCCGAACCGGAACCGGGCCCGGTTTTGGCCATCCCTAGACCCAACCCATTGAACTGGATCCACGACCCATGGGGCATAACCTGCCACGTGGCAACCACCCATTGGTCCTATTTTTTTATTTTTATTTTTTGAGTTTTTATTTTTTTCTTCTTTTCCGTCGTTTACCAAAAGTAATAGTTACCACAACTTAATGTAATGACTGTATACATATAAAGTAACATTGTTCATAAGTAAACGTAACACCTGTTTTACAAAAACAAAAGCTCGTTTTACCCATTTTTTCAAATGTAATACTAACTATAATTACATGTAACCCAAACAATATCTAAATGTAATTATCATTTTTACTTAAATGTAATAGTGCTTTGCAAAAATGTAAAATATTGTGTATTTTGATTTAATTTTTTGAAAGAAAGTAATGTTTGAAAAGTAACAACTCATATACATGAATGTAATTGTTTGTACAAGTAAATGTAACACTTTAATAAAATAAATTATAACATATTTCTATAGATAATAAGTATTACTTTTGGCAAACTAAGAAAACATAAAAAAAAACATTGTTACTTTTCTGTATATATGTATTACTTTTATGTATACAAACTGTTACATATAAGTAACACGTTGTTACATTTAGTTATAGTAACTATTACTTTTTACAAACCGAAAAAAAAAAATAAAAAAAATTATATAAAAATAAAAAAATAAAAAAATTGGCTTGTGGGTCATGGGTCAAAAATGACCCGTCTCTATTATGAGACGGGTCATGATGTTCTCATACAAGTTTTTTTCTAAATAGACCTGGGAAGAGGACCAAAACATGCCACTGAAAAACTCTACTATATCATGCCTGAATTTTCAAAAAAAAAATATAGGAGCAAGCTGTTTTAAAGCATGATGAGTTTGTCTTTTCATGATGATCTTCTATAACTTATTATATGCATATATAATTATTAAATGTTTTAATTTTTTATTTTGCTAATTCATAATTAAGAGACTTTTGATAACCAACATATTAATTCACCTACTCATTCATCTCCCTTTAAGATTTATAACACAAAAAAAAAATATTTTATTCATAATGAATCTATCTTTTGATTTCATATGACTTTTCATATTCAGTTCATTTAAATTAAGTTACACCTCTAATGTTTCATTTTAGACTTATTATATTCAGATATATTTATTGGATGTTTTAGTTTTAAATTTAATTTAATTTATAAGTAAAGACTTTTGATAATCCAAAGATTAAGTCATCTAATAATTCATGTCCTTTAAAGACTTGTTACATAAATAAAGTAGAATTAATTCATGATTGATCTAGCATTTAATTTTAAAAAACTTATCATATTCAATTAATCATTAAAATTAGTTTGCATCTTTTAAGACTTATTATATGAACATAGATTTATTGCATGTTTTAATTTTTAATTTAATTTGATTCATAAATAAAATACTTTTGATAATCCAAAATCAACTACTCATTCATCTCCCTTTAAGATTTATAACATAAAAGCTTAAAAGAGCTATTTTTCCAAAAAAGCTCTCATTATGGATGCTTTAATTCATGTGATAATTAATAACTTTTAATAAACATTATCATTTTCATCCAAATCAAAACTTTCATATTCCATAACTTATGACTATTAGGGAAGTTGATACATTTACACTAAGTGTATAGAATCTTTCTATACATGTCGCGACCCCGGACCCCGCGGGCCCGAGACCGCGATCTGGACGTCGACTCTAAAACCAAAACTGTGAAATACCGAAGTTAAAAATTTCCATTTGATACCAAAAGGTGATGATCCAAAGTTTTACAAAACCAAGTTTGATAAAAACCAATTACAACTATCATAAACTTCCACAAGTTTATACCCAACAAAATACAAATATACAATTCTTAATGACGTCATTGTTTGGTACAACTATCCCAAAAGGTTACACATTTATATAATGTAAACCAACCTATGACAACTTTCCCCAAAAGAATGTATCCACACTCGACGTCCTCTTTCTCGTGATCAGCGAGACAAATCCTTAGCACCTGGGGGGGGGGGGGGGTTAAGGAAAAACAAAGATAAAAGAGAAGGGGTGAGATAAATCTCAATAAGTTACTAATGCAACTACATGACATGCTATTATGCACGAAGCGATAAGCAATAATAAATATCACATAGCACATAGCATTTATCACATAACAGATAGCAGCGGAAATAAACACATAACAAAGCATATAAGCCAAGGTTTCCAAACCGATACATCCAAATAAAGGATCGCTGCGCAGCTTCAATAATCAACAAATCATCATCTTCACAATAGCATGAAAGCCGAAGAGAAAACCCCGGTACCGGAACAATAACCATAAAAGTGTCACAAAGGACAAGAGCCATGACACAAAGTCATGCCCGGTAGCTAGATACATTCACAAAGGAAGCTAACTTATCTTTTCCAAGGCCAATCTGGAAAAGGGGTATAGAAGGGGGCAAAACAATGGTCAACATTATAATGGACTTGGCTTTGCCATTATAATCTTTCCCATCGCCCGAAGCAACAAATATGCCAGCTGGGCTTCCAAATAAATGCTAAGTAATAATAATTTAGCATGAATAAACAACTTAAGGTTCCAAAGTAGGGAACCAATCCAATTAAATCACCACAAAGGTAAACCAATACAAACCGCACATCAAAGATGAACCACATTCCCAAAATGATACTTAATCAAATTCCATATCGTATTTATTCACAAAAGAATCAAATCCAATCAATAAAGTGTTCCACGGTGTTATCTTAAGTTAATTAGAAGAAATAAACCTAAACTAGATAAGCCTTAAGTCTTAAACCAAGCAAAAGGGCAAAATCCTGGAACAGGGGGCGGGCGGGCGCCTGGCATGGGGGCGGGCGGGCGCCTGAATGACCAGAAGGTATGGTCATCAGAAAAGGACATGTAGGCGGGCGCCTGGAGGGGGTCGGGCGCGCGCTTGGTCTACGGGCTGGGAGGAATTCCCAGCTGGGTTCAAGGAAAAATCCACCATTTTCAACCAAATTTCTTACCCAAATCGAAATGCCCCAAATTTTACTCTTAGCACAAGTTCAAAACTGAACCAAAACAACAACTAAACTTAAAGGAGACACAAATAACATCCTTCATCAACCTCAAACCAAAATTAACCCAATTTTCATAAAATCACCATTTTTGACCAAAACTCAAATAAATTCCAAACAAATTCAAAATCCAACCAAACTTCAAATATAACACATCAAGCATTATATAAACATGATATGAACATTTTAGCATCAAAATGGGGGAAAAGTAACTTACTTGATAAATCTCAAAGTTGACGGAATTCAATTCTTTTTGGTTCTACGCGATCCTATCGACGATCTAAACAAGTTTCACGTTTTAAGAAATAAGAGATTATGAGAGGAAGAGGAAGTAAATGAAGAGAGATGAAGAAAAGAAAAAGCTTACCCTTCTATGGAGAGAGAGAGGGAAATGGGCTGGGAAAGGGATGGAGGTGGAGTGTGAGGATGGGGGAGGTGAGGGAAGGAGTAGGGAGGGGGTAGGGAAATGGTTTAAAAGATTTACACTTAGGCCCCCTCCACTACACTACACTCAAATACTACACTCCCTACTAATAATTAAGACCCAACAATACTACACTAACCCAAACGACTCAATTAAAATGCTAGGCATAATTATTATGAAACATAAAATGCACACATAATTATTTAAATAAATAATAATTTAAATAAATAAATGGGCAATTAAATAAATAATAATTATTTAATGCTAATAAAATAGAGCCTAGATTTCGGGTCGTGACATTCACTCCCCCTTAAAGAAAATTCGACCCGAATTTTAACGAGACTCACCTTAAACAAAAAGCCACGGAAATTTCCTCTCGATCTCATCTCGGAGCTCCCACGTCGACTCCTCGATGTTATGATTCCTCCAAAGAACTCGAACCAACGCAATGCTTTTGTTCCTCAACTCTTGAACTTTGGTATCTAAAATCCGAACCGGTCGTTCCTCATAAGTCATATCCGGCTCGATATCCTCTGGTACCCTCGGTAACACGTGAGATGGATCATGAACATACTTCCGAAGCATAGAAACGTGAAAGACGTTATGTAACCGATCCAAAGATGGCGGTAACGCAAGACGATACGCTAGAAGTCCAACCTTTCCCAAAATCTCAAACGGACCAATAAACCTCGGAGCCAATTTGCCTTTCTTCCCAAATCTACGAATACCCACCTTTGGAGACACTTTCAAGAACACCAAATCACCGGTCGGAAAGCTAAGATCTCGCCTTCGGTTATCTGCATAGCTCTTATGTCGACTCTGGGCTGTTTTCAATCGATCCCGGATAACTCTAACCTTTTCAACTGAATCCCGAAGCAAATCAATACCCACGATCTTCGCTTCACCAACCTCATCCCAACAAATAGGCGATCTACACTTCCTTCCATACAAGGCCTCAAACGGCGCCATCTCGATACTAGCTTGATAACTGTTGTTGTAAGAGAACTCCACTAACGGTAGGTGCGAATCCCAAGAATCAGAAAAGTCTATCGAACACGCTCGCAACATATCCTCAAGAATCTGAATAGTCCTCTCGGATTGACCGTCGGCCTGAGGATGAAAAGCTGTGCTGAATCGCAAATCTGTACCCAAAGCTTCCTGAAACGCCTTCCAGAATCTAGAAGTAAATCTCGGGTCTCGATCTGACACAATGCTAACCGGAACCCCATGCAATCTCACAATCTCGTCGATATAAAGAGTCGCAAGCTTTTCCATCGAATATCTGATGTCAATAGGCAAGAAATGGGCACTCTTGGTCAATCTATCCACTATTACCCAAACACTGTCATACTTCCTACGGGTACGAGGTAGTCCCGTAACGAAATCCATAGTCACATGCTCCCATTTCCACTCGGGAATCTCTAACGGCTGAAGTAATCCCGCGGGTCTCTGATGCTCGGCTTTGACCTGATGACACGTTAGACACTTCAAAACATACTCGGCTATTTCCCTCTTCATATTAATCCACCAAAATTGTTGCTTCAAATCCTGATACATCTTCGTACTACCCGGATGAATAGTATATCTCGATTTGTGACCCTCATCTAAAACTTGTCTCTTTATTCCACCAACATCGGGCATGCACAAACGACCACGGAAAGTCAAAACTCCACTCGAGCTCAATGAAAAATCCTCGAAATTCTTTTCCTTCAATTTACCCATTATCTTCACCAACTCGGGATCTTCTTTCTGTACTTCCTTTATCCTCTGAATTAGGGTCGGAGATACCCTAATATTCGCAAAAATAGCCCCATGTCTCGATTCACGAGGAGACCAATCTCGAACATCCTCAAGCATTTTCCATTCACGAACCATCATCGAAGCTACATAAGATTTTCTACTAATCGCATCGGCTACCACATTCGCCTTCCCTGGATGATAAGAAATCGTACAATCATAATCCTTCAACAATTCCATCCATCGGCGCTGCCTATTATTCAACTCTTTCTGGGAGAAAAGGTACTTCAAACTCCTGTGATCGGTAAAAATCTCAAACTTTGCTCCATAAAGGTAGTGCTTCCATTTGTACAACGCAAAGACTATCGCCGCCAACTCCATATCATGAGTCGGGTAATTCTGTTCACTCGGGCTCAACTTCCTTGAAGCATACGCAATCACTTTCCCATTCTGCATCAACACACAACCCAAACCCTCTTTCGAAGCATCACTGTAAATCACTAGGCCATTGCTCCCATTAGGCAAAGTCAAGATCGGTGCGGTAGTCAACCTCTTCTTCAATTCCTCGAAACTCTTGTCACATTTCTCGGTCCACACAAACGGGGCATTCTTTCGGGTCAACTGAGTCATCGGAGTAGCAATCCTCGAAAACCCTTCAATAAATCTTCGGTAATAACCGGCTAAACCCAGAAAGCTTCTAATTTCTGTCACTGATTCGGGTCTCTTCCAATCCACTATAGCTTCAATCTTTGAAGGATCCACAGAAATCCCAATTTTCGAAATCACAAGACCCAGAAATGACACCTTCTTGAGCCAAAATTCGTATTTACTGAACTTCGCAAATAATTTCTCCCTCGCAAGAACGGATAAAACTGTCCTCAAATGTTGTTCATGCTCCTCTCGAGATTTTGAATAAACAAGAATGTCGTCGACGAAGACTACCACGAACGAATCAAGATAGGGATGGGAAACCCGGTTCATCAAATCCATAAATACTGCAGGCGCGTTAGTCAACCCAAACGGCATAACCAAGAACTCATAATGACCATAGCGAGTGCGAAAGGCAGTCTTCGGAATATCCTCCGATCGAACCTTCAACTGATGGTACCCACTCCTCAAATCAAGTTTAGAGAAAACCACGGACTCTTGAAGCTGATCAAATAAATCATCGATGTGTGGTAGAGGATACTTATTCTTCACCGTGACCTGATTCAACTTTCGGTAATCGATGCACAATCTCAAGGAACCGTCTTTCTTCCGCACAAATAAAACCGGTGCTCCCCACGGGGAAAAACTAGGGCGGATAAACCCTCGATCCAGCAACTCTTGCAACTGAACCTTTAGTTCCTTCAATTCTGCAGGAGCTAACCTATAAGGTGCTTTCGAAATCGGAGCCGTACCCGGCAAAAGATCTATACAAAACGCAATCTCACGATCGGGAGGCATATTATACTCGGTAGAGAAAACATCGGGAAATTCCCGAACTACCCGAACACTATCAAAACTAGGGGATTCTTTCCTAGTATCAAGAACACTAGCCAAATACCCCTCACAACCACTATGCAATAATTTTCTCGCTTTCATATAAGAAATTAAGCGAACCTTTCTACTCAGAGGACTAGCCCCAAACACAAATTTAGGCACATCGGGAATAGAAAAAGTAACGGTTTTCCTACGGCAATCAACGGAGGCATGAAACTTTCTCAACCAATCCATACCCAAAATGACATCAAAGTCTTGGATAGGAAGAACTACCAAATCCGCACAAAGGACACGACCACAAATGACCACATCACAAGCACGAAAGACTCGATTAGAAATCAAGCATTCTCCTATAGGGGTCGACACCTCTAGCACGTACAGTAAAGACTCGAATGCAGCGTTTAACATGGAAGCAAATTGCACAGAAATGTATGAATGAGATGATCCTGGATCTACTAACGCTCGTGCGCTCACATTAGACACAGAAATAATACCTCCAATAACGGATGGATCATCGGTAGCTTGTTGTTGATTCATGGAAAATACCCTTCCTTGGACTTTGGGCTTCCCAGCGGCATCCCTTTTCTGACCCTGATTAGTACCAACCCCTGACCTGGATGACTGACCTCGGTACCTCATGCAATCTCTCGCAAAGTGCCCCATTTCACCACAATTGGTACACTTGCCTTGCTTTTTCCAACACTTATCCTCCGTATGGCCTACCTTCTGACAAAAGGTACAAGGCTTCCTATTCTGAATCCCCGGAGTAGTACCCGGATTCCTCGGTGTGGTTTGCCCCTTAAACTGAGATGATGCTCCCGGGTTACCTCGGTTGTCGAAACGGTGTTGAGGTTGAGATTTAGCATGGCTTCCTGGTTTACCCGTACCCACAACCTCGGTCTTCCTTTTGTGCTCCCCAATATCTTGCTCTATCAAGTAGGCTCGGTCCACCGCATCTTGGAAGGTCACAATCCGTTAGGCAATAAGTTGAGTACGGATGGAGGTCTTCAATCCCCGAATGAATCTCATAGCTTTTTGTTCCTCGGTCCTCACCAAATAGTCGCAATACCGGGCTAATTCTATGAACTTAGCCGAGTATTGTGCTATAGACAACAATCCTTGCTCCAAGTTGAGTAGCTCGATCTCCTTTCGGTTTTGATCAACAACCGGAATGAAATGCTCCTTGAACTTGTGCACAAACAACTCCCATGCATACACCGTGTGAGTATCATCCCAACTAGCTTTAACACCCTTCCACCAATGCTCGGCGGCACCCACAAGTTTATAAGCCGCAAACCGGACCTTGTCCTCATCCGAGCAACCAAATACCTCATAAATCTTCTCCATCGACTCAATCCACAATTCAGCTTTCCGAACATCGAGTTCCCCATTGAATTCAACCTGTTTCAACTTCAGAAATTGCTCCAATCCATAGCGGGGTGGTGCTTGTTCTACCCTCGGACCTTGATCATGTATAGCCTTCATGGACGCCTCAAACATGCCTTGAAACATGGCACGGGCTTCTTCCCTTGTATCATTCTGATTTGCATTACCGGTACTACCTTCACCACTCCTTCTACGAACCATTGTAAACAAGTACCTGTATAAAACATCAACCGTTAATCACTCCGCACACTACTACCCACCTAGGTCATACTAATCCACCTAGACTTATACTTAGAGACCTAATGCCATAGCTCTGATACCAACTGTCGCGACCCCGGACCCCGCGGGCCCGAGACCGCGATCTGGACGTCGACTCTTAAACCAAAACTGTGAAATACCGAAGTTAAAAATTTCCATTTGATACCAAAAGGTGATGATCCAAAGTTTTACAAAACCAAGTTTGATAAAAACCAATTACAACTATCATAAACTTCCACAAGTTTATACCCAACAAAATACAAATATACAATTCTTAATGACGTCATTGTTTGGTACAACTATCCCAAAAGGTTACACATTTATATAATGTAAACCAACCTATGACAACTTTCCCCAAAAGAATGTATCCACACTCGACGTCCTCTTTCTCGTGATCAGCGAGACTAATCCTTAGCACCTGGGGGGGGGGTTAAGGAAAAACAAAGATAAAAGAGAAGGGGTGAGATAAATCTCAATAAGTTACTAATGCAACTACATGACATGCTATTATGCACGAAGCGATAAGCAATAATAAATATCACATAGCACATAGCATTTATCACATAACAGATAGCAGCGGAAATAAACACATAACAAAGGATATAAGCCAAGGTTTCCAAACCGATACATCCAAATAAAGGATCGCTGCGCAGCTTCAATAATCAACAAATCATCATCTTCACAATAGCATGAAAGCCGAAGAGAAAACCCCGGTACCGGAACAATAACCATAAAAGTGTCACAAAGGACAAGAGCCATGACACAAAGTCATGCCCGGTAGCTAGATACATTCACAAAGGAAGCTAACTTATCTTTTCCAAGGCCAATCTGGAAAAGGGGTATAGAAGGGGGCCAAAACAATGGTCAACATTATAATGGACTTGGCTTTGCCATTATAATCTTTCCCATCGCCCGATGCAACAAATATGCCAGCTGGGCTTCCAAATAAATTCTAAGTAATAATAATTTAGCATGAATAAACAACTTAAGGTTCCAAAGTAGGGAACCAATCCAATTAAATCACCACAAAGGTAAACCAATACAAACCGCACATCAAAGATGAACCACATTCCCAAAATGATACTTAATCAAATTCCATATCGTATTTATTCACAAAAGAATCAAATCCAATCAATAAAGTTTTCCACGGTGTTATCTTAAGTTAATTAGAAGAAATAAACCTAAACTAGATAAGCCTTAAGTCTTAAACCAAGCAAAAGGGCAAAATCCTGGAACAGGGGGCGGGCGGGGCGCCTGGCATGGGGGCGGGCGGGCGCCTGAATGACCAGAAGGTCTGGTCATCAGAAAAGGACATGTAGGCGGGCGCTTGGAGGGGGTCGGGCGCGCGCTTGGTCTACGGGCTGGGAGGAATTCCCAGCTGGGTTCAAGGCAAAATCCACCATTTTCAACCAAATTTCTTACCCAAATCGAAATGCCCCAAATTTTACTCTTAGCACAAGCTCAAAACTGAACCAAAACAACAACTAAACTTAAAGGAGACACAAATAACATCCTTCATCAACCTCAAACCAAAATTAACCCAATTTTCATAAAATCACCATTTTTGACCAAAACTCAAATAAATTCCAAACAAATTCAAAATCCAACCAAACTTCAAACATAACACATCAAGCATTATCTAAACATGATATGAACATTTTAGCATCAAAATGGGGGAAAAGTAACTTACTTGATAAATCTCAAAGTTGACGGAATTCAATTCTTTTTGGTTCTACGCGATCCTATCGACGATCTAAACAAGTTTCACGTTTTAAGAAATGAGAGATTATGAGAGAAAGAGGAAGTAAATGAAGAGAGATGAAGAGAAGAAAAAGCTTACCCTTCTATGGAGAGAGAGAGGGAAATGGGCTGGGAAAGGGATGGAGGTGGAGTGTGAGGATGGGGGAGGTGAGGGAAGGAGTAGGGAGGGAGTAGGGAAATGGTTTAAAAGATTTACACTTAGGCCCCCTCCACTACACTACACTCAAATACTACACTCCCTACTAATAATTAAGACCCAACAATACTACACTAACCCAAACGACTCAATTAAAATGCTAGTCATAATTATTATGAAACATAAAATGCACACATAATTATTTAAATAAATAATAATTTAAATAAATAAATGGGCAATTAAATAAATAATAATTATTTAATGCTAATAAAATAGAGCCTAGATTTTGGGTCGTGACAATACACCACAAATGTAAGCATGACACGTGGCATTCTTTAAAAAATAAAACTTCCAATAACTTTAAAATGTTATATCTTGAGATTTATAACTCGGACAAAAATTTTAAAAACCTGTCGTGCTCGTCTCGACGAGACGAATCAAACTAGATAGGTCGTGATATGGTTTGATTTTTTTTTTTTTTATAAAAAACATATTTTTTTAAGACACAAAAAATTGAGTTGCTCGTCAGCTGAGATATAACACTCTTTTATGACAAAAGTAACAATTGAAGTGTAACAGAGTACATATATGATTATAATTTTTCTATATAAATGAATGTAACAATTTTATTTGGTAAATGTTACTTTTTTTCTTTAAAAAAAAAAACAATAAAAATTCATATATAATCGTTTGCATTTCGATTGTCACTCTCTCAGTAAAAATTGTTACATTTTAGATATAATGTTATATTTAATAATATAAACAATTACAATTGAAAAAAATGTTATATTCATTTATTACAAAATGTAACATTCATTTATTACAAAATGTAACATTAGTTTTAGTTTTGTCAATCTTATGTTAATTTTAAAATTAAAAAAAAGTGTTACATTTGAAAGAAAAAAAAGTGGTACATTCTTTTATAATTTGATATTTAGTAACAAATAATGATCATAGTCACTAAGCACTGCTACCATCACTTGATCACAACCATCCTAATACCATTACAAACCATGGTCTTAAATGTGGTTCAGACCATGGTTCGTGTTTTAAACCACCATTAAGACTATTGTTCATACCACGATTCAGACTATGACTTAGACTTCAACGATATATGCCAAAGAGCTCTTGCTCAACTCAAGCGACATCCGGTGTTTCTTTTTAAACCGAACCACAATGTAAGATTTTTAATAATTCAACGATAAATATGACTTAATATACAATTTATTGTTAGTATATTCGGTGTGGCTGTGTGGTCTTGTGGTTCGATCTCGCGGTTCAGATTCGATCTAGAGGGGTCAAACTACCATCTCACTACCATCCACTACCACTATTAACATAATTAAATATTTTTTGGTAAAATAATTAAATTGGGAAAAAAAAATAAATATTTTCATATAATTAAATATTATAGGACTATAATTTTGGGACAGAAGGAGTATACAACATATGAGCCGGTATTTTGTGCGGCCGCCGCACGGCGTGCGACGGCTCCATTCGAGCCGCCAAGATGAGTCGAACTATTTTTTTTCCCCACATTCCCCCCCCCTTTTTTTGCTCGCCAACAAAAGTAACATTTTGTTTTTTATTAAAGATAGTAACAATTTTTTATACAAATGTAACACATTTTTTCAAAAATATACCACACAACTTTACTGAAATGTAACAACTTTTATTGAGAAAGTAACAATTGAAAGGCAAACGATTATATACGTGAATTAAAAATGTACCACTTTTTATAAAAGAATGTACCATTATTTTTTTCAAATGTAACATTTTTTTTTTATTTTAAAATTAACATAAGATTGACAAAACTAAAACTAATATTACATTTTGTAATAAATGAATGTTACATTTTGTAATAAATGAATATAACATATTTTTTTCAATTGTAACAATTTATATTATTAAATGTAACATTATATCTAAAATATAACAATTTTTACTGAGAAAGTGACAATCGAAATGCAAACGATTATATATGAATTTTTATTGTTTTTAAAAAAAGAAAAAAAGTAACATTTACCAAATAAAATTGTTACATTCATTTATATAGAAAAATTATAATCATATATGTACTCTGCTACACTTCAATTGTTACTTTTGTCATAAAAGAGTGTTATATCTCAGCTGACGAGCAACTCAATTTTTTGTGTCTTAAAAAAATATGTTTTTTATATAAAAAAAATCAAACCATATCACGACCTATCTAGTTTGATTCGTCTCGTCGAGACGAACACGACAATATTTTTAATTTTTTTCCGAGTTATAAATCTCAAGATATAACATTTTAAAGTTATTGGAAGTTTTATTTTTTAAAGAATGTCACGTGTCATGCTTACATTTGTGGTGTATAGAAAGATTCTATACACTTGGTATAAATGTAGCCTTTTCCGACTATTAGATATATGCATACATGCATTAGTACACGAATAAATACTATTAATTCACGTGTTGTCTATATTTTAATAATTATTAATCTTTATTTAATCAGCAACATATTTACGTATATTTTTTGATAAATTCCTTATCAGTTTGATAAAGACGAAAGACCTGTGTTCCACCCCCGTGTTTAAGGTTTATTTTTTAATTTAATTTTTTGGAAAAAAAAAATATAGGCATATTAATAGTATGGGTATCAAATTTTGAACTTAACTTTTCATTTTTACTATTTGAAAAACATTCAACTTAATTAGCACTGCATACATGATATAAATGGCATGAATGACCGCTTTAACGAAGACACAATATTGAACTTAAAAATAAATCATATTATTCAACATAAAAAACATGAAAACGAAATCTATATATATTAAAAGTCGACGCGGAGGTATATGAATTCGCTATGTGGATAGTTTAGGCTAAAGAATGCTTTTGGTGAAGCCATGTCCAGTGTTCTAAAAATCGGCCTAGGCGGCCGCCTAGGCGCTGGGCGGAACTCCACCGCCGCGATTTTCTCCAAGTCGGTCATCTTAGGCGTCAGGCGGGCTCGGCGGCGACTAGGCGGGCTCGGCGGTCCAGGCGGCGTCGTAAGCTAGGCGGGATGGGTGCTGAAAGAGATTACAGAGATGTGGACGGCGAGGGTCGGAACTCAGAACTTACAAAATATACACTTTGGTGGTCGCCATTGATCGGAGGGAGCGTCGATTTCGGCAATGATTTGAAGCTGCTTCGCGAAATTCCTTGCCAAAAACAGGTAATCGGAGATGATGATTGAGAGGGAAGGGGGAAAAATGATGGAGCTTGGTTAATTTCTTAATTTCGAAATCTGAACTTGAGTTGAGAGAGGCGGCGGCTTTGTGTCGTTGTGAAGCAGTGAAGATGAGAAAATGAGGGCAGGTTAGGGTTAGGGTTTCTTTATTTATGAGTGGGCCAATAAATAGAGAAAACATACTTGGGCTCAAATGGGCTGAATAAATATGTAGTTGGGCTGAAAAAAACGTGTTGAGCTAATAGATTTGGCCATTTGGGTTAGTGTATTAATTTTTGACACATAAAAAAAATAAGTGGCACTAAATCTTGGATAAATATATATATATATTTACAAATTTATAAAAAAAATATAAAAAATGTGCTAATTTCTCGGCCCCGCCTAGGCCCCTAGGCCCGGCTTCGCCGCCTAGCGCTTTTTAGAACACTGGCCATGTCATCACCATTCTTATTGATAAGTGACTCTTGATATTCTTATTATTAGCTAATAATATTAGTTAATAATAATAGTTATTATATAAGTTAACTATTACTATTAATAGTATTAGTAAACTATAATAGTTATTGTATAAGTTAACTATTACTATTAATAGTATTAGTTAACTATAATAGTTACTATATAAGTTAACTATTACTATGAATAATATTAGTTAACTATAATAGTTACATAAGTTACTTATTAATATTAATAGTATTAGTTAACGTTAATAGTTACTATATAAGTTAACTATTACTATTAATAGTATTAGTTAACCATAATAGTTACTATATAGGTTAACTTTTACTGATAATAATAGTTAATTACAATAATTACTATATATATATATATATATATATATATATATATATATATATATTAACTTTTACTATTAACAGTATTAGTTAATTATAATAGTTATTATGTAAGTTAATAATTATTTTTTAAAGAAATTAACTATTACTATTAATAATATTAGTAAATCATAATAGTTACTCTCTTCATTCCAAATTGAATGTCCTGTTTATACTAAAATGAATAATTTTTTAAAATTTTACATTCAAATAATTTTGTACCTAAGATATTTTTTCATATATCATTATATGCATTCATTTAAGTGCAACATTTACTAAAATATGAAGAGTCTCAATAAAATTTAATATATTAAAAATAATTATTATAAAGTGACTTTAACTTCTCCGGTATAAGAAATGAAAAGACATAATTTGAAATGTAAAGTCACAAAAAATAAATTTTGATTTGTTACTTAAAACAAATGAAAAGTCTTCAAACAATTTATATTGTTTAACTAGTAAATTAAAAAGTTTATGTTGATGCAACTCTAATCCTGCAAACAAAGTAAAAGTCACAAAAAAACATTAATCTTGATTTTAAATCCAAAGTTAGAAAATAATTTACTCTTTAATTTATCCTCCTCCCTCGAAATAAAAAGAAAATTACAATGTAAATGATTATTTACATATCTTCTTTTTTAGTTGTATTTTTGAGATGCTTAAATTTTTTTTTTTTTTAATCATAATAAAATATACTCCATTTGACTAACCAAATAAACGACAAATTGTAAACAAATTTCCGTGCGTAGCACGGGGTTTTTCCTAGTGCAATAAATGAATAAAGCAGCATGTCTAGTACTTGTTACATTGATTTTAGTCATAAGAATAATGAAGCAAGAAAATTAATAGTATTGATGTAGATAATGAATGAGGGTAAGCATAATGAAAAGGCACATTCTAATGTTGAAAACATTGAAAGGTTAAAAAAAACTGAAAAGTTAAGCAATTTGAATGATTCATTAAGAAATATGAGTATTGGAAAGACATTGGAATTGAAAAGATTTGTTAATAATGGTGTAAAATAAATATTTTAATTAGCCGCATTTGAACTTTTTGAGGAAAATTAATTTTAAATAATACTTGAATCTTCTACATTTTCGGCCTCTTCAACTTTCACTGACCATACCGCATATACAATTTGAATTAAATTATAACACTACATTAATTTATCTTTTTAACTAATTAATCTTTATGACTCATGAATTTTAGTCATCCTATGAGTTTTAAGTTACTAATATAATTGAGTTTATATTGTATTCAGACTATTATAAAAATTACATCTAGTAAAGACATTTACACTATTACTGGTAGCAAAGACATCTCACAATTGGAAATTTTACTTTTACAATTTATTTTCTATGTTTTGTATATATTGAATTATTTAAATGGATAAAATGAAATATCATGTAGAAGCACGAAACAAATTGAGTAAGTTCAATAGGGAACCTCAATACGCAATTAATTTCATGTTGTTCAATATATTTAGGCATTAAGCATCATAAGCTCATAAATATGATAAAAATTAGGTGTACAATATAAATTTTATAAACATATCTCAAATGAATTCAAAATTTCACATATACTAAACACAAATTACACAAAACTTATACAAAAATCATTCATTTTCATTGTGAATATTCAAACAAACTTGATTGCCATTAGTACAACCATAGCTATATATTTTTTTCTATAAATCTCTTTTTGGATGGGTCTATTACCCATTTTCTATCACCTCCCTCTATAAAATATATTTTCACTTTCGCTTCTGATTAAAAATAAATATAGGCATTTATTTTATAAAAAAATAATATAATTAATTGAAAAAATTAAACTACCATAAAAATGTTAAAAGCTCAATCATCTTGTTACTTTTAAGATACTAGCAAGTAACCCGTGCTCTGCAAGGGAAATCAATACTATGTCTTAAAAAAATATTTTAACTATAGTTAACTAATATAGTAATCATCATTTAAACTAATACTAATAATAATAATAATTAATCTATATGATTACTATTATTATAATAACTATTAGTATAACTAACTAATATTATTGATAGTAATAGTTAATATATATTAATAACAATAATTAATCTATATAATAATAATAATAATGATTATTAGAATAAATTAATACTGTTAATAGTAATAGTTAATTGATATAGTAACTATTATGATTAATTAATATTAAAAATTAAAAATTAAACTTATATAATACGGAGTAACTATTATAATTAACTAATACTAATAATAGTAATAATTTACATATATAGTCTATTCTAGTTAACTTATACTATTAATAGTAAAAACTAACTTATAAAGTAACTTTTATAGTTAACTAATACTATTAATAGTAATAATTAACTTATATAGTAACTATTATAGTTAGCTAATACTATTAATAGTAATAGTTAACTAATATAGTAACTATTATAGTTAACTAATACTATTAATAGTAATATTTAACTTGTATAGTAACTACTATTGTTAACTAATACTATTAATAGTAATAGTTAACTTATACTATTAATAGTAATAGTTAACTCATATAATTACTAATATGATTAACTAATAGTATTAGTTAAGAATGAGAATATCAAAAGTCATTATATTTTAAGATGATGTTGATGTGGCTTCTTCAAATTCAAGCTTTTACTAAAACTTGTACACATGTCAAACCCACAACCCTCCTCACCAACTTTAATATATATATATATATATATATATAAGATTTGTTGCCTACCATTTACAAAATTAGTTTAAACTTTGAATTCTTTTGATCTCCTTCTCCTCTTGCAATTCATAGAAAGTTTCTTGAATTATAGATGATCTTCAAATTAAAGTTTAGGATAAAAAAATTAGAACAAAATAATACATTAAAGATTAATTGATTTACTTGTGCGCAAATCATTTTTTTTTAACTAATGTAAATATTTTGAGAAACATAAAAATAAGTATTTTCTGCATCAGTTACGATGAGCTACGTATCATCTCAACTTGAAGTCTGCCATTATTCAATAACTTATCAGATAACATAAAAATGTTTAAAAGTATCGACTATAATACATCCTACCAATATTATATACTAATAACAAAAAAAATATAAAAAATCAAATCAGATAAAATGTAACGACCCCAAAACCCATCCCTATTTATTTTATATTTTTGGGAATTTTAATTTGATATTATGTGTGCATTTTATGTGTTGCATCATAATTTATGACTTGCACATATTGTATGATTAAATGTGCTATTTACTTAGTTAGTAATAATAATGATTAAAGGAGTTAAATGATTAAGTTGAAACTTTAGGGTCCTTTGTGAAAATGTAACTTCAGGGGCTTAAGTATTAAAAACGAAACTTGGGTGACCAAAGTTGGAAAATTGGGTGAAGATGTTTATAAAACATGTTTATCCTCCCATCTCTTCTCCCACTGTGTACTGAGTATGCTCTGCAACTTTTCTACGTTTCATTCCTAGGTTAAGAAGAAAAAGGTAAGTTCAACCTATTTCGATTTAATTCTTTTTAATTACTTCTCCGTTTTAAAAACTAATTATATAACAATGATCAGGGCGCTAAGTAGGTCATTTCTACCCGAACAAAACATATTTCTGCGATATTTTTTTCCGGAAATAGGTAAGTTACTAATTCCCCTTTAAATGTTAAAATAGTCATATATGTTATACTTGATACTTGTACTTGTTATTTTTGTGATTTGGATAATATTTGTGATACTTGTAATTTTAGGACAAAGGGAGTATTTGGTATGGTGGTTTGGTTGGGTTCAAAGTAGTGTTAGAATTGTTTGGGACTGATTTTGGGTAGCCTTAGTAAGGCTATAAACGTTAAGTGTGTAAGTGTTGTACTTTTGGGGCGGTGAAACGAAAGGAGTACAAAGTGTGCAATTTTGGCCTGGCAGGGTTTTTAGGCGGTCGCCCACTATGGGGCTGGGCGGGCGCCCAAAACTACTGAAAGGTGAAATTTTAAAACAGGGCTCTTGGGCGGTCGCCCAAGATGAGGGCGGGCGGGCGTCCACTTTTGCTGAAGAAAATCAATTGTTTCATTGACCTGGTTTAGGACCCAATCTTGGGCTAGGTTTTGTGTCCTAGTCTAGGGTGCCTAGATAAGTGTTTTGGGAAGCTAAAATGGTAAATGATGATTTGGTTTCATATGTGTACAAGGTTGTGTTTATGACTTAAATGTCAATGTTATTGTGAACACTTTATGAGTGATTCTTTTGTGTGCTTCTTGAGATATGTTTGGCTTGGTTCCCTACTTTGGAATCATTGCCACGGTTGTTGTTTAAGCAAGTATTTATTACAGTGCTTTGTTTGAAAGTCCAGCTGGTTTTGTATTATCGAGTGGAGGTGGAAAGGATTATAGTGGCACACAGTCAAGTTCACTATAAGGCTTTTCCACTGGACCTTTTTTGTAATCGAGTGGAGGTGGAAAGAATTATAGTGACACACATCCAAGTTCACTATAAGGCTTTTCCACTGGGCCTTTTTCCCCAGTCCAGATTGGCCTTAGATGGGATGAGTTATCTCACTCGAGTGAGCATTTGGGTTATGACTTTGTGTCATATTTCCCCGTTGTTACTTTGGTTCTTATGGTTATGGTTTGGTTTTCGGGATCCCGGCTTCAGCTCTTTGATGCTGCTCAGTTGATACCTCTCAGATGGTTATATGTTTGATTCGAAAAACCTTGGCTAAGTATCGATGGTTATGTTCTTTCGGTAAACCTTGACTAAGTATCCTTGTGAGTGGTACATCATTGTATGTGTGGTATTATGAGTTGTGTTGGTCCCAGAGGGCAACAAGGGTATAGAACCGCTAGAGGGGGGGTGAATAGCGGTCCAAAACTTTTTCAAAAATACCCTTAAAATCAACCGAGTACTTATCAGTTTGGCCAACTGCGGTTCAAAGCACAAGAACCGAACTGATAAAATGCACAGCGGAGTTTGCGGTTTGGCCAAATAGGATAGTTAAAGAGTTGGGCTGTTTAGCTTAGGTTGAGAAAACACTATGATGCAACTGAATAATTAAACTTAAAGTTCAAAGGAAAACACAATTCATCTTTCAAGTCATTTCGTATATGGAGACAAGTTAAAGACCACAAACAAGAAAGATAAATAACAAGACAGAAAATAAAGATCAAATACACAAATGGAAGAGGTTCGTTCTTAAATGAACTACGTCCTCTACCTATATGGTTAGTCTAGGATTTTCTAATAGCTATGAGACTTGTATTAATTTAGAGGAGGTTTTACAAGATGAATCTAAACTCTAAACATAAGTCTAACCTAAGTTATAATAACAACCGGTGTTTTCGAAGTATATAATCTATGTGATCATATAAATCGGGTGTGTGTGTGGAAAGAAATCAAATGCTCTAAGTATCTAAATTATGGTTGAGCAAATGGAAGTCTTTCGGTGTAAAGGCTGAGTATGAAAGGTTGTTAGGCTTGAAGCTTTGACGAAGAAAACTGGGTTTGCTAAGGAGATGGTTTGAAGATATGAATACCTGGGTTTGAATCTTCAAAGCAAACTTGAAAACTTGGGAATGAATCTCTTGAAGCTCAGCAACCTTCATTGTTGAGAAATGAAGGCTATTTATAGGCAGTGCACCCTTGTGACCGTTGGGTAAAGATTTGAATCAAATCTGAAGGGTACAGTGCTGTCGAATTCCCATTGGTTGAGCTGTCATTGTCGTCCTTGATTTTGTCTTGTAGTCCTAGGTAGTTGTAGTACCACTACCTGACATCCGTCCTTTGTTGCAGAAAGGACTAACGGTAAACAATTCAAATTGCTTGGACAAGACCGACATTCCTTGCAGTAACTCCAAGTTTAACATAGAGTTATTTTTACAAGACATAAAATATTCCTTTATGGTTGAAAAGAGAATATTTGTCTAAGGAATAAATGACATTTCTTTAATTCTTCAATAACTGCACTGCGGTTCCACCAGGCATAGGAGCGGTTTGAAGGATGAACTTGATGTGCGGTTTCATCAAAGCCACATACTGCGGTTTGATGAAGGACTTAGGGTTCCATGCTGGCAGCTCAAAGATGACGGCTTGAGACACCAAACCGCGAGGAGTAAAACCGAACTATACTCAGCCTAGACAAACAAAAATCTAGAAATTGACTTATCTAAAAATTGAAGTAAAACTTCATTACATGCGGTCCTAAAGTCCATAAAAATACACGTGGCATGGATCAATCAAATTAAGGTGGGTGTACTAACAATGAATCCTAACAATCTCCCCCTATTTGATTGATGCCATTACCACACTATGATAATAGCAAAACATTGTACTTGGTAAAAACATGTCCGAAATAAATTTCATGAAATTGCATGTCCTAAGTCAACGCACATACTATGCTAGATCATAGATTTCTAATCTATCAAAAAAATAAAAAAAAGAGGAATAGATAGAAGAGAAATTCATTCAGATGCATATAAAATGATGTGATTTTGAAAATCAGATATGCATGTTTAAACTAAATGTTTAAAACAAAATGCACTTAAAAATATTTTCATGATGAAATGTAGTGCATGAGGTTTTGAAAATGCAAGCATTGTTTCACAAACAAGCAGTTTGAATAAACAAAGTTTTTGAAACAGAATGCTATGCAATCATTCTCATTATAATTCAATCATAAAGGTTTTGAACTTACAATGTAGTGAATTATAAGGAAATCAAAAAGACTAAGAAAATGAAATCTAGTCTATTTCATCACCGGCGGTAGGAGCTATCACTTCTTCATTTTCTTCAACATTTGCCTGCGCGGCTTGATTAACATTGGCATTGTCGGTTGGAACAGCATTTCCTGAACCGGAGGTATGAGCGGTTTCAACAACCAAATCTGCTGCACAAAGCCGAACCAAAGTAGGTTCGTTGATTCTAGTTTCAATAGCAGCAGTTTGTCTGACTAATCTGCCGGTTCTAAGCATTAAGTGCTCAGTGCTGTCAAAAGAATGTTGAGCCAGAATGTCAAGCTTTTCTTCTATAGAGTCCATCCTGGTTTCAACTTCTTGCTGCTTTAGGGAGTAGATCTCATGGTTGGTTTTGACCATGTCTTGAAGTACAACTTGATTTTCCAGAACTCCTTTCAGCATCTTTTTGATCTCAAAAGTATCATTCACTCTCTCCCCCTTAATGGCATCAAGATCAGACTGAATAGTGAGGAGATGAGTGTCAAACCGAGAAGTGGTAGCTTGCTGATGAAACTGAATGTGTCTAACCGCATCTATCAAATCAGCGATTGAGGCATGAAGAGGCAGAGTTGGATAAGATTGAAATGAAGGAGGGGGCTCATCAGAAGGAGTATAATCAGGCATAGGTTCATCATCAACATCATCATCATCAGAGATGGAGATGACATCATCAGAATGATGGGAAGGGGAGGAATGCAGTTTTGCCTTGCCTTTCAAAAGAATATGGGCCTCATCTAATGATTGACCCATAGACATCCTAAGTGCTGTTTTAAATTCTATGGGGTCAAAAGGAAGGGAAAAAGAATAAGGAACAATGTCGGTTTGAGAAGGAGTAGGAACTGGATAATGCATAAAATCATCAAGGAGGAAAATAGAAGGTGAAGAACAATGAATAGGCGGTATAGGTTTGGAATGCAATGACAGTTAAAGTATAGAAAGAATTGGGAGGCAAGGGAAGGATCCAAGAGAACCTGATAGGCGGTTTCAGCAATGATCTGTTCTGCAACAGAGAGAATGATTTGATCAACAACAGCTTCCATTTCATCCTTGGGAAAAATTGCATAAGGGTTGGGGCGGCCAGCCTTCAAAAATCTGTCTTCGGCTTTGGCGGCGGCACGGGCACGAGCTCCAGCCCTTCTTTCCATTGAAGTCTCTGATTTGAACCGCTTCAAATAGGAAGCCAGTTCTGCAGCACTCTTCCTTTTTCTTGTCTTCGGTTTTATGAAAGAAACCGATGGAGGAGCCGAAGGAGATAGCGGTTGAACCGAAGAGGATGGCTGAACCGGAAATGGTAGAACCGCTGCAGCATACGATAAGTCTGGAGATGAAGGACTGGATCCTGGTTGAACTGGAGATGACTGAACCGGAGATGGAGTGTGCTCTGGTGAGTCAAACTTCAATTTTCGTTTAAGTGTAGGAGGAGAAACCTTAATCAACATTGGGTCTATGCCTGCTTTCCTCATTTCTGCCCTTTCTTTTAATTCCTTTGCAATGACCCTTCTAAAGGTGAGTGATCTTTCTTGTCATATGCCTAAGAGAAGTCCACTGCACCTGGAGGTCTTGACTGCCAGTGTTCTACACGATCATATTTCTTGATCAACTTCCTCCTTTTATTTGGCGGTTGAACCTCAAGAATTTCAACATCTTTCTTAGGTTCATTTGCCTCAGACATGTCAGTCTGCTCAGGCACAGCCGCAGCCTCAGACACTGCGGTCTGCTCAGACTGAACCGCAGCCTCAGACTCTTCGGTCTGCTCAGGCTCGATTTGAGTAGAAGGTTTAAGGTTGGGAAAGGCTTTATAAATCTCAGCCAACTGTTCTTCAGAGAACTGAACAGATGACGGTTTAGAAGTTGAAGGTTTAGGAGGAGAGGAGATAGGGAGGAAAAAATGAGGTGAAGGAATGAGTTCTGGAATAGATTTGGCTTTGGCAGCTTTGAGAAAGGAGGCATCCATTGCAAAGTTAAGGGATTTCTCCACATTCTGATGTAATGGAGAGAGAGGTTTAATTTGAGGTTTGGGAATAAGAGGTTTTGAAAAGGTAGGGGAAAGTTTGATTGGTGGGAATGAAGATGAAGATGATGAAGGTTTAGAGAGTGGTTTGGATGAGGGTTTAGAGGGAGGTTTGGCTAGGTATGACTTTGTAATAACTTGAGGAATTCTAACACCACCTTTCCTTTTTCTTGAAGGAGCGGTTTCCCTGGGTTGAGCCGCAGGTCTAGGCCTTGCTGCTGGCTCGCCCTCAGCCGCTTGCTCCCCCTCAGCCTGTACCGCGGTTTGAGCCAAATGACTTAACCCCATTCTATTCAGAGTAGCAGTATGACCTTCATTTCTTAACATCGTAGCATGGGCCTAATCAGCAATGGCACCAGCGTACGGTTTTCCAGACTTGTTGAGCCAAGCCTCAGGAAAGGGTCCACGTTCGGCTTCAGGAAGAGGGTCTTCATTCCAAACTGCCTGTGCAAACCTCCATCCATGAGAGGTTCTGAAAGTATCAAACTTTGATAACCCAAAAATTGACTTCTCCACTGGATCTAACCAATACTCCTTGTTTTCAGTAGAGAACTTGAATATGTCAATATCTTGGTGTAGGAACTTGGTTAGTAGCCTGCAATGAGTCCTAATCTTGGACTTCCCACCGGCTGAGAAATTATGATCAATACCATGATCATCACAATATTGGGCAACACCATTGTTTGTAAATTCAGTTCCATTATCTGAACGCACAGCAATGATGTCATCCAATTTCTGAGTTTGGAGCTGCCTAAAGAGAGCAGTTACGATGCCATAGGTATCATCTTTAGAGGCCATCATTTCCACCCATGTATATCTTGAAAAGTCATTAATAACCACCAAGGTATAGCGGTTTCCTCCTATACTTGTGGTTGGGACAGGTCCAAATAAATCCATGTGAAGCAGTTGTAAGCAGCGATTCGTTGAAGGCGCGGTTTTGCTTGCAAATGACTGTTTGGGCTGCTTACCAAGCTGGCATGATTTACATTTCTTATTATGGTGATCAGCCACTTTGGGTAGTCCTTTGATGAGACCGTCCCTTTACAGTTTTGCTAAATACTTGAAGTTCAAGTGGCAGCCGCTTATGCCATAACCAGCTGCTTTCACTTATATTTTTGGCTACAAAACAGAGGTCAGCAATAGAAACAATATTACTCAAATCTATCATATATACATCACCTGTTCTGTTGCTTGTCAGTAGAGTAACTCCGGAAGTTGCATCTTTGATGAAACAATTTGTTGAGGTGAAATTGCAATTCATTCCTTTATCACAAAACTGAGATATGGAGAGAAGGTTGTGCTTAAGTCCTTCTACTAGTGACACATTTTCAATAGTCACCTTTCCACGTTTGATTGCTCCATATCCTATGGTTTCTCCTTTCTTATTGTTACCAAACACTACTGGGGGGCCTCTCATACTGATGAAATCACAAAGAAGTTCATTATCTTCGGTCATGTGTCGTGAGCAACCACTATCCAAGTACCAAAGATCCTTATTCTTCTTTGCGGTTCCAGCCATAAAGCATAAGATCTGAAAGATAAACATTAAAGATTTTGGTCCCCCTTATTCTTTTGGGTCCTAGGGTTAGCAGATTTTTGGGACCCACACCTGTTTGACCTTAGGATTTTTACGTCCCTTGGCATTGGGTGTGAACCTTAAAAGACAATGACCAGCACCATGACCATAATCAGCATAAATAGCACAATGAATAAATCCAGGTTTTGGTTGCGGTTTTACAAACCCTTTACTGACCTTCGGTTTCTCATGTTTTATTGGGTCATCGGTTTTGGCTTTAACAAAGATTACCTTATTGAGCTCAACCTTCCTCTTAGGTGCGGCTTTAGAGAATATGATAGGAATTTCCTTAAACCGACTAGGAGCGGTTTCATCACTCAATACTTCCTTGGTTGCCTCAGCCGCTGTGGATTTCTCTTTCCACTTTGAATCTCTCCCAGTCTGGTTTTTAGGATACTCAAAGAAATAATTTTTCCTTTTAATTTCTTGTTTTGAGCCCTTTTTACCGGCATGATTAACCTTAGGAATTTCTTTGGTTTGTTCAGTTGGTTTCACACCACCTTCGGCATAGAGACAAGGACACTTACACCCATCATCGGTTTTAAACCCTAATCCACTTTTATCCGAAGTAGGAATTTGTGAATTTAGGATTTGTTCCACGGTGACACCAGACTTAGTCCATACATCGGTCACTTTTTGAAGGTCATCCCTTTGTACTGTAAGCTCATGGATTTGGGTGAGAAGTACCTCGGTTTTGTCCTTCAGATAGCGGTTTTCATCCATAATAGTAGATATCCCAGCAATTTGGAGCTTGAGGTTTTCAATTTCCTCCTTCTGGGATTTACATTCACGTTGGGATTCTTCAAGTTCCGCAGCCATTAGTTTATATGCCTTTTTAAGCACAGTGTATTGTTGACATATAATATTAGCCCGTTCTAGTACCTGGTCATCATGGCTTTGGTCTGCTTGAACCTCAGGAGTGTAGTTTGGTGTTGTGGGAGCTTTGCTTAATCTATCCTCAGGAGTCTTAGGTGAAACTGACTTCTTTTGTTGATTTGGCAGTGGAAGGATTTCATCAATTTCAATTCTTTCTTCAAATCCCATGAGACAGAGATTAGCAGTTTCTTCATCATCACTTTCATCTGAGTCTGAACCCATCCATGTCAGCGGTTGATCTCCTTGGTCAGCTACCATTCCTCTTCTTTTTACGAAGTTCTTGTTGAATGGTTTCTTTGCTGGCGCGGCTTCATAACGCGGTTTGGGACAACTTGAAGCAAAGTGAGCTGGCTGTCTGCAGTTATAACAGACCAAGTCATCCCTTGTCTTGGGATCTGCAGTTCTGTTGAATTTGGTTGGAGACAAACTTTGCTGGGCCTTTGGATGGAAATTGAGATCTATTATTTTTCCTGAACTTGGTGTATTTCTTCACATACAAAGCAAATTCTTCATCATCCATTTCATCAAAATCAACTTGAGTAGAACTTGAGGATTGTGATACTACACTCTGAGCATAAGAACTTTGAGGAGGAGTGTAGGGTTGATGAGACTGCTGATAAGATTGATAAGGTTGAGGATATGGTTGATGTGATTGAGGATAGGATTGGTGAGACTGCTGGTAATACTCAGGAGGTGCGGTTTGAGGATTGTATCTAGGAACATTTTGGCCAGGAGGAGCGGTTTGCAAGTGGAGGTGAGGAGCGGTTTGATGATGGTCTGGATTGTAGACAGGAGATGAGGTATTGTTGAATGCAGCTAGAGAGAGTGTCTTAAATCTGCTTTCGGTTTCATGGACCTCTTCAAGCTTGAATTCAAAAACCTTCAGCATGGCATACAAGTGTCAAATATCAAGAGCTTCCATGTCCTTGTTGTCTTCAATGTTATTAGTTTTGATCAGCCATTTGCTACCAAGTGCTTGCATGAATCTCATGTTCAAATCTGTATTAGAATAGATATATCCAAGAGAAAAACACACATTAACAATATCAATAAACCTCTCATAGCATTGTCTAAGAGATTCATTAGGATCTTTAACAAAATAGTCAAAGAATCTTCTCTGTTGATAGAGGCGGTTCTTCTTGGTATCTGAATCTCCTTCCAGAAAGTCAACTATAGCATCCCAGGTAGCCTTTGCGGTTGTGCAGTGAAGCACCTTAGAATGAGTCCTCAAGTTAATAGCTGACACTAGCATGGACATAGCTCTTCCATCAAAATCCACATTGATGCGGTCTGCATCAGTCCACTCACTTTCTAACTTCTTAACTTCAGCTTCTTCTCCTGCGGTTCCTGCACGTGGATTAGCTTTCATAGGAACATATGGTCCATCAGTAACCGCGGTCCACAGTCTACGATCACATGAAATCATGTGTTTCATCATCCTATCTTTCCAAAAGATAAAACTATCTTCATCCAGAATCGGTAAATGATTCGAATTGGATGTTTGCATCATATGGGTTTTTGTGTTTTCCATTGGATCAGAACCCAAGCGGTTAAGCTTGTAAAAACAAGTTTGGTGGATATGCTCTGATACCACTTGTTGGTCCCAGAGGGCAACAAGGGTATAGAACCGCCAGAGGGGGGGGGGTAAATATCGGTCCAAAACTTTTTCAAAAATACCCTTAAAATCAACCGAGTACTTATCAGTTTGGCCAACTGCGGTTCAAAGTACAAGAACTGAACTGATAAAATGCACAGCGGAGTTTGCGGTTTGGCCAAATAGGATAGTTAAAGAGTTGGGCGGTTTGACTCAGGTTGAGAAAACACTATGATGCAACTGAATAGTTAAACTTAAAGTTCAAAGGAAAACACAATTCATCTTTCAAGTCATTTCGTATATGGAGACAAGTTAAAGACCACAAACAAGAAAGATAAATAACAAGACAGAAAATAAAGATCAAACACACAAATGGAAGAAGTTCGTTCTTAAATGAACTGGGTCCTCTACCTAGATGGTTAGTCTAGGATTTTCTAATAGCTATGAGACTTGTATTAATTTAGAGGAGGTTTTACAAGATGAATCTAAACTCTAAACAATAAGTCTAACCTAAGCTATAATAACAACCGGTGTTTTCGAAGTATATAATCTATGTGATCATATAAATCGGGTGTGTGTGTGGAAAGAAATCAAATGCTCTAAGTATCTAAATGATGGTTGAGCAAATGGAAGTCTTTCGGTGTAAAGGCTGAGTATGAAAGGTTGTTAGGCTTGAAGCTTTGATGAAGAAAACTGGGTTTGCTAAGGAGATGGTTTGAAGATATGAATATCTGGGTTTGAATCTTCAAAGCAAACTAGAACACTTGGGAATGAATCTCTTGAAGCTCAGCAACCTTCATTGTTGAGAAATGAAGGCTATTTATAGGCAGTGTACCCTTGTGACCGTTGGGTAAAGATTTGAATCAAATCTGAAGGGTACAGTGCTGTCGAATTCCCATTGGTTGAGCTGTCATTGTCGTCCTTGATTTTGTCTTGTAGTCCTAGGTAGTTGTAGCACCACTACCTGACATCCGTCCTTTGTTGCAGAAAGGACTAACGGTAAACAATTCAAATTGCTTGGACAAGACCGACATTCCTTGCAGTAACTCCAAGTTTAACTTAGAGTTATTTTGACAAGACATAAAATATTCCTTTACGGTTGAAAAGAGAATATTTGTCTAAGGAATAAATGACATTTCTTTAATTCCTCAATAACTGCACTGCGGTTCCACCAGGCATAGGAGCGGTTTGAAGGATGAACTTGATGTGCGGTTTCATCAAAGCCACATACTGCGGTTTGATGAAGGACTTAGGGTTCCATGCTGGCAGCTCAAAGATGACGGCTTGAGACACCAAACCGCGAGGAGTAAAACCGAACTATACTCAGCCTAGACAAACAAAAATCTAGAAATGGACTTATCTAAAAATTGAAGTAAAACTTCATTACATGCGGTCCTAAAGTCCATAAAAAGACACGTGGTATGGATCAATCAAATTAAGGTGGGTGTACTAACAATGAATCCTAACAAGTTGGCTTTGCCTCTCATGCTATGTGCTATGTGATGCTTATGATATTGTTTGTTATACTTATCATTATAGCATGAAACGTAGTTGCATTTTAGTAGCTTACTTAGATTCATTCTCACCCTTTATTTGTTTACTGTTTTAGATAAAGGCGAGTCTAAGGGATAGGTGTTGGTCCCAAAGGGCAACAAGGGTATGAAAAATAGCTAGAGGGGGGGGGTGAATAGCTGTTTTAAAATTCTTTTCGTACCCTTGAAAAACTCAATTGCAAATGCGCACTTTATCAAGTAAGCGTAATGAAATGCGCCTAAGTGAGTGAGTGAAATGCACAGCGGAATTTAGTAATGAAAAATAGGCGCAAAGTGACAAAGGGACCCCAACACACACACTAAGTATTTTGGCTCAAAGTGAGTGAAATAAGGAACTAAGGCAAATGATATAACAAACACAACACAATTCAGTTCAATCAATCTACAATGAGTAAACAAGCAAATAGTGAGTGAAAATAATAACTTGAAAGAAACGACAAGATAATAACACAAGCTATTTGGAGAGGTTCGATCAATGAAAGATCTACGTCCTCTACCAAGATGGTTAGTCTTGGATTTCTAATGGAGATCTTATATAATGAGTGAGTGTTACAAATTACAACTTTTGAGCTCCTACACTAACTCAAGATCTAAAATTCTATGAATGAACAAATCCAAAACAATAACCGGTGTATCTCTAAAAGATGGATCTAAATGATCAAACTTAAAGAGGTGCGTGTGTGTTTAGTATCAAGGCTCTTTAGATCTTTATGATTTAGAGCACAATGAAACTAAAGTGTTATAGCTTGAAGATCTGGGCTAAGGATGAAGGTATGGAGATGTTCTTGAGGAAATCTGGAAAAACGAAGGCAATCTTCAAATCTTCAACAAATGCTTTGAGAGAGAAATTCTTGAAATTCTTAGCAAAACTCAGCAACTTCAAAATGTTGAAGTTATGGGGTATTTATAGTGAACTTCAAAAAACTAGCCGTTGGAAATCCTTGTGGATAAGATGAGCTGTCGCTCGTTGATTGGAGCATGCATATATTATGGCCATTTTGACACTCAACATAAATGTGACCGTTGTGGACACGTGTCAATAGATTATGCGCATATGCATCTTTTAACAACCGTTGGATTATTGGCGTAATTTGAATTCTCTTCAAGTCTTCGAGTCTTCAATAAATCACTGAGTGTTGAATAAACTCGTTGAGGAGTATTGAGCCAAGAGGCGCATTAAGCCAAGAGGCGCGCAGAAGCGTGCGCTTAAATCAAGGGGCGCAGAGGCGCGAAACATAGCTTATGAAGAAATCCTTATGCGCGCGCTCTAAATGGCGCATGGCGCGAGTGTAGAAGGCGCGTGGCGCGTGGCGCAGGAGGCGCATAAGCGCGGCTCAAACTCACTGAATGATTTTTCTTGAAACTTGATCTTCTTGCCCTATTTCTAAGCCTATTCTATAACAATGGACAACTTAAAAAATGAAGTATAAATACTTCTTACATGTGGGTCTAAAGTCCATGAAATAAAACTTAGGTGATGGATCACTCAAATCTAATAAATTCTATTACATTAAAACTGAGATATGCGTGGGCATACCCAACAATCTCCCCCTATTTGATTGATGCCATTACCTACTATATCAAGGACAAACATTATACTTGATAAAAACATGTCCAAATGAATGAAATTGGTAATTCATGTCTCAAGTTAATGTACACACTAGTCCAAAATATAGATTCCTAATCTATTCCAATAAGAATAAAGAGTTACATATGGAAAGATAGAAACAACAGTTTAACACATTCAAGATGATATATGATTTTTAGTTTTAAAATGTGTTTAAACCAAGTTTAAACTTGATGCATGAAAGTATGAAACAATTCAATATGATGCATATGAATTTAAACAATATTCATTGTTCTACAAACAAGGAGTTTGAGTGAACAAGGTTTGATAATAAGTGATGCATTGTTCTCATTAAAACTTGGGGTGTAAGAGTTACAATTTACAAGTTTCGAATAGAACAAAAACAAAAGGTGCTAAAACAAGTAAGCACAAAATCACTAACACAAAAGAGTTGATTCTATTACAAAAAGGTTCTAATAATTTACAATCAAAAATAGAACCTAAGGGTTGGGAGGCGCATCATCTTCCTTCAATCCTTCAACGATCTCTGAAACAGAACGCTGAATTTGTTTTGCGAGCTGATGACTATGGTTCGCTAACCCTTGAGTGTCAGTGACACTGGAGTGAGTGGCAGTAATGCCGTCTCTAATGTAACTCAAGTGATTCACATTGATGTTTTGGTATTCATCAATGGAGCGCTGAGTGATTTGCTGCTGCTGTGAAATATTTTCTTCTAAGATTTGAATGTGAGCTTCAATGGCATTTTGAGCCGTGATAATATCGGAAGAAATATGTTCGGCGCGTCTGTCAGAGCTTGAGTGAGCAGCAGTGAAATGAGTGACGACCAATTCTTTCAAGACGTCCAACTTTGATACAAGCACATTCATGTTGGATTGAGACGCAGCAGACTGAGGAATGAAAGTAGGCGCAGAAGCGGTGGTTTGCGCCTGATCAGTATGAGGTTGAACCTGAGTCTGCGCCGGAGGAGGAGAAGGAGCAGAAAGTTTGTCCTTGAGAGAGTTCATCTCCCCCTTAATGGCAGCGATCTCTTCAGATTGATCAGTGAGTAAGGAAGTAAGAAGCTCAAATTGAGACTTTATATGAGTCTGTCCTTGCTCTAAGTTTGCTTGCCCCTGCTGTAAAGAATGAAGAATGGAAATTACCTCGCTCAAATCAGGAGCAGATGGAGGAGGCGCAGGGGTAGAGAGTGGCGCATCATCTTGAAGGGGCGCAACATCTTGAAGGGGCGCAGAAGGAGATGGAGGCGCAAGAGGAGGTGAATGAGTAGGAGACTCAAATTCATCTTCAGTTTCAACATCAACAGTTTCAACAACAACTGTTTCAACATCAATAGTTTCTGTTGTGATCTGATCTGGTCCAGGTGGAGGCGCAACTGGAGAAGGAGTGCGCTGAGGGATGGTCTCTTGCTCCCCCTGAACTGGTTCCTCTAAGTCTGAAACATCATCCCCAAAAAAATCAGAGAGGAGTTGTACCCTTGACACGTTGGTCCGTTGAAATTTGAATGAGGGCGCACGGGGAGAGGGGGCGCGTTGAGAAGGCGCGCGCTGGGTTGGCGCGGAAACAGAAGGCCCTTTCTCAATATCAGAGCTTGATCCAGCGCCTTTCATGCGCTCTAACTTTTCTGACTCAGCAGCTTGTTTGGCTTGAAAATTTTCATCTCTTTTTCTTTGAGCCTCAAGCCTGCTGGCTTCCTGCGCTAGCCTTAGATCTCGCTCTTCATCAGATTCAAATCTGGTACGTTTGATAGGCGCACGAGGAGGGTCATCAACCACTCGTTTGCCTTTGCTTTTCTCTGCGCCTGTCACGGGATCAGCGCTTTGTCTAGCGCTTGCCTTCACTGCACTCTTTATTAATGGTGCGCTTTTAAGGGCAGGCGCATCATCTGACTCTGTGTCTTCATCAACTAAGCCTTCAACAGTCTTGATTTGAATTCCTTTGGCGCGCTTTGTAGGCTTCTTTCTGCGCTTCTTGAGGTCCAAATTCGCTTTACCAAACATTGGAACATCATTGATCTTATATTCAGGATTCTCATTCAAAATCTTAACTAACTCAGGGTAAGTTAGAAAAAGTTTTGTGAGAAGAAGGCAGTGTGAGCGGAATCGGGTCTTTCCATCACTCTTGTTCTTCACAAATTTATCAATCTGCTCACGCAGTGTCTTGAACAGAATGTGAGGCCAGTGAAGCATCTCCTTGGCCATGATGGCAGCTGTGTATTCCCATTGTTCCACCGTGAATCGGTTCATGTTCCCAGTTTTGAAAACAATTGAAGTTCCCACCAAGTGCGCGATGTGAGTCAAGAGTTCTCCACCATCTCGAATTTCAGTGTTTTTGATATTATTTTGAAGCGTGGGAATATTTAGAAGTGAGGCAGCCATTCTGTTCTGATCATCAATAGAGAAAGTCATCGGACGCCCAATAATGAGATCTTCACCCGTAGATGGAAAACCAAGCAAGTGTCGAATCACAGATGATGAAATATGGACGTCAACATTTTGAACGCGAGCCTCAATCCGGTAGTGAGTGCGCCCATTTACATCAATTTCCACTAGAACAGCAGTGGAAAAGAACTCATCCACGAGGAGCGCAGAATAAAAAGCTTGGTCCATGGTGAATAGTGGGAGCAGACCAGCTACGCGCAGAGTCTCTATGATTTCTCGCCCAATTACTTCACCAGACAACTCTAATAGATCAAGAGATTCTTCTAATTTGAAATTTGCAAGGTCCTGAAAAACAAGATGATTGATGTTAGAAGTGACATAGGCGCATAGAAACATAAAATGATCAAAGTAACATAGGCGCATAAAGAATAGATAGGCGCATAATTGAATCAGGCGCACAAAATTAATAGAGAATCAAGGCGCATGATTAAATTAGGCGCATGAAATATTAAAGGCGCATAGAGTTACAAGGCGCATAATATGGTTCTATGTGAATGCTAAGGAAAAATTAAAAACAACGAAATTTGACTAAGTACGAAGTTTAGGCGCATAAGGTTTTAGGCGCAGAAAGATTTAATGCGCATATACAAGTAGAGGCGCAGAAAGCATTCAGGCGCATAAAAAATAGGCGCATAAAGAAGTACATAGGCGCATATCGTGAAAATTTTAACTTAGTAAGAAAAACAAACAACAAGTAGTCAAAAGAAAGAAATGAAAATCAAAAAGTTCAAATTTTCGAAAACAAGGTAGAAAATTTTTAGAGACCAAAACATGCAATAATGACGAAGAACACGAAGAACGACCCTTGAATGCTCGAAGAACACCAAGAACACGAAAATCATGAAACTTCACCAAACTAGACAAATAATATATCAAAATGACCGCATGACAACAAGGAATCTAAATATGTAAACAAAAATATGAACAAATCAATAATGAAAGCACAATGATCAAAAGAATGACCGAAAATTTTGAAAAATTTTGAAAACAAAAATTCAGATTTGTAACAAACAAAGCATTGATCGTTGAAATGTTGGTTTTAAAAGATTCGAAATCAAGAATAGAACACAACCCAACAAACGATATATAAAACGGATCAACGAAACAAGAGAAATCAAAGGAAAATGAATCCGGGTTTTGTAAAAACGAAAAAGCACTGAAAATGACGAAAAAATTCAGAAATGTAAGGAGATTAAAGGTTGAGAATTCATACCATTTCGTCTTGTGTAGATGTTGATGCTTTCTTAGGACCCATAAATTTATGTATATATATATAGAAAATGAAGAAGAAAAATGGAGAAGATGAAGGTAGAGAGAGAGAGAGTGAGAGCCGGGGAGAGAGAGAGAGACGAGAGACAGAGAGGGGAGTTTGGTAGGAGGGAGTGTAGGTGATGATGAATATTTATAGGTTAGGTTCAAAATTTTGCACAGATATGAAAAAAAAATACAGTCAAAAATTTAAAAAAATGGGAAGTTAAAAGGATGGCATTTATGAGGGATTTTGAAAACCGGCGGCTCATCATGACAAAAAGGACGTTCATTAATGAGGGATTTTTGGGATTTGAAGGGCATTAATGGCTGAATGACCTAAAGTGTCATGATGTGACATTTAGGTTTTAAAAAAAACTGCTCCACTTTCCCTTTAAGTGTATGAGCAATTTTGACTAATTTTTGCACAAACACCAAAAACATCTATTTTGGTGTAAGTTTGGGGTGCAAGAAATATATCCCAGAAAATAAAATTTTTCGAAAAATGTAAAACGAGGGAAAAATTTAATTGCACAAGTACCCTTGAACAATTAATGGAATGTCAAAAGACATAGATTCCTATAATAAATGAACAGAATAGACATACCTGGTACTTGTGTATTTAATACGTTCAATCATTGAAATTGAATTTTGAGAAATGATTGAGCCGCAATAGTTAATGCGCGCATGAAGGGGCGCATTACTTCAGCAAGGCGCATACTCATCTAGGCGCATTACACATCAAGGTGCATTAAGATGGTTGAGGGCGCATAAGTTTGAAGTGCATTGGGTGCTAGGCGTGCATGGATTGATAGGTGCGCAGATATTGTGCGCGCAGAAAATGAGAAATGGGCGCGCAGTTAGTGAGGCGCATAGGTGGCGCATAGTTTCCTTGAAACTTTGAGAAATTGATTTAATCATTTGTACCTAATATACTCATAACTCAACACAACGTAAAATCATTAGTATTGACAAAACTATATTGAATTTTAGTTGAGTTCAAGCATACCCATTTCACCTCTCAAAAACATGAACCGTTTCGCGTCAAGTGCTTTCGTTAGAATGTCGGCGATTTGATAGTCGGTTCCCACGTGTTCCAAATGTATATTGCCTTTCTCCACATGGTCTTTGAGGAAGTGATATTTGATGTCGATGTGCTTGGTCTTTGAGTGCATGACAGGATTTTCAGAAACCGCAATTGTTGATGTATTGTCGCAGTAGATGGGACAATTTTCTTCGATGATATCATAGTCCACCAATTGCTGCTTCATCCAAAGTATTTGACAACAACAACTTCCCGCAGCGATATATTCGGCTTCGGTTGTTGAAACAGATACAGAAGCTTGTTTCTTACTTGCCCATGACACAAGTCGATATCCGAGGAAATGACAGGTGCCACTAGTGCTTTTCCTATCAATTGTGCACGCTGCATAATCCGCATCTGAATAACCTACAAGTTTAAAGTTCGAATCTTTGGTGTACCAAAGTCCAAGGTTAACAGTGCCAGAGAGATATCTTATAATACGTTTCACAGCAATTAAGTGTGCTTCTCTAGGGTCGGATTGATAACGAGCACAAACACTAAACATAATATCAGGCCTACTAGCAGTAAGATAAAGGAGTGAGCCAATCATACCTCGATAGAGCGTTTGATCAACACGTTTACCTTTTAAATCTTTGTCGAGTTTGTTGCCGGTGGCCATTGGAGTATCGTATGCTTTAGCGTTCTCAAGTCCAAACTTCTTGATTAAGTCCTTTGTGTATTTGGCTTGGTTGATAAAAATGCCTTCACTCATTTGCTTGATTTGAAGCCCGAGGAAGAATGTGAGTTCTCCCATCATGCTCATTTCAAACTTGCTCTTCATTAGTTTCTCAAAACGCTTGCACAACAATTCATTAGTAGAACCAAATATAATATCATCAACATAAATTTGAACAAGTAATTTATGACCATTATGTTTGGCAATGAAAAGAGTTGTATCGATTTTACCGCGAGTGAAGTCTTTTTCGATGAGAAACTTTGATAGTGTATCATACCATGCTCTTGGTGCTTGTTTGAGTCCATACAAAGCTTTTTGGAGTTTGTACACATGATTTGGAAATTGTGAATCTTCAAACCCAGGTGGTTGAGCAACATAGACTTGTTCTTGAAGTTCACCATTTAGAAACGCGCTCTTCACATCCATTTGATATAACTTGAAGTTCTTGTGAGCGGCGTAAGCTAGAAATAATCTGATAGCTTCAAGTCTTGCTACGGGCGCAAAAGTTTCATCGTAGTCAATTCCTTCTTCTTGCCTATAGCCTTGTGCAACCAATCTTGCTTTGTTTCTCGTGATGGTTCCATTCTCATCCATCTTGTTCCTGAACACCCATTTCGTACCAATCACTCCATGATCATTTGGTCTTGGAACTAGAGTCCAAACCTTACATCGTTCAAATTGATTGAGTTCTTCTTGCATTGCAACAACCCAATTAGGATCTTGGAGCGCTTCATCAGCCTTCTTTGGTTCGATTTGAGAGATAAAAGCAGTGTAAGCATCAAAGTTTGTAGCTCTCCTTGTACGAACACCAACTTGTAGATCACCGATGATATTAGCAATTGGGTGACCTCTAACTTCACGAATTTCAGGAGGTAAGTTAGGTTGAGTCGTAGTAATTTGAAGGTCTTCAATTGGTACATCTTCACCAGATTCAAAGTCATTGAAATTTGGGGGTTGAACTGGCTCAGAATTGAAATTTGGTTTACACCAGATGCAGCAGTAGAAATAGGCGCGTGAGAGGAATCATGAGGCGTATCATTTGAGTGAGGCGCAATAGAGGATTCACCAGGCGCATTATACATTGAATTAGGCGCATTTGATGTAGATGGATTTCCTTGTGTTGATAGATTCTGATCTTGAGTGGGCGCAACATAAATTGGAGCACCTGTATCATTTAACTCAATAGAATCATCAGCAACATTTGGAGCCAAATGTGGCTCAAGGAGAGAATGTTCATCAAATGTAACATGTACAGATTCAACTATCACTAATGTAGTTCTATTAAAAACACGAAAAGCTTTAGAGTGTTTGGCATACCCAACAAAAATACCTTCGTCGGCTTTGGCATCGAATTTACCTCTATGTTCGTTTCCGTTGTAGAGGATATAACATTTGCAACCAAAGATCTTGAAGAATGCAATGTTGGGAGTTCTACCACGCCAAAGTTCATACGGAGTCTTGTTGTGAAGTTTGTTGATGAGGGAACGATTTTGAGTAAAACATGCAGTGTTGATAGCTTCTTCCCAAAAGTACTTAGGCAATTTAGCTTCAGCTATCATCGTCTTTCCAGCTTCAATCAACGTTCTATTCTTTCGTTCAACAACGCCATTTTGTTGAGGGACTCCGGCGGTTGAAAAGTTGTGATCTATCCCATGATCTTCACAATATCGAGCAACACCGTTGTTCTTGAATTCTGTTCCATTGTCGGATCGAACACTAACGATGTCATCTTCTTTTTGGGTTTGGAGCAGTCGAAATAAGGTAGTGAGAATATCATAACAATCATCTTTTGTAATCATCATCTCTACCCATGTATATCTTGAATAATCATCCACCACAACTAGAGTATACTTGTTTCTTCTAATACTTGCGGTGGAAACTGGTCCAAATAGATCAATGTGAAGTAGTTGCAAACATCTTGTAGTTGAAGGATTAGACTTGCTTGAAAATGACTGCTTTGATTGTTTGCCAAGTTGACATGCGGCGCACTTTTTGTCATGATGATCAGCAACCTTGGGAAGTCCTTTGACAAGATTATTCCTGCTGAGTTTAGATAGATACTTGAAGTTCAAGTGACTTAAGCGCTTGTGCCACAGCCAACTATTTTCGTTCACACTTTTTGCTACAAAACAAAGATTAGTACTAGAGTTCATACTATGGAAATCAATAATATAAATATTTGTCTTACGATATCCCGTGAGTAAGATAGCTCCAATTTTGCCATTCTTGATAAGACATTGCGTTGAAGTGAAATGGCATTCTAATCCTTTGTCACAGAATTGAGATATGGATAATAAGTTGTGCTTGAGCCCTTCGACGAGTGAGACTCTTTCAATGCACACTTTGTCTTTCTTGAGCTTTCCATATGCTACAATTTGACCTTTGTTATTATCGCCAAATGTTACGGAGGGACCTCTTTCTTCATGGACATCTTCTAATAAGGATTCATCTCCAGTCATGTGTCTTGAACACCCACTATCGAGAATCCATTCATAATTTCTAGCTTTTGAAGATCCAGCCATGAAACAAAGAACCTGAAATATAGACATTTAAGCAGGTCCCCTTTATTCCTTTTGGGTCCTAGGGTTAGCAACTTTTGACAACCCACTCTTGCTTGACCTTAGGATTTTTACGTCCTTTGGCATTGGGAGTGAATCTCAAAAGGCATTCCATGGCCTTGTGTCCTGAACAATCACAAATGGAACAATGATGAAAGCCACCAATCACGTGAGTTTTCACAAACTCTTTACTTTTCTTGGGGATGGCATTCTTCTTTGGGTCAGATGAACTAGACTTAACAAAATCTTTCTTTGAAATTTTGGAGCGCTTTTTCTCGGAGGGCGCATAGGGCTAGGAGGCGCACGGCGATGAGGCGTGGCTCTTAGGCGCATAATGAGCACTCGGAGAAGGAGCGCGCCTATTTTCAAGAATGATTTTGATAGGAGATGGTTCATCTGTAGCTATATCTTTCCCATTAGCTTTCCCAAATTGCTTCGTTGGGTAGACATAATGGAATGTTTGTCTCTTGACTTTTTCCTATCCTTTACCCATTGAATTAGAATGTTTTTCCTTGGGAATTTCAAAAGTTTGTTGGTTGGTAAATTCACTATCTCTTTCAGCACAGACATCACATTTAAAGTTGTCACTAGTTGATGAGAATCCCAGGCCACTTTTATCACCACTGACTTTTTGGGACTCAAATATATTCTCCATAGTGACACGAGAATTGGACCACTCATTTGTAATCTTTTTAAGATCAGTAATTTGAGCAACCAATTCATCGTTTTGAACTTTAAGAAGTGAGTTCTGTTCTGTTAGAAAAGTGTTTTTAACAGTAAGAGGAGTCATGCTCTTTATCTGCTCCTTAAGGAGGGTGAGTTCAGATTTAAGTAGAGATTTCTCGGTCTTAAGCTGGGAAATTTCATCACATGATAGTGCTAAAGCTTCCTTCATACTATCAAATCTAGTGATTACCTTTTCAGCCTTTTTGAACAATTTTTCTTGTTCAGCAATCACTTCATCATCATTGATTTTGGAGATTGGAGCAGTTGGTTCAACCTGTGGTCTAATGTATGCTCCTTTTCTCAAATTGTTCCTTGCTCCAAGATCACATCGTGAGAATAGCAATCCACCATCGTTTTGAGCCGGAGTGAGAAATCCTTGTTCAACGAGCTCGCTGATGGTTGGTCCTTTCTTCTTTTTCACTTCTTGAAAACCTGCAGATTTCTTGATAGGTTTATTCAAGGCATTCATATCGGGAACATCCTTGGAGAAGTCATCATCAGAATCATAAGCATCAACTTCATCATCATTTGCCATCAAACAAACGAGTCCATCATCGGAATATTCATCGCTCTCATCAGAGTCTGTTTCAATCCAAGTGTTGTGCTCATTTGCTGGTGCTTCTTCTTCAGCAACCATTCCCTTGTGACGAGTGAACTTGGGAGTGAATTTGGGAGTATGGCTGCTCTTCTTCTGCATATATTCAAATTTGGGGATCGGGCAGCTTGATGCAAAATGTCCGGGTTTCCTGCAATTAAAACAAACAAGATCTTCTTTTCTTTTTGAATCACTGCTCCTTGAAAAATTTTGAGGAGCTTTGCTGGTAGATCCTTGAAATTTGTTGGTTGAGCCGGGTCTTGAGAATTTTCTGAACTTTTGAAATTTCTTCACAAATAAAGCGAAGTCTTCATCATCCATGTCTAATAGCTCAGAAGCAGAAATTTTGGGATCGGAGCTTTTCTCATCTTGTACAGGCGCAGGAGTAGGCGCAGGTGTAGGTGCAGCTTCTCTGTGCGCCATCATAGCCATAGATTTTGACTTTCCTTCAGTTTCGCTGATTCGTTGGAGTTTGAGTTCATAAACTTTGAGATTTGCATAAAGGTTTCTTAAAGTCCAAACATCTAAAGTTCCAGCGTCTTCAAGAGCGCTAGATTTATGTAGGTATCTTGATCCAAAAGCTTGTAGAAAATTTACATTCAAATCTTTGTTGGTAAACTTCATGCCAAGTGAAATACATAGATTGATAATTTCACAGTAGCGTTCATAAGTTTGCCTCAAGTTTTCACCGGGGAGTTGAGAGAAATTGTTGAATCTCTTTTGTACTTCGTATTTCTTGTTCTCCTTGCAGACAGTGTCTCCTTCAATATGCTCTTCAATAGCATCCCATAGCTCATTTGCAGTAGCACAATGCATGACTTGTTGTTTCATAGCCGTGCTTAAAGTGCTTAGAAGAATGTTTCTTGCTTTGCCATCATTTGCAACTCTTCTAATTTCTTCCTCGGTCCATTCTTCCCTTGGTTTGAGAACTGTAGGTTGGGCAGCGTTGGTGCATGGATTTGGATTCGCCTTCATTGGAATATAAGGTCCATAAATGACGGTGTCATGGAGCCTTTCATCGATTGAGTTGAGATGAGTCAATATGCTGAATTTCCACACGTCAAAATGATCTTCATCAAAGACCGGAACGTGAGTGTAGTTTGCAGTTGCCATAGGTTTTGAGTTTGCCATTTAGAATCGGCACCCAAGCTGTTAAGCTTGAAAAACGAAAAATGTTTATAAAGGTGTTTGCTCTGATACCACTTGTTGGTCCCAAAGGGCAACAAGGGTATGAAAAATAGCTAGAGGGGGGGGGGGTGAATAGCTGTTTTAAAATTCTTTTCGTACCCTTGAAAAACTCAATTGCAAATGCGCACTTTATCAAGTAAGCGTAATGAAATGCGCCTAAGTGAGTGAGTGAAATGCACAGCGGAATTTAGTAATGAAAAATAGGCGCAAAGTGATAAAGGGAGCGCAACACACACACTAAGTATTTTGGCTCAAAGTGAGTGAAATAAGGAACTAAGGCAAATGATATAACAAACACAACACAATTCAGTTCAATCAATCTACAATGAGTAAACAAGCAAATAGTGAGTGAAAATAATAACTTGAAAGAAACGACAAGATAATAACACAAGCTATTTGGAGAGGTTCGATCAATGAAAGATCTACGTCCTCTACCAAGATGGTTAGTCTTGGATTTCTAATGGAGATCTTATATAATGAGTGAGTGTTACAAATTACAACTTTTGAGCTCCTACACTAACTCAAGATCTAAAATTCTATGAATGAACAAATCCAAAACAATAACCGGTGTATCTCTAAAAGATGGATCTAAATGATCAAACTTAAAGAGGTGCGTGTGTGTTTAGTATCAAGGCTCTTTAGATCTTTATGATTTAGAGCACAATGAAACTAAAGTGTTATAGCTTGAAGATCTGGGCTAAGGATGAAGGTATGAAGATGTTCTTGAAGAAATTTGGAAAACGAAGGCAATCTTCAAATCTTCAACAAATGCTTTGAGAGAGAAATTCTTGAAATTCTTAGCAAAACTCAGCAACTTCAAAATGTTGAAGTTATGGGGTATTTATAGTGAACTTCAAAAAATTAGCCGTTGGAAATCCTTGTGGATAAGATGAGCTGTCGCTCGTTGATTGGAGCATGCATATATTATGGCCATTTTGACACTCAACATAAATGTGACCGTTGTGGACACGTGTCAATAGATTGGGCGCATATGCATCTTTTAACAACCGTTGGATTATTGGCGTAATTTGAATTCTCTTCAAGTCTTCGAGTCTTCAATAAATCACTGAGTGTTGAATAAACACGTTGAGGAGTATTGAGCCAAGAGGCACATTAAGCCAAGAGGCGCGCAGAAGCGTGCGCTTAAATCAAGGGGCGCAGAGGCGCGAAACATAGCTTATGAAGAAATCCTTATGCGCGCGCTCTAAATGGCGCATGGCGCGAGTGTAGAAGGCGCGTGGCGCGTGGCACAGGAGGCGCATAAGCGCGGCTCAAACTCACTGAGTGATTTTTCTTGAAAGTTGATCTTCTTGCCCTATTTCTAAGCCTATTCTATAACAATGGACAACTTAAAAAATGAAGTATAAATACTTCTTACATGTGGGTCTAAAGTCCATGAAATAAAACTTAGGTGATGGATCAATCAAATCTAATAAATTCTATTACATTAAAACTGAGATATGCGTGGGCATACCCAACAATAGGGCACTTTGGCACGGGAGGACGTTACAGTGGTAAGAGTTGGGATTTGTTTTGTAAAGGCTACATTACATGGATGTAATACCTTTTGGGTAGAGTTTCCGTGACTTCATCATTTTGTAACACCATTATTTTGGATAATGTTGGTGTATGTACATTTGTATAAAAGTTTGTAAGCCTTCGGGCTAAGTACTTTCGTTTGTGAAGAGTTTGTTTGAAAGTTAAATGAATTCTTTGAACTTCGAGTGTGGATTTTGTTAAACTTTATGAAAGTATATTTCGAAAAATTTTCTAAAAGTATTTTATAACGTCTTCCAATCGTGTCCCGAGCGTGGGGCCAAGTAGGACTACGGGTCTGGGGCGCGACAGTTGGTATCAGAGCTAGGTTGTAGATGGTCTAGAATGACTATGTGACCTAGGAGGGTAGTTGTGTAGAGAATGAGTAACGTTGAGGGTTTTATGCAGGTACTTATTAAAATGGTTGGGACAGAAGGAGATCAGTCAGGGACTTCAGGGCAGGGTAATGTTAGAAAAGAGGTTCGAATGATGTTCCATGGTATGTTTGAAACTGCAATGAAAGCAATTAACGACATAGTTGAGCGTAAAAACAAGGTTGAAGCTTCATATGTGACAAGACAAGGAGGACAGCCAAAACCACAACATCAGTATGGCAATAATAGAGGATCTCAGGGTACATCTTCGCAACTTAGAGGATCTTCTCAAGGACCACAGAAAATCTGAAGTCAAGTTAAACGAGTATGTAGTTACTGTTGGAGGGAAGGACACTTAGAGGAGAAATGTTGGAAGAAGCAAGGTAAATGTATGAGACGTGGTCAGTTGGGTCATTTTCAGAAGGATTGTCCAAGAATGAAGAATAAGGCATTGGGAAGTGTTGTCAGGTCTTCTCAGGGCCAAAAGAGGGATTCTTCAGGGAAGCTTAAGGTGCAGGATTGTGATTTTGTCATCAATCAACAACATATCTCCGATTCTGCTAATGTGATTGGAGGTATGATTTCTGTGTCTAGTTTGAGAGCACGAGCACTTATAGACCCTGGTTCTTCGCATTCTTATGTCTCTGTGCATTTCTCTTCTCGGTTGCATTTGTCTTCTGAGTCTCTACCTTATGTGTTAGAGGTGTCTATACTAAGGGGGAGTGTTTGGTGATTGATAGAGTGTTGCGCACTTGTGATGTGCAAATTTATGAGCATGTTTTACTTGCTGGTTTAGTTATTTTGCCATAGCAAGATTTTGATATTATTGTGGTGGAGTTTTATATGTTAGTGTGCTTTAATTAAGCATGGTAGATATATGTGTTGGGCATTCATGTTATTTATGCATTAAAGTCTGAAAATTGTTATCAGAAGGTTGTGCCGGGTATTTAGTTTACGTGGTTGGTAGTAGAACATCTACATCTAAATTGGAGGATTGATCCTTTCTTTGTGAGAACTCAGATATATTCTTTATTAAGTAGTACATGTTACTTGAGGAGAAAATTGGGTTATATTGAGTTGTTACAGTACAATGCTACAGTACTAATATCTAGTTTAATATACCTATAACATCGGTTGAGTTAAAGGAGTAGAAGATTCAGCTTGAGATATTTCTTGATAAGGGATTCATCACATTTAGTATATCTACGTGGGATGCATCAGTATTGTTTATTATAAAAAGGTATGGTACTTTGCGATTGTATATTGAATACTAAGAGCTTAACCAGGTGACTATAGCGAATCATTACTTGTTATCTTATATGGGTGATATATTTTATCAACTTCAGAGATCAGTAGTTTATTCAGTGTTTAACTTAAAGTGATTATTATCAGATGAAAATTTGAGATGGGTATATTTCAAAGACGGCTTTTCATACCAGGTATGGGCATCATAAATTTGTGGTTATATTGTTTGAATTAACAATTGCTCCAGTGGTATTGTTGTATATTCTGAATTATATCTGTAATCATAATTGGATTGCTTGCAAGAAGCAACGGGTTGTGAAATCAAGGTATTATGTCTTCTTATTAGCGGATATATTATTTTGAGGAAGTTTCAATACAGGCATAGATATTGGTCGTATAATTACGAAAGCAACAGTATGTACGTGGCTTGTTGCGATTGGCATGATATTGTTAGAGATTTATTGATGGATTTCTAAGGTAGATACACTGTTAACTAATTGACACAGAAATATATACTTTCTCGATGGATTGGTAAGAGTGAAATGAGTTTTTAATTGTGGAAATGAGAGTTGATGACAACTTCAGTATTGATATTGCTTAATGGATTTGACTAGTATTATAGTTATCTAGAGGATATGACCAGTGTTACTATTTTCTAGTGGATATGTCGAGTTTTACCATTATAGTGGATCTAATCAACTCATTGTTCATGGTGATGCCTCGACGAGTGATTGAGATGTTTATCCATTCAGAATTGTATGGAAGTTATGTATGCTTCGAGAAGATTGATTCCTTATGAACAAGGTTATCCTCACCATAACTTGAGGTTGATTTCGATTATACATTCATTGCATTAGTAAATGATTTTTGTAGAGCCATATTTGAAGTGTCTACTGACCATGAGAGTTGAAGTAATCGTTTTCTTCAGGAGAGCTACACTTGAGACAATGCAAGAAGAGTATTATGTTATATCATTCAGGAAAGACAAATATATTAGAGGATTCCTTGATTTATAGTTCAGGTTTGATAACACTAAATGGGGGAAGGTTAGAGGAATTGACATCTTGGAGTCCTTCTAATCGAGACATGTGATGATTTTGCGATTGTGAAATCTTTAAGTTTCTACTCTATTGAATGATTCTAACTATAGAAAATTACTAGTGGAATGAACGATGATAGACAACACGATTTTGTTCGTTGCTAGTGATGGAACTTTAACTTTTGTAGCAGAGTATGTAGTCGACACTTAGTGGACCCAACATGCATAACGGAATTCAACTACAGGTACTTGAAGAGATACACAAGACCAATTTAATTATGAATCCAAGTAAATGTAGAGTATTGAGATAAATTTGAAGAGTTACATTTGATTTGTTTGACACGAGAAATTTTAAGCATTCAACTAAGTCCTTGAGCTGCGAATAATCTGGAAGTAAAATATCAGTGATCAGTTGGTTTGTGACAAGCCTTTGAGATTTCTGAGTGAATATGAATCTATTGCGAAAGGTTTCATTGAAGGAGTTACACTGAATAGTTGAGAACAATGATGTTGATTGATAGCGGATTGGTTACCAAGTTTCCTCACCTTATCTATTTTGAAGGTATAAATGTTAATTCCAGTTGTTACTTATTTGTTCAGAAGATAGTTCGATTTCATGGGATGCCTACGAGCATGGTATTAGATATGGGTTCCTTATTTACATCTTGATTTTAGTAAGCAATTCAGAAGGTTTTGAATTCAGAATTGGGATTTAGAACGACTTTTCATCCTCTGACAGATGGTCAGTCAGAGAAAACCATTCAGATTCTCGAGGATTTGTTGAGAACTTGTTCAGTTGATTCTTAGAATTCGTGGGATATACATTTACTTCTCGTGGAGTTTGCTTAATATATCAGTTCTTTTGAGATTTTGGGAAGAGTTGGAGATTGGGCTTATCATCTTGTGTTACTTCCTTCTCTTGACAAGGTTTATAATGTGTTCCATGTGTTGATACTACGCAAATCTGTTTATGATCCTTCTCATGTCCTATCTGAGGTTCCCGAGAATATTGAACCAAGTATGTCCTATGAGGAGCATCCAGTTCAGGTGATTGATTCTAAAGTTCAAGAATTGAGAACTAAAAGTATTCCTCTTGTTAGAGTTGTGTGGAGAAATCATAATGTGGAAGAATCAACTTGGGAGCTTCGGGATGAAATGGAGAGGAAATATCCTTGGTTGTTTGATTCGTTTGGTAAGTTATCCTAAAATTCGGGACGAATTTTCTTTAAGGGGGAGTGATTGTAACGACCCCAAAACCCGTCCCTTTTTATTTTATATTTTTGGGAATTTTAATTTGATATTATGTGTGCATTTTATGTGTTGCATCATAATTTATGACTTGCACATATTGTATGATTAAATGTGCTATTTACTTAGTTAGTAATAATAATGATTAAAAGAGTTAAATGATTAAGTTGAAACTTTAGGGTTCTTTGTGAAAATGTAACTTCAGGGGCTTAAGTGTTAAAAATGAAACTTGGGTGACCAAAGTTGGAAAATTGGGTGAAGATTTTTATAAAACATGTTTATCCTCCCATCTCTTTTCCCTCTGTGTACTGAGTATGCTCTGCAACTTTTCTACGTTTCATTCCTAGGTTAAGAAGAAAAAGGTAAGTTCAACCTATTTCGATTTAATTCTTTTTAATTACTTCTCCGTTTTAAAAACTAATTATATAAAAATGATCAGGGCGTTGAGTAGGTCATTTCTACCCGAACAAAACATATTTCTGCGATACTTTTTCCGGAAATAGGTAAGTTACCAATTCCCCTTTAAATGTTAAAATAGTCATATATGTTATACTTGATACTTGTACTTGTTATTTTTGTGATTTGGATAATATTTGTGATACTTGTAATTTTGGGACAAAGGGAGTATTTGGTATGGTGGTTTGGTTGCGTTCAAAGTAGTGTTAGAATTGTTTGGGACTGATTTTGGGTAGCCTTAGTAAGGCTATAAACGTTAAGTGTGTAAGTGTTGTACTTTTGGGGCGGTGAAACGAAAGGAGTACAAAGTGTGCAATTTTGGCCTGGCAGGGTTTTTAGGCGGTCGCCCACTATGGGGCTGGGCGGGAGCCCAAAACTACTGAAAGGTGAAATTTTAAAACAGGGCTCTTGGGCGGTCGCCCAAGATGAGGGCGGGCGGGCGCCCACTTTTGCTGAAGAAAATCAATTGTTTCATTGACTTGGTTTAGGACCCAATCTTGGGCTAGGTTTTGTGTCCTAGTCTAGGATGCCTAGATAAGTGTTTTGGGAAGCTAAAATGGTAAATGATGATTTGGTTTCATATGTGTACAAGGTTGTGTTTATGACTTAAATGGCAATGTTATTGTGAACACTTTATGAGTGATTCTTTTGTGTGCTTCTTGAGATATGTTTGGCTTGGTTCCCTACTTTAGAATCATAGCCCCGGTTGTTGTTTAAGCAAGTATTTATTACAGTGATTTGTTTGAAAATCCAGCTGGTTTTGTATTATCGAGTGGAGGTGGAAAGGATTACAGTGGCACACAGTCAAGTTCACTATAAGGCTTTTCCACTGGACCTTTTTTGTAATCGAGTGGAGGTGGAAAGAATTATAGTGGCACACTGCCAAGTTCACTATAAGGCTTTTCCACTGGGCCTTTTTCCCCAGTCCAGATTGGCCTTGGATGGGATGAGTTAGCTCCCTCGAGTGAGCATTTAGGTTATGACTTTGTGTCATATTTCCCCGTTGTTACTTTGGTTCTTATGGTTATGGTTTGGTTTTCGGGATCCCGGCTTCAGCTCTTTGATGCTGCTCAGTTGATACCTCTCAGATGGTTATATGTTTGATTCGAAAAACCTTGGCTAAGTATCGACAGTTATGTTCTTTCGGTAAACCTTGACTAAGTATCCTTGTGAGTGTTACATCGTTGTATGTGTGGTATTATGAGTTGGCTTTGCCTCTCATGCTATGTGCTATGTGATGCTTATGATATTGTTTGTTATACTTATCATTATAGCATGAAACGTAGTTGCATTTTAGTAGCTTACTGAGATTCATTCTCACCCTTTATTCGTTTACTGTTTTAGATAAAGGCGAGTCCAGGGGATAGGACACTTTGGAACGGGAGGACGTTACAGTGGTAAGAGTTGGGATTTGTTTTGTAAAGGCTACATTACATAGATGTAATACCTTTTTGGTAGAGTTTCCGTGACTTCATCATTTTGTAACACCATTATTTTGGATAATGTTGGTGTATGTACATTTGTATAAAAGTTTGTAAGCCTTCGGGCTAAGTACTTTCGTTTGTGAAAGAGTTTGTTTGAAAGATAAATGAAGTCTTTGAACTTCGAGTGTGGATTTTGTTAAACTTTATGAAAGTATATTTCGAAATTTTTTCTAAAAGTGTTTTATAACGTCTTCCAATCGTGTCCCGAGCGTGGGGCCAAGTAGGACCACGGGTCTGGGGCGCGACATCAAATACATTTACATATATAAAAAAGGGCAAATTGCAGATTGGTGACCTGAGTTTGTCACATGTTTGCAATCCCCAATCCGAGAGTTCAATTGTGGTAATCAGGCACCTAAGTTTGTCAAATTTTTGCAATGTGGTGAATAAACTAACTTTCTGTTAAATTTTTGACGGACCTATAGACATGTGCATCACACATGACCTTTTAAAAGGGCATTATTGACAACAAACCAGAAATAAAAACAATGAATGCTCTTTTATTGATCTTAAAGGTATTAACATAATATAAAGGACCAACATGTAAAAACAAAACTTATTTACAAAACCCCTTCCCAGTCCCCACGACATCTCTCCGTCTTCTTCCTCGACATCGCTAAGTCGCCGCTGCAGATCACCATCTCAACCCAGCACGCAGACATCGCCAACTCATTCTGGAAGTCGAATGTTGTTGGAATCCTAAAGCATAAAAAAAGTCGCTGGAATTTGAAGTTGTTGGATCTGAACTTTGCGCTAATATCGCTGGAATCTGGGTTCACCTGAACCGCCCGATCCTCTATCAAACACCTTTGTTCTCTTCTCCCTTACCCCCTATAAAAACCGCTACTACTCGGCCCTGACACCCCATCCACGGCCATATTCCAAACGGCATAGGTTTGAAGATTGTAATGGATTTGAAGAACAAAATTGATGATGGGTATTGAATTTCTTGAATTCGGGTATTGAATTCCTTGAATTCGGGTATTGAATTTCTTGAATTCGGGTGTTGAATTTCTTGAACTTGGGCCCGATTTGGTACAATTTTACCGGAGTTTGTCAAGTTGCTGGAATTTGTAGGGCCGAGTTTGTCAAGTTGTAGGTTTACTTGATGATGGTGGCTGATGGTGGTGATGCTAGTGGCTGTAGTGGTGGTGGCTGGTGTTGCACATTAATGTTGTTTTTTTTTTAAGTCAATAATGCCCTTTTAAAAGGTCATGTGTGATGCACATGTCTATAGGTCCGACAAAAATTTAACAGAAAGTTAGTTTATTCACCACATTGCAAAAATTTGACAAACTTAGGTGCCTGATTGCCACAATTGAACTCTCGGGTTGGGGATTGCAAACATGTGACAAACTCAGGTCACCAATCTGCAATTTACCCTATAAAAAATCAACAATTAATCCAAAGAACTAAAGCCAAGATAACAATCAAATCCATGATGATATAACACAAAAGAAATGAAAACAAAAATAAAAGTAAAAGTAAAGTAATTTATCAAAATTTCAAAAATCAAAATCATCTAATTGAAACAGGACTTATCGAGCACGTCGACACCATGACAAAACATTTCTTGCAGTTAAAGAAGCATAAGCGGCACCATAAGAGATATTATTTACACTTTTAGAAGAAATAAGCCATGGAGACAGAGGAGACGAATCGAGTGAGTGGTACATAACGTTCAAAATTTGTTGTCGAATTTCAATTTAAAAAAAGAAAAGAAAAAAGAACAGAAGTGCTTATGATGTGGTGCATAATGTTTAAACTTTGTTGAGATACTTTTTTTTTTTGAATAAAGAGAAGTGATTACCTTAATCCAATTGAGAATAAGTTGTTTGACATATCTAAACTTTTATGATATTCGGCTTATCCATCTGCTAAAAATCGTTAGAAATGATGTAAGCAAGTTTCAGAAAATATCATGATAGTGCTACTACATGGATAAAGTAATAACTAGATGAACTATCTTTGGATTCTTAATAGATGAACAATATTTTAAGAGATATAACATATTACTACCTCCGTTTCAAAGTAATTTTCCAACTTTTTTTTTTGTTACTACGAATGAATTTGGAGTAATAATTTTATGTTAGTTTAATTATACAAATAAAAATTTAAAACATATAATTGATACATGATCAATAATATTATCAATAATAAATTTTAAATTTTCTTTAATTAAGATAATAAAATCAAACTAAAATTAGTCTTTTAAGTTAGTTTGTGCTATTAAGAAAAAAGTGCAAAGATTATTATTGGATGAAAGAATATTGTTTCATAACTAATTTTTTTATGGGTTAATGACAATTTAGGGCCTGAGCTGCAGGGGGTGCGTCTAAAAGGGGCCTGAGTTTTTTCCCCGCTAGATCAGGGCTCAATATCTATTTTTTTTTTGGGGAATTAGGGGCTTTTTGACGGATTCTGTCAATTTCCCCCGTTAACTGACCACGTGCGCTACACGTGACATTGAGTTGAGGGCAAATTGGGAAATTTATATTAGAAGAAATGCAATACACAACCCACTCTATACGTTTTCACTGATATATAAGGCGCGAACATGTATACGTTTCCCTCATTTGTCCAATTGACGATTTTGGAAGAAATTAGGGATTTCAAATCATGAATCCAAGCGAGATGTGTAGGTGTGGTCGAAGAGATCGACTGGTGACATCATGGACTGAAAGGAACCCAGGCCGCAGGTTTCTTTAATGCTCCTCCAATAGAAAGGTAATTTCTTGTACTTGAAAAAGGCCTAATTTTTTCGGCCAAAATACAAAATTAAAATTGTTCAAATTGTAGAATCAAGATTGTGGATATTTCGCTTGGATTGATCCAAAGATGTGTGCAAGATCGAAGATTGTCATACCTGGGTTGCTTCGAAAGACAAATGAAATGGAATGTGAAATTGCCAGATTGAAAAGAAGGAACAAACTGTTGTTTGTTCTGTTGATCTGCTCTTGGATTTTCTATTGGATTTTCTACAAATGAAATGGTGTTGTAATGGTGTTAGTAAGAATCGTAAAATGTAATTTAGGCATGTTATAATGATTTAGTATCTTGTAGAATTTGTGGATTTTGTTGACTTTTTGGATTTCAGTCCATAATGGCAGAAATTGGAGAATGAAGATTTGTGTACTATTGTATCTCCAACACTGATGAAATGAATGGATGTTAAATGAGTTTATTGAGTTGTTGTTTTGTTTTGTTTTCAACACTAATGGAATTAAGACAACATAACAGTACTTATAAAACAAGAAGAAACAAGAAAAAAAAAGAAGTATGAAACATAGAACATGTCCAAAAGATGATATATTGTAGTTTATCATCAAACAGCACACAAATTCTTGGTCTTAAAGTTGTGTTGCCAAAATAGGGGTCAAGAAAAGTCTACAAAAGACCTCACAAGTCATTAAAGACTACATCAACCACACAAGTCACACTTTAAAGTACTTGAAAGAAAATAAAGTGACAAAATAAAAAAGAGAACATGTCCAAAAGGGAATCTGATTCCATTGAAAAGCATAAACTTTAGTTTTTGCCCTCTCCATTGTTACTTTCTGCAAATTTCTTTGCAGTCTCTCTCAAATCCTTCCATGACACAAAGTTTCTTCCACCTCTTTGAATGTAAGACTGTGTAGTACTTGGTGGATGAGAATTACTCTGGCTTGTTCCATGCTCCCCACTGACTTGTATGCTTTGAAACCTATTGTCAACACTTCTCAGATTTGGAGGTTGAGACATTGTCATAGCAGGTTGAGATATTGGAGAAGATGATGGTGCAGGTTGAGACATTGTGATGGCAGGTACAATATTTTCTTCTCCTTCTGAATCATCCAAATTGAGTACCCCTTCTACCTTCCTGAACTCAAATCTTGCTTTCAGTCTATTTGACCTTGGCACCCTCCTTAGTTCCTCCTTGCTTGGTGATGGGGCTGTTTTGTCTCTTTTTTTTTGCAACCTAACGATAACACAAGTATAAGTAAAATCACAAAATGCTAACTGTAACTCATTTAATTCAGATTAAAAATGATAAAAGCAAATTACCTCTTTTTGTTGGCTTGGTATTGGTGGATCTAGCTTTGTTGAGGATGGTAGATTTGGGACACTCATTAGTTCCCCCTTGCTTGGTTGACTTGTTCGCTTTCTCTTTGAATTCTGAGCATAATATGAAAGATTTAATACTAGTGGTGTGACTTCCTTCTTCTTTGAAACCTATACATTATGGGCAATAAATTAGTACTACATTCAAGAAAAAAACAGAGGAAAAGCATATATAAACTTTCCTTTTTACTGGGTTTTGAGACAGGTTGACTTGTCATTCTTGGTTCACTTTGTTTCTTAAACCTAGGACTTGATCTAAGTACTGGTGGTGGTGGTGTAGGTTGTGTAGGTTGTGTAAGTGGTGATAGGGTTTGTGATGGGAAAGTTTGTGGTAAGAGTGGTGGAGTTTGGGGTCTTGGTAAAGGAAGATTTGAGAGTCTTGGGGATGGTGGATTTGGGACAGTTGGTGATAGGGTTTGTGATGGGAAAGTCTGTGGTGATAGTGGTGGAGTTTGGGTTCTTGGTGAAGGAAGATTTTAGAGTCTTGGGGATGGTGGATTTGGGACAGTTGGTGATAGGGTTGGTGATGGAAAAGTCTGTGTAGGTTGTGAGGTGGTAGCTGATGGTAAAGACATGCTTGTTGATGGTTGTTGTGCACCCTGTGAATTGTTTGGTGTAGGTTGTGTAGTTGGACACTTTTTTTTGTTGTGTCCTTCCACCCTAAAAATACTGCACCTATGCTCTTGCTTCTTGTTACCATCTTCAATCTAGCACATCAATGAAGGTAAACAAACAAAATTTTATTCTCATAAACAGTAAATAAATCAAACAATTTATTATTGTAGTAACTGACAACATAAACATAACTAAAAGGGATGACTTAAATTCATTGAACAACCAGATTTGTTGTGTCCCAAAACCTTGCAAACACTGTATTTAATAGTTCTCTGCTACTGACTTTTTCTTAGATTTTGAGTACCAAGATCCATAGGCTCCATATCATTAACAATTGGTTCCCCTCCCTATGCTTCTCGTCCTTGTGCTCCTTCTTCCCCACCTTGACCTTGCTGCAAACCTAGGTTGGTTTTCTTTCTCAGTTTCTTTGGCCTTCCTGGTTAGACCCTCTTGTTTGGTGGATAAACAGGATCTAAACCTGTTTTGGGCCATATACCAGGCCCATCCATTGTGTTTATAAGGAAAGAGTAACACTTCTTATATGTTTCAACCCTATAGCAATCATGAACATACTTCTCAGAAGGTTCTTCTCTCAAAAGCATACATGAAATAACATGGTTACATGGAATCCCACACAAGTCCCACTTTCTGCAAGTGCAACTCATCTCATTCAGATTAACTGAGTATTGACTTCCACTCATTATTGACACCTGGTATTTCCCACCCCCTGCACCTGTTGGATTACATAGACTGACCATAGCTTTCCTTTTCTCAAGCTCCTTCTGAATCTTGGGGCACAACCACAAGCCACCCCATTTCTTTTCAACTATTTGCCTATTTTCCTCTAACCTTGTCATTAACAAGTTTCTTATACTCTCAAGACATGCAAGTATAGGCTTCTCTCTAGCAGATAGAATGGAGCTGTTAAAACTCTCTGCCAAGTTGTTCAAGAGTATGTCACACTTGGTGTTTGTTCTGAAATGTGACCTAGACCACTGCTGTGGGGGTTTATCAGCAAACCAGTTGAAACACTCAGGTTATATGCTTTAATTTCCTCCATAGAAGCCTTATACCTAGCCTCAGTTGTTTCACTTGCAGCACTCCACAATTGGTCTCTATACACTAGGCCTCTAAACCCTGCAGTCCTCATGTTTGCAAGCATATGAAGCACACAAAATCTATGTTCAACATTAGGCATCAGGCTACTAACTGCATCAATCAACCCCTTTTATATATCAGACATAACCATATACTCCCTATCATCCCTCATTTCCAAGTCATCAATCATCAGTTTTATAAACCATTTCTATGTATCCCTTGTCTCAGCTTCTACCACTGCATAACAAAAAGGGTACCAGTTATTATTTGCATCAATCTCACAAGCTGCTAATATCTGCCCCCCATGCTCTCCTTTTAGAAAACAGGCATCAAAGCATATGACTTTCCTACAGTGCTTCATACCCTCTTTCAAGCCTCCTAAACAAACATAAAACCTCTGAAAAACATCCCTCCCTTCCATTACACTCCTCTCTTCAGTTGTCATATAAACTGAACTGCCTGGATTTCTATCCCTCAACTCATGTGCATAATCCCACAACTTCAAATATTGTTCAGCAACACTTCCCTCAATCAACTGCATTGCCTTTCTTTTTGCTCTATAAGCCTGAGTGATGGATATGTTGGAAGTGTACTTCTGAAAAACTGTGTTCTTAAATGCCTTTGCTGGTTTGATAGGATCTGTTCTCCAATCATTCACATGTTCACTTGCTAAGAATTTAGGATTGCCATGGCTATTCCTGAAGTATATTCCACAAGTGTGATTGTTATTCAGTGTTTTGATCACCAAGTTGTCTTCAGTTTGGCATTTAGAAGCATATAGTACCCAAGGGCATGGTTCTTTGCATTTAGCCCTAACCCTCTATTTCACTTGCTTAATGAAAAAAATCTGCTTCTTTTCAGTTATTGAATGCTTCTTAATAGCATCAACCAATATCCTGTGATCAGAAAATTCCATTCCCAATTCAAACTGTGGTTTCACCATATCAATCTTGGGATTGAACACTGTTCCCGTACTCCTATTTACCTACTCTTCATCCTCACTTGGATATCCCTTCAAACCATCATCAGAGTCATAGTCACAAGCCACAATTTTCCCTTTAACACTTGCACCATAATCCCACTCAACTACATTCCTCTTCTAGTTTCCATCATCAGACTTCTTATTACTCACACCTATACCATCAACATTAACTTCACAACCCATGTCATCCTCTGCACTTTCATACTCACTATCATGTAGCAACTCATGTTCAGATTCTTCACCATTATGTACATTCTTATCAACCATCAATACATTTGCAAACCTGTTATCCTCATCTACCAATAATCGTTTTCCCTTATCAACTACTGATAATCCCTTTCCCTTATCAACTACTGATAAACCCTTTCCCTTATCAACTAATCTATCCAGATTCACAAATAATTCCACAATTTTATTTTTCTTGGCAGACCTAAACATTCCCACATCACAGGCATCTCTATCATTCTCAATCAACCTAAGTGTAAAAGGTGGACCATTACCTACCTTTTGATACAAGACATAGTTATCAGACACTACCCCAGCCTCTCTAACTACTGCCTTGAGCTCAAGCTGTGAAACACAATCAACATCAAAGTAATCAAACCATGTAACCTCCCCTCCTTTATAAACATCTTCATTAGAATTAGGGAAATAACCCCTATGAAAAAGCTTAATAGAAAAGTGTGCAGGATCATCTACACACATGAAACAACAAACACACAATACAAACATTACATACAATCAGCAATACATGGCCAAAAGGAAGCATATCATGTACCAAGATATACATGTCAACATAAGGGGACCACAACATAAATAAGTAACACTTTATTGATACCATTTATTTCTTATATCAACTAACAAGGGGACCACCATTCACAGAAATGTCTTTATGTCCATATACAGACAAGTGTGAACATTGAAAACATAAGAAGCTTAAAAAATAGCAAAAAGGAAATAAACTACTTTATCAACAACTTTGACTAACCTTTTAGGGGATTTTTATAGCATTTTTCATAGAAAACAACATAAACAATCAATAATACTCAAACCCAATAGAATCCAACTCACATTTCACCAAACAAAAGCCTATTTTATATAGCTACATTGATTTATCAACAACAAACCAAACACTACAACACAACAACATAACGAACTGTGTTAAGGGAAGACTTACCATAATCAGGTATCGAAACATAAATGCAACCCTTCTTCTTCCTCTTACACCAAGTCACCATTGTACGCCTTGCAGAATCGCACCTTCAATCTCACCTTCAATCGCACCTTTGATCGCAGCTTTGATCGAACCATCAACTTCGAGCCCTAACTCGACTTCTTTACCTTATATCAGTGAAAACGTATAGCGTGGGTTGTGTATTGCGTTTCTTCTAATATAAATTGACCAATTTTACCTCAACTCAAAGTCACGTGTAGCGCACGTGGTCAGTTAACGGGGGAAATTGACAGAATCCATCAAAAAGCCCCTAATTGCCAAAAAAAATTAGATATTGAGCCTTGATCTAGCGAAAAAAAAACCCAGGCCCCTTTTAGACGCACTTCCCTGTAGTTCAGGCCCTAAATTGTCATTAACCCTTTTTTTATTCAACTGGAAGGAAAGTTAACAAAATCAATAATTATTCATTCTAAATCATTAGCGTAAGTGTGTGGCTCACTCAAGTTATGAATTTGAGTAGAATGTGTTATTATAGTTTTTGGAGAATGTTTCTTCCCTTTCAACCTCTATAGTGCTCACCTGCATTGAAAAAAATAATCTTAAAATCTGAGCCAAAATACCAAAAAAAAACACATAGAGAAGGAGAAGGGGGATTGGGCTAGAGAGATGAATTTAGCAACTGTGTTTAGTCCATTGATGGTATCCTAATATCCACAAATTATTTTCTTAATATAACTCTGTTGTGGAATTGACCCTTCCAACCCAACACCCAAGCAAATCGCAAGAAAACCCGGCACCACAAACAAGCACAAGAAATAAGAAACCAAAGCAAAAGAACAAAACCGAACACAAGAAATTGTTTACCCAGTTCGTCAATATGTTTGACTACGTCTGGAGGCACTACCAAGACAGGATCTTGCACTATAATATGTAAATATGGAGTTACAATGAGTATGGGGGCGGAACATTGCTTATATAGGCAACCTAGAATAAAACCTAACCCTAGACGGACAAGGAAACCCAAAATCTAGCCCAAAAACCGATTCAGCCCCGACTGCCCCCGACACTTGGGCGGTCGCCCGCTTGGCCTTTGGGCGGTCGCCCAACAAAGGCTCCCGCTGACGATTCCAAACTGATTAAGTGGGAGGTCGTCCACCATGACCTTGGGCGGCCGCCCAAGGCAACAGCCTGCTCCGATGTGATTTCTTCCTTGTGTCCGCTCGCTAGTTCCCGGTTGGTTCTCTACTCCAACAATCTCCCACCTAGAGATCAACCGCGTATACAAGCCTCGTATCCGTTCTTCAACTCATCCTTGGTGCCATAGTGCTCACCTTGATCATGGTAGTGCCTTCCTCCTCCCCTATTCTCCAAGCCCCGTTGAAGCTATGCCCAGCTTCAACTTCACCTTGCTTGAGAAACCTGGAGCCTTTGCATCCGATCTACACTCACCGTTAGATCTGTGCAGCAGAATATCCGGTCCTGGAGTATTCGATCATCTTCAGTGACCCCTTTACCTTAGTCATCATGAACCGTGCTGCTCCCACCCGAGTCTGGAATATCCATGCGAATTTCCCTTGCATCACCGTATTCCTTAAAATCCTTGAGCTCATACTCCCCACCATTAACAGACCTCAAGCTTTTAACCTTGAGCCCCTTCCGATTCTTCACCAAGGCCTTCCACTTCTTATACATCCTGAAAGATTCATCTTTCCCTTCTAAGAAGTAATCCCGGACCTTCCTTGTCGAATCAACAATGAAGGTCATGTAATATGACACACCAAACCGAGAAGTTACCGGGGATACCCCCTTCTCACCCATATGACCCAATCGACAGTGCCACAAATCCGTATCACCCTTGGCTGACGCCACCGCGATACTATCCTTGGTGTTTTCCACCAAATACAATCTTCCTTCCCTATTACCCCGAGCGATCTCACAATCCTCCTTGGTAATAACCCAGTTCTTGCAGCTAAAAGTTACCGTATAACCTTCTTGACCCAGCTGCCCAACTGATATCAGATTCTTTTTCAAACCCGGAATGTGACTGACCCCGTGTAGATGTAAAACCTTCCCGTCCGATGCTCCTATTCTGACATCCCCCTTCCCCTTGATTTCCAAAGGCTCGCCATCCGCTAGATAGACCTTTCCGAAATCACCGGAAGTGTAATTTTCCATCGCTCCTGCATGCCCGCATGAGTGGAATGATGCCCCCGAATCTAGCACCCATGATTCTAGCGCACTACAAACGCTCAGAATCAGTACATCGTCACCTTCGATTATCACATTCACCGATTTATCTCCTCGCATGGGACAATCCCTCTTGTAGTGTCCTAACTCCTTACAATGATAGCACTCTACCGAACCTCTTGCAACCCTTGGTCTTTCTTTGTTCTCCTCATACTGATCCCCACCCCCGATTACACTTTCCCTTGACCCTGTTCTCCTTTTATTGCTAGAACCCAGTCTTCCCCTACTAGTTGTAGCCAAGACCGATTCCGAAGTAAACGGTGTCCCCAACTTCTTTAAGTGATTTTCCTCGCCCAAGAGAAAGTCCTTAACATCATCATACTTCAATTTGTTCTTACCCGCTGAAGCATTTAACGCTGTCACCGTTCCGCTCCAACTCCTTGGTAAGGACGCTAGCAATAAATACGCATGAACCTCATCACCGAAAGTAATCTCCAACACAGTCAATGAGTCTATAATATCCATAAACTCATCGATGTGTTTAGCTATGGATCCTCCCTCTTGCATCTTGAGACTACCCATCTTGCGTATCAAATCAACCTTATTTGCAGCAGATGGAGTTTCAAATCTCTCAGTAAGATAATCCAATAGCTCCTTGGTGGTTTTCGCCTTCCTGGTAGTCTTCACGATCCACTTCGACAAAGTAGATCGAACCACCCCTAAGGCTTTCCGATCCATGAGATCCCAGTCTTCCTGCTTTTCTTTTTCCGGTTTGACTCCTGTTAGAGGCTTATAGAGATCCTTATTATACAAGAGATCCTCTATTTGCATCCTCCAATATCCATAGTCAGACCCATCAAATTTCTCCAACGCTTGTTTATCCTTGCCCATTCTTGATTGCTTGATAAACCCCTTTGATCGTCCAACCAAAGATCTTGATACCAGTTGTTGTGGAATTGACCCTTCCCAACCCAACACCCAAGCAAATCGAAAGAAAACCCGATACCACAAACAAGCACAAGAAATAAGAAACCAAAGCAAAAGAACAAAACCGAACACAAGAATGAAACCTAGAATAAAACCATATGTAAATATGGAGTTACAATGAGTATGGGGGTGGAACATTGCTTATATAGGCAACCTAGAATAAAACCTAACCCTAGACGGACAAGGAAACCCAAAATCTGGCCCAAAAACCGATTCAGCCCCAACTGCCCCCGACACTTGGGCGGTCGCCCGCTTGGCCTTTGGGCGGTCGCCCAATAAAGGCTCCCGCTGACGATTCCAGACTGATTAAGTGGGCGGTCGCCTACCATGACCTTGGGCGGCCGCCTAAGGCAACAGCCTGCTCCGACGTGATTTCTTCCTTGTGTCCGCTCGCTAGTTCCCGGTTGGTTCTCTACTCCAACAAACTCTTCAACTTTTGAGTCTCTTGCGCTTCATTTCCCTTCCTTTATGCACCAACTTGAAATACATCGAGTTATCCTATCATTTGATTAATTAATTTGATTAGTTCAAAAGTCACATTAGTGGAAAAGACACACCTTTAAATGCATGCCCTACCTAGTCTATATTTCTATTCTATACTCCCTCCGTCCCATCACAAGTAGGACTAGAGGAGTGAGCACAATAATTAAGAGAAAGTAGTGAATGTGGTAGAAAATGAAGAGAGAGAATGAGTGGGGTAAATAGTAGTGTTTGTTGAATAAAATGAGTGGTGGAAAATGAAGAGAAAGAATGAGTGAGGTTAAATGGTGGGGTTGGTTGAATATAAATATAATAAAACATTTCTATTTTGGATAGTCTCAATTGTTCTGGGACGGCCTAAAAGAGAAAGAAGTCCTACTTATGCTGGCACGGAGGGAGTATATAAGAGTGTGAGTTCTATTAGATAATAACATAATCTTATAGAATACTATTCTCTTTATATATGTTCTCTATATAACTTATATATTCAAAAGTACTCAGTTTCATACCCATTGTTATCAACTAATATTATTACCTAGGTAGCCGAATGTCAAAAGACTTTGGAATTGAAACAATCATCCTACATGGAAGCCTCGCAATCAAGATAAACCATTTTGTTGCTTATGTGTCATTCCCATAGTTGGTTTCACCAACTTTAAAAATACTATAAGTATAGATTTGACAAAAATTTGTGCATGACCCGTCTCATAGTAGAGATGGGTCATAGATCCAGGTTATTGTGTGTTTTTGACCAGTGATCCGGACCCACGACCCGCATGATTTTTTTTAAAAAATATATATTTTAAAGTTTTTATATTTTAATTTTTGTGTTTTTTCGGTTTGCCAAAAGTAATAGTTGCTATAACTAAATGTAACAAACATGTTACTTATATGTAACACTTTTTATACATAAAAGTAATACATATATACAGAAAAGTAACAGTGTTTTTTTTTTTTTATGTTTTCTACATTTGCCTAAAGTAATACTTATTATAACTTAAATGTAACGAACATGTTACTTATATGTAACAGTGTTTATATATAATTATAACACACATGTATAGAAAAGTAATAATTCAACCCTTTACATTTCAGAACAAAAAGCACTTGTGTTAGTAACATTGTAAAAATAAGAAAGTAACAATTTTAAAAATGAACGTTACATTTTTTTGTATAATAACATTGTAAAACAGTTACGTTTACTTGTATAATAGTATATCCCTGTGTTTTCAAATAATAAGTTACAATGAGTTCAATTTATCATAATACATGTAAAAGTTATAGAAATCTGTTACAATTTCGTATACTAAAGTGTTACATTTAGTTGAACAAATAATTACATTTATGTATATAAGTTGTTATTATTCAAATGTTACTTTCTTTAAAAAAAAATCAAAATACTCAACAAAAAAAAAAACACTATTACATTTTAGTATAATGATAATTACATTTAGTTATTGTTAGTGTTATACGTATTTATTGTTAGTATTACAGTTGAAAGATGAGTAAAATGAGCTTTTTTTTTTTTTTTTTTGTAAAACAGGTGTTACGTTTAGTTATAAACAATGTTACTTATAAGTAACACAGTTGTTACATTTACTTATACTAAGTATTAATTTTGGTAAATAAAAAAACTACCAAAAAATATATAAAAACTAAAAAAAAATCGAATTTTTTTTCCTGGGATTTTTTTTCGGGCCATGGATCGTTGCCATGTGGCAGATTTTGAGTGGAGCATGGGTTAGGATCCTATGCTTCGCGGAGAATGTTGTACACGGGCATGGGGTCGACCCGTCTGTTCTATGAGACAGATCTAGGTGTTCTCACAAGAGTCCACCTCTATAAATTTCCAGTTTTGCTATTCTCACACGCATTTAGATAATTTGTTTTCATTAGTTAATTATTTTTGTAAATGCAGAATATGGCGCAAGACGCAAGTGCTTCCAACATTATCTCATCAGTGTTATCAGAAGAAAGTCTGAATAATATACGAACATTATCTTCACAATATTAACTTTTACTAATATTTAATATATTTACAAGAATGTTGTTCGTGTTGTTCCATTAATCAGGTTGTACTAAGATGAAATGCTAGAGTTAAGTAAGGAAGTTGAAGAAGGATAATTTACACATAAAGAGAGGATTTATGCATAAACATGTAGATAAATGTCAATGAAAAACGTGGAGATTGACTCATTCAAAAGACTGAGTATTTATCAAGAGAGTATAAGGAGTTTAAAGCTTGCAGATACAAGAGGGCAAAGCAAAGACTTGGGCTTCAAGCTCCTACAATGGTTGGATTGTGGAGATTTTGGTCCTCAAGTTTCGGCAACCACTCACTCCACTCTCTCTAACGAATTCTCTAGCCATTATTAAAGTAATCTCCAAGTCCATGAAGACTATACATATCAAGGGATATGAACAAAATAAATTCAAACACACATCACACAAAACTCAAACAACATTGTCGAGTTCTTCCTTGCACAAGAAAAGGCTATACACTCCTTGGTTACGATAGATCCTGTTGGTCCCAGAGGGCAACAAGGGTATAGAACCGCTAGAGGGCGGGGGGTGAATAGCGGTCCAAACTTTTTCGAAAATACCCTTGAAAATCAACCGAGTACTTATCAGTTTGGTCACCTGCGGTTCAAGGCACTTAAACCGAACTGATAAAACGCACAGCGGAGTTTTGCGGTTTGGCCAAAAGGATAGTTAAAGAGTTTTGCGGTTTGACTCAGGTTGAAAACACTATGATGCAACTGATAATCTCAACTTTAAGATCAAAGAAAAACACAATTCATATTTCAAGTCATTTCGTAAATGGATTAAGTTATAGACCACAAACAAGAAATATAAATAACAAGGCAGAAAATAAAGATCAAACACACAATTTGAAGAGGTTCGTTCTTGAATGAACTACGTCCTCTACCTAGATGGTTAGTCTAGGATTTTCTAATAGTTACTAGACTTGTATTAATTTAGAGGAGGATTTACAAGATGAATCTAAACTCTAAACAAACAATCTAACCTATAGAGCTATTATAACAATTGGTGTATTCGAAGTATATAATCTATGTGATTATATAAATCGGGTGTGTGTATGGAAAGAAATCAAATGCTCTAAGTATCTAAATGATGGTTGGGGAAATGGAGTTACAATGAGTATGGGGGTGGAACATTGCTTATATAGGCAACCTAGAATAAAACCTAACCCTAGACGGACAAGGAAACCCGAAATCTGGCCCAAAAACTGATTCAGCCCCGACTGCCCCCGACACTTGGGCGGTCGCCCGCTTGGCCTTTGGGCGGTCGCCCAACAAAGGCTCCCGCTGACGATTCCAGACTGATTAAGTGGGCGGTCGCCTACCATGACCTTGGGCGGCCGCCTAAGGCAACAGCCTGCTCCGACGTGATTTCTTCCTTGTGTCCGCTCGCTAGTTCCCGGTTGGTTCTCTACTCCAACAAACTCTTCAACTTTTGAGTCTCTTGCGCTTCATTTACCTTCCTTTATGCACCAACTTGAAATACATCGAGTTATCCTATCATTTGATTAATTAATTTGATTAGTTCAAAAGTCACATTAGTGGAAAAGACACACCTTTAAATGCATGCCCTACCTAGTCTATATTTCTATTCTATACTCCCTCCGTCCCATCACATGTAGGACTAGAGGAGTGAGCACAATAATTAAGAGAAAGTAGTGAATGTGGTAGAAAATGAAGAGAGAGAATGAGTGGGGTAAATAGTAGTGTTTGTTGAATAAAATGAGTGGTGGAAAATGAAGAGAAAGAATGAGTGAGGTTAAATGGTGGGGTTGGTTGAATATAAATATAATAAAACATTTCTATTTTGGATAGTCTCAATTGTTCTGGGACGGCCTAAAAGAGAAAGAAGTCCTACTTATGCTGGGACGGAGGGAGTATATAAGAGTGTGAGTTCTATTAGATAATAACATAATCTTATAGAATACTATTCTCTTTATATATGTTCTCTATATAACTTATATATTCAAAAGTACTCAGTTTCATACCTATTGTTATCAACTAATATTATTACCTAGGTAGCCGAATGTCAAAAGACTTTGGAATTGAAACAATCATCCTACATGGAAGCCTTGCAATCAAGATAAACCATTTTGTTGCTTATGTGTCATTCCCATAGTTGGTTTCACCAACTTTAAAAATACTATAAGTATAGATTTGACAAAAACTTGTGCATGACCCGTCTCATAGTAGAGATGGGTCATAGATCCAGGTTATTGTGTGTTTTTGACCCGTGATCCGGACCCACGACCCGCATGATTTTTTTTTTTTAAATATATTTTAAAGTTTTTATATTTTAATTTTTGTGTTTTTTCGGTTTGCCAAAAGTAATAGTTGCTATAACTAAATGTAACAAACCTGTTACTTATATGTAACACTTTTTATACATAAAAGTAATACATATATACAGAAAAGTAACAGTGTTTTTTTTTTTTTTTTATGTTTTCTACATTTGCCTAAAGTAATACTTATTATAACTTAAATGTAACGAACATGTTACTTATATGTAACAGTGTTTATATATAATTATAACACACATGTATAGAAAAGTAATAATTCAACCCTTTACATTTCAGAACAAAAAGCACTTGTGTTAGTAACATTGTAAAAATAAGAAAGTAACAATTTTAAAAATGAACGTTACATTTTTTTGTATAATAACATTGTAAAACAGTTACGTTTACTTGTATAATAGTATATCCCTGTGTTTTCAAATAATAAGTTACAATGAGTTCAATTTATCATAATACATGTAAAAGTTATAGAAATCTGTTACAATTTCGTATACTAAAGTGTTACATTTAGTTGAACAAATAATTACATTTATGTATATAAGTTGTTATTATTCAAATGTTAATTTCTTTAAAAAAAAAATCAAAATACTCAACAAAAAAAAAAACACTATTACATTTTAGTATAATGATAATTACATTTAGTTATTGTTAGTGTTATACGTATTTATTGTTAGTATTATAGTTGAAAGATGAGTAAAATGAGTTTTTTTTTTTTTTTTTTTTTGTAAAACAGGTGTTACGTTTACTTATAAACAATGTTACTTATAAGTAACACAGTTGTTACATTTACTTATACTAAGTATTAATTTTGGTAAACAAAAAAACTACCAAAAAATATATAAAAACTAAAAAAAAATCGATTTTTTTTTCCTGGGATTTTTTTTCGGGCCATGGATCGTTGCCATGTGGCAGATTTTGAGTGGAGCATGGGTTAGGATCCTATGCTTCGCGGAGAATGTTGGGCATGGGGTCGACTCGTCTGTTCTATGAGACAGATCTAGGTGTTCTCACAAGAGTCCACCTCTATAAATTTCCAGTTTTGCTATTCTCACACGCATTTAGATAATTTGTTTTCATTAGTTAATTATTTTTGTAAATGCAGAATATGGCGCAAGACGCAAGTGCTTCCAACATTATCTCATCAGTGTTATCAGAAGAAAGTCTGAATAATATACGAACATTATCTTCACAATATTAACTTTTACTAATATTTAATATATTTACAAGAATGTTGTTCGTGTTGTTCCATTAATCAGGTTGTACTAAGATGAAATGCTAGAGTTAAGTAAGGAAGTTGAAGAAGGATAATTTACACATAAAGAGAGGATTTATGCATAAACATGTGGATAAATGTCAATGAAAAACGTGGAGATTGACTCATTCAAAAGACTGAGTATTTATCAAGAGAGTATAAGGAGTTTAAAGCTTGCAGATACAAGAGGGCAAAGCAAAGACTTGGGCTTCAAGCTCCTACAATGGTTGGATTGTGGAGATTTTGGTCCTCAAGTTTCGGCAACCACTCACTCCACTCTCTCTAACGAATTCTCTAGCCATTATTAAAGTAATCTCCAAGTCCATGAAGACTATACATATCAAGGGATATGAACAAAATAAATTCAAACACACATCACACAAAACTCAAACAACATTGTCGAGTTCTTCCTTGCACAAGAAAAGGCTATACACTCCTTGGTTACGATAGATCCTGTTGGTCCCAGAGGGCAACAAGGGTATAGAACCGCTAGAGGGTGGGGGGTGAATAGCGGTCCAAACTTTTTCGAAAATACCCTTGAAAATCAACCGAGTACTTATCAGTTTGGTCAACTGCGGTTCAAGGCACTTAAACCGAACTGATAAAACGCACAGCGGAGTTTTGCGGTTTGGCCAAAAGGATAGTTAAAGAGTTTTGCGGTTTGACTCAGGTTGAAAACACTATGATGCAACTGATAATCTCAACTTTAAGATCAAAGAAAAACACAATTCATATTTCAAGTCATTTCGTAAATGGATTAAGTTATAGACCACAAACAAGAAATATAAATAACAAGGCAAAAAATAAAGATCAAACACACAATTTGAAGAGGTTCGTTCTTGAATGAACTACGTCCTCTACCTAGATGGTTAGTCTAGGATTTTCTAATAGTTACTAGACTTGTATTAATTTAGAGGAGGTTTTACAAGATGAATCTAAACTCTAAACAAACAATCTAACCTATAGAGCTATTATAACAATCGGTGTATTCGAAGTATATAATCTATGTGATTATATAAATCGGGTGTGTGTATGGAAAGAAATCAAATGCTCTAAGTATCTAAATGATGGTTGAGCAAATGAAGAACTTTCTGTGTAAAGGCTGAGTATGGAAGGTTGTTAGGCTTGAAGCTTGATGAAGGAATTCTGGGTTTGCTAAGGAGATGATTGAAGGTATGAATTTATGGGTTTAAATCTTCAAAGAAAACTTGAACACTTGGGAATATTTCTCTTGAAGCTCAACAACCTTCATTGTTGAGAAATGAAGGCTATTTATAGGCAGTGCACCCTTGTGACCATTGGGTAAAGATTTGAAATAAATCTAATGGTACAACTGCTGTCGATATCCCATTGGTTGAGCTGTCATTGTCGTCCTTGGTTTTGTCTTGTAGTCCTAGGTAGTTGTTGCACCACCACCTGACATCTGTCCTTTGTTGCAGAAGAGGACTAACTGTAAACAATTCAAATTGCTAGACATAACCGACTGTTGGGTTTCGTAGTAACATGCGCAGAGGAATATAACATTTAAATGACACCCAAAGCTTATAGATCCATTCATATGATTATGACATATACATCTACAATGAATACAAGAATACTAACCCTTGAAGCGTTTATTCTTTTCCTTGATCTTGAGTCTTGGGTTCTTCGCGTTTTTCGAATCACGAACGCAGGAACACGAACACGAAGATGATAAAGGAATCACCCTCTATGGATATCCACACGCGAACGAATATTAAGAACTCTTTCTTAATCTTGACTGCTAGATAAAAAAGGGACTATATGATTTTATGTATTATTGATCTTTGATTCTCAATCTCAATCAACAATAATGTTTCTCCAAACAAGTGAATCAATCTTATACAATGGATGGTGAAGAGATATTTATATTGGTATAATTCCTTAACCCTTAAGGACTTAGGAAACCTAAATCCCGTCACTTAATTTGCTGCAAGTATTTCTTGGCCGACATCACTGGAACGGTCGTGCCCCAAAACTGGCACGGTCGTGCCAATGACTTCGAGCATGCCTTCCCAGCCGCCCAATATTTGCACGGTCGTGCTTTATATCTGGCACGGTCGTGCCGAGCTTAGCATGGTCGTGCTTGATACTTTGGCATGGTCGTTATCATGTCGCCAGACCTTGCCCGTTGGTCGATTTATGGCACGGTCGTGCCCTATAAGGCGCCAAAACACAGCCATTTTCCCTTTTAACAATTCGTTCTCTTGTGTGTGACCCCATAGGATTATATCAAGTTGGCAATGAGCCCAAACACACTTTGTCTCATAAATCATGAGCGGACCCTAGCAGGCCATCATGATTACCTAAATAATATAACTTGTCAAAGTTCGTTAATCCATTATAGAACATATTACAATCTCTTTGTTTCACGATGTCTATTGAACGTAAGCCATGGTCAATGGTCAACTTACATAGTCCAATGCTTTCTCGATCCCGAATGTATTGATAAGACAAATCTTATTTGAGCACGGTCATGCATTTCATCAATACCATTCATCGAGTGGCCAAAGCTTGACATCTCTCTTGACGAGGAACAAATCCCATCTTGGCTTATTACTCTTCCCTACATGATCCTGATTATGCCAATCATATTCTTTATAGCTACCCGGTTAGGGGTAACGTTTGAACATGTCAAACATAATATTCATCAAGTGGAAGACTGTAATAACCTCAAGTCTAAAGATTCCAGTAATATAACTATATGAGACTTAATTATGACATTGTGACCATGACATAAATCTCATACGGGTCGGTCCAGTATTTGTTCTCCAACAAATACCCATAAGTTTAATTGTATCACATACACCATAATCATCATATGATTATCTATTAAACTTATACTAACAATTAATCATAATTATCAGGGACGGGGATTATTATAATAAACATGCAAATGATATAATAATCAACATTCTGTAGACACCCCGCCTTGGACCTCTCACCCCGATTGCATACATAGTATTTTTATTTAACTTGTTTTTGTTAATTTATGTTACTTCGGTTAAGTTCCTAACCGATTCCGTTAGTTTTGGACTAAACTGCATAACATAATTAATTTTAGAGTCATTCTGTCTTTCTCAGACGCGGGCGCCTCCGATACTGTCCACGGCCCGCGCGCGCCTCTCGCCCCAAAATCCGGAAGCGCGCGCCTCCCAATATGGCAGTAACGGATTGCACCATTTTTCCCTCCCTTTTCTTATTTACAACATCCTTTCTTGATCACAAAAAAACACTCTTTTTACATCCACATTCACCCCCCCTTATTTTGTAACTCCCAAATCCTTTATTCTAGGCGTTTCCAAAAAACAAATGATTTTATCTTTATTTCTTTTATTCTCTTTTATTTATGTAGACACCCCGCTTTGGACCTCTCACCCCGATTGCATACATAGTATTTTTATTTAACTTATTTTTGTTAATTTCTGTTACTTCCGTTAAGTTCCTAACTGATTCCGTTAGTTTTGGACTAAACTGCATAACAGAGTTAACTTTTAGAGTCATTCTGTCATTCTGTTATTTTCATCCGTGGGCGCCTCCGACACTGTCAACGGGCCGTGCGCGCTTCTCGCCCCAAAGGCCGGACCCGCGCGCTTCCCACTTTGGCAGTAGCGGTTGCACCTTATTTCCCTCAATTTTCTTATTTACAAACATCTTTTTTAGTCAAAATCCCTTCATTGATCACAAACATTAAAACCATTTTATTTGTGACATCCCAATCCCATATTTCTAGCCCTTTTCATAAAAACAAAATATTTCCTTTTTATTTTTATTTGATTATTTTTATTTATTTCATTTATTATTTTATTTATCTTATTTTTTATTGGTCAATTCCATTTCACATGTATTGATCATCTTTCCCTCCAACCTTTCCCTCTCTTTTTTACCTATAAAAACCCCATTCTTCTACCTTAGGAAGGGGACCTCAACATTTTCTCTCTAGCCAAAACTCTAGACTTTAGGACCTCAATTTTAGACTTCAACTTTCACTACACCAAAGCTCTACACAAACTCTCCCAACAACATTTCCCTACAAAAACACTACACAAAGCGTTACACAACATTTTCTCTACAACAACTCCATCTCCAAGTTGAAGTTTGAAGTTCTTCTTTCTTTCTTAAGGTACAACTTAAATTCTTCATCTTTTATTTTACTAGCGGGTAACCCGTGCTCTGCACGGAAATAAATACTATGTCTTTTAACTATAGTTAACTAATATAGTAATCATCAATTTAACTAATACTATTAATAATAAAAATTAATCTATATAATTACTATTATTATAATAACTATTATAATTAATTAATACCATTGATAGTAATAGTTAATATATATTAATAGCAATGATTAGTCTATATAATAATAATTATTAATATAATTATTATAATAAAATAATATTATTAATAGTAATAGTTAATTGATATAGTAACTATTATGATTAATTAATATTAAAAATTAATAATCTAACTTATATAATAACTATTATAATCAACTAATACTAATAATAGTAATAGTTAATGTATGTAGCCTATTATAGTTAACCACTACTATTAATAGTAAAAATAACTTATAAAGTAACTATTATAGTTAACTAATACTATTAATAGTAATAATTAGCTATATAGTAACTATTATAGTTAACTAATACTATTAATAGTAATAGTTAACTAATATAGAAGTAACTATTATAGTTAACTAATACTATTAATAGTAATATTTAAGTAATATAGTTAACTATAATAGTAAATATTATAGTTAACTAATACTATTAATAGTAATATTTAACTTGTATTGTAACTAATATTGTTAACTAATACTATTAATAGTAATAGTTAACTAATATAGTTAACTATAATAGTAACTTTTACTAATAAGAGTAATAGTTAACTATAATGGTTAACTATTATAGTTAACTATTACTAATAATAGTAATAGTTACTATAATAGTTACCCTTTTTAGTAACTATTATTATTAGCTAATAGTATTAGCTAATGAAAAGAAAATGAAAAGTCACTTATTTATTAGTATGTTGTTGATGTGGCTTCTCCAAATGCAAGCTTTCTCCATTGTTTGTCCACATGTCAATACCATAGCTCTTTTGGCCAACTTTAATATATATATATATAGATTTATGTCTTGTTAATGTATGCAATCCCCATCAATGGGACATGACCAACATAACTACTTCACATATTGAAGTTAGTTAATGTTATCTCCCTACATCCCAACTCTACTTTAAATTACCAATATTTTCTTAAATGTAATTATTAGCATGAATTAATACAATTCTTCTTTTAATGTAATCTTTAGCATAAATTAATAAATAAACAATTCTCTTTTATTTTTCCTCGCAAATTTCCCCTTTCTTTTCATTTGTAATTGTTAGCACTTTTATATTAATAAATCGAAGGACTTTCCTATGCATTAGAACATCAAAAGTAGCAAGACCCGTGTAAGCGGGGCGGAGTGGGTGTTTAAGTACTTCCCACTCCGTCACCTAACCTCCGAACCCTTCTCTTCCCGAATCTCTGGTTTTCGTACATAAAAAATTGGCTTTTCTTAGGTTTTCTCGCGTTTCTCTAAAACATGGGTGGCGACTCTAAAATCAAGTAGACATCCTAGGGTAATTCGCGCACTCTAGCCAAGCCGCGGTCCCCCGGGGTATCTACAGTGGCGACTCCGCTGGGGACATAGAGGGTTAAACTTGCGTTTTCATTTTTGGGTGTTCTTATTTCTACTTTCTGGGCATTCTGGTAAAAATGGTGGGAAGCGCGCGCCTCTGGCCTTCTTGGCCTAAAGCGCGCGCGTCCGACCCCAATTACTAGAATCGCCCGCCTTCCGTCTTGTCCTTCAATTCCATGTTTCTGTGCTAACAACGTCTGCAGGGGAAAGAATTTTTTATTTAGGGTCAAGGCAGTCCCTTGAACCCACTGATTTACAGGTACTGCCCAGAAGCGGGCAGCTCCACCTCTCTCAGTCTAACGCGCGCGCCTCCCGAGTAGGCACTAAAACGCGCGCGCTTCTGGTCCATTTTCCAAAAGAAAAACAGTTAACAGAATGGACAGTTTTGACAATGTGTGGGCACCGGGCCCGCACATAGACTGATTTTACTTTCTGTTTATTTTTATCGGTCACACGGGTGATTCGAAAGTTGTAAATTATGTGCTTATTTGCTTTTATTTCTTTTTTCTTTTGAAAAAAAATATATTTTGTCACTTGTTAGACCTCACATTACGCGCACAATTCTTATCAACTGCTCACAATCGAGTCGCACAAGTCCAACCCCAAACCCGTCGAGGCCCATCCTAGAGAGTTTCAAGCTCCACTCGACCTTGACTCTTTCGAAGCGGTAAACCTCAGGCCGTGGCGTAGTTCATGACTACATGCCGGGGGTGACCTTAAGCCTCTCATTAGCCGAGCACAAGCCAACATAATTCTAGTTAGGGTCTAACACTCCGTGACTAAAGTCGGTTTTCATGTGTCGATATTTCCCTAAACTAATGTCTTCAAATCATACATGCCAAGTGGTTATCATGGACGAAATAAAAATCCATCCCCAAGTGGTTATTATGGACGAAAATAAAAAATCCGTCCCCGCATGTATGCTTTACTACATTAATTTAGTTTAATCCCGACATGTGTAGGAATCACAAGCGTGGTGGAATCCGATGAGTATATAGGATCGCGAGAAGATCTATATACTAGTGTGACGATTCCACTATTTTTCTAGAAACTCCAAAAAGGACTATGTCCTTCCGACTTTTGTAAATAAAAAAAAAGAGTCATTTTTCTTTATGTGGTTTGAGTCTTTTCTCTTGTTCGTGGGTTAAATCATTTGATTCAAAAGGTATTTGTGGGGCCAACCTAAGATCAATCGTGTTCTCTCTATAGGTCCAATGGCTTCAAGCGGCAACAACAACAAGGGTGAGAATGCTTCCGTGTCCAACGAAAGGCTCTTCAACATAATAAGAGACATGGGGGAACAAATGGATAGACTTGTCGAGGAAGCCTGCCGCAAGGATGATTTATGGCAAGCCCGTCTTGATCTCGAGAGGAGAATTCATAAGGAAGAAGTGTCCGAACTTAAGGCCCGTTTACGAGAGTTCACCGACAATAAGGCAAAGGTCAACGGTAAGGCATGTTCAAGTGGCTCGCCTCTCAAAAGTCACAAAGGTTCTACCAACGACCGTGTCTACACTCCCCTCCAAGGTATGACCGTCACCAAGGCCTATGAAGATCTCAAAGCAAAGGGACAAATTTCTCCTCTCCAAGGGTACAAGCAACCACAACCATTGCATCGCAACCATGCCTACCACAAGTGGTGTGACTATCACCTATGCAGCGGTCACCTCACTGAGGATTGCTTCTCCATCCGCAACATCGTCCAAGACTTGATTGACAATGGTGAGTTTACCGTGGTTGAAGAACAACAGTTAGAGAGTGAGAACATGCAAGAACTCATCAAAGAAGGGGGCTCAGATTTGATATAGGGTCTCAACAAGAGATCATGCCGCAAGGAAGGCTACAACGACAATGGGGACTACAACAGCAATCTCCGTTTCTCTTTCTCTACCTAGTAGTAGGAATTAAAAAAAAACGAGAGAGAGAGAGTCAAAAGTCCTCTTAAGTGTGCATTAATGTTTTCTCTCGTCCTATGTTAAATGTTCGAGTCCATTGAGTCATCAAATAAAGGTCGTTCTTGTCCTCATACACTCCTCCAAGTTGTTCAATTTAATTCTTGGCAAAATGATAAAAAAATGTCTAAACAAGTTTTGGAATGAAGGACATCGCTTGAACGCCTAGGGGCTAAACATCGACGACGGTCATCAACAACAAAGACATCAACAACGACGAAATCAAGACAAAGAAAGGTGGAGCAACAATCATGAAGCAAAGTTTTCAAAAGGGGATAAAAAAAACAATCCCCCTTCATTCAAAGAAGTTCACAACAACAATATCATTCCACCAAACGAAGAACGAAGCAACATCGACAACAATCACGACAAAGCAACAATTCATCACGGCGAATGGAGAATCCACAAGAACTACAGTAACCTAAGCCTCTACACTACACTGGAGGAATGTAGGCAACCTTCGGGTCCGCTCTCATGCAAGAAAGAAGATATGTTTAGCCCTAGCGCATTATGGTGATCGGCCTTCATCTCGAACTTGTTAAGACATCTTTGTACGATTCATTTGCCAATGAATTAATCACCAAAAAGATTGAACAACTTTCTTAGATTTAGGATCGCTTTCCGTTTCTTGTCGAGTCTAGGGCTTCTTTTCTTTCTTCTATGCTCCCAATTCCTCGCAATCAAATTGGGGCTTTCCTTCTCTTCTCTCTTAATGACTTACTTGCCTTCGTGTGTCATTCAATAAATGGGCAAATTGCAATTTGGTTCCTGACATTTACAAACTTTTGCAATTTGGTTCCCAACAGTTTTTTTCGCCGATTGGTTCCCAACATTTACAGTTTTTTGCAATGTGGCTATAAAAGTAACTGGGCGTTAGTTTTCTAGCGATTTTATGTCATGTGACTAGCACATGACGTTTTAAATGACGTTTTAAAATATTCGTAAAGCTACACATATCCGATTAATATGATTCTTTTTTTATATTGAAGCTAATATTTAAATCTACAACATAATTTTTTTTTTTGGAAATTTGTTGGGTACCTAAAATATTTTTACATTTAATCTTAATTTTAAATATTAAAAAAATAAAAACACGTGAAATATAATCTAAAAAGGTATTAGCCCAAGTATGTTTCATATGAAGTAATTTCTATATGTATGTTTCCTAAAGTTTATTTTTCTCCACCCCTCTGCCACTTTCCCGCAACTCCCATTCCACATACACTCTTCCCTCGATTCATCGTCCTCTTCTTCTTCCTTTTTTTTCTATCAAAGATTTTTACGAACTGATAATCTACATATAGAATTTACTTCATATGGAACATATTTGGGCTAATATCTTTTTTAGATTATATTTTACGTGTTTTCTATTTTTTTAATATTTAAAATTAAGATTAAATGTAAAAATAATCCAACTACCCAATAAATTTCCAAAAATATATATATTGTAGATTTAAATATTAGCTTCAATTTAAAAGAAGAATCATATTAATCGGATATGTGTAGCTTTAAGAATATCTTAAAACGTCATGTGCTAGTCACATGACATAAAATCTGTTAGAAAACTAACGCCCAGTTACTTTAATAGCCACATTGCAAAAAAATGTAAATGTTGGGAACCAATTGGCGAAAAAAAACTGTTGGGAACTAAATTGCAAAAGTTTGTAAATGTCAGGAACCAAATTGCAATTTACCCTTCAATAAATATATAAATACATGAAGTCAACACTAGGGGCTACTTCCCTAGTCAAGTCAATGTCACTCATCATTAGTGACAAGAGGTCTTCACCGCAAAATCACATGTCTCTCATCCTCCGCTAGAGTCAATGCACACTTCCTCATTAATCGAGTCAAAATGAAGACGCAAAAGAGATGCCCACTAGATTGAAAACCTGAAAGGACGGTCTAGGCAAAAAACAGGGTGCGTCATAAAAAAATGAGAGAGTGAGAGAGAGAAGGGAAAGAGAAATAGAGATCCCCGGCCTCTAATGAAGACACAAGTTCAACATTGAATCTCCTCAGCAAGCCAATTCCCCCACCGAATCAACTTTGGAATGGCAAAAGGCTCGACAAGATGTAGCACAATCAAAGGTTGTTTTGGGATATTGTTCTCCAGCAGTGTGCCATTTTTTGGGTTCATGAAAAAGAAGGCTCGAGGTTGCACAAGTAATCCCCAGCAAGCCAATTGGTTTGGATTACAAATGGCCACAACATGTGACTCAATTTTCGAGCTTCTACACGTATGTATGCCGAGAAATGGCGTAACTCTTGCCATGTCCTCTTATGTTTGTTTCCCCACATGAGGATGAGTCTCTTGCTTTGCTCGACAAATGATGACGCCCTATGAGCTATATGACTCAAGAACGAGAGCTTCTTTTGCTTCATTTGACAGTTAATGAGCCCTAGGGGCTACGATCAAGAAAGATGTGTGAGGCTATCCTTAAAGTTTCTCAAAATGAATCTCGAGAAGCACCTTCTTGTCATGTATGCTCATACTTGTTCCCCCAATCAAGGATAGGCCCTTCTCGTTCCACTCATAATCAATGGTGTCACTCTAGGGGGTACGATCAAGTTTTAAAGGCTCCCTTGGCAAGAAGAAATTCACTTCAGTGTCCCCGGCGGAGTCATGTGCAACATTGGAAGCTTCCTCAATTCGGCACCGAAGGTCTCAAGGGGCTTCGCAATCAACAATATTTTGGGCTACAGCATTACAGTGATACAAGCAAAGGGAAATATTGGGGCTTCGTAACCGACAGTCTTTTGGGACAACAATGCTCAAGTAATGCAATGTGGAGAAGTCTTATATGAAAGAGATCAAGTTTCAAGGGTCTCCCAACACCTCAAGTCAAAGGTCTCTTGGTTTTAAATGAGGCCTCCGATGTTATGAATGAATTTGATGATTTTTGTTAGAACTTACAACGAGATCATGAAGGAAGTCTTAGAGAAAAGGAAAAGGATTCAAGGAAATGTCAATATGATAACTCGACCAGAGTTACGGCCAATCCCAATATTTCTGCAAGTACTGCACCCCCTTCTCCAAGATCAAAAGTACAGGCTGCACCCGAAGATCCGTTATTAGTTCAACTCAAGAAGACTCAAGCAAACATACCGTTTGAGATTTTATCACGCCAAGGCCTTATCTTCCACAACAACATCACCTCTCCCACGACTTTGAATAAGGGCTCCAATGTTATGAATGAATTTGATGATTTCTGTTAGAACTTTTAGCGAGATTATGAAGGAAGTCTTAGAGAAAAGGAAAAAGATTCAATATGCTAAACTCACGTGACTGGGTTATAGCGGGAAATGCCTCGGCCAATCCCAATGTTTCTGCAAGTACTGCACCCCCTTATCCAAGATCAAAAGCACAGGCTGCATCCGAAGATCCGTTATTAGTTCGACTCAAGAAGACTCAAGCAAATGTACCGTTTGAGACTTTATCATGTCAAAACCCTATCATCCGCAACAACATCACCATCTCCCACGAGACATTTCCTGAAGATTCTACTGCATTTTCAACATGGACCCTCCGCCACTTGGGTACCAACCACAAAAAAAAGGGGGCCATTCATCTCCAAACAAGAGGAAGATCACTTTCATGAGTTCTACCCAATGGTGCATCTGCTCTCAATACAATGCCAAGATAAGTTGGAGCTTCACACCGAAAGGTCTTCACATCCCACCATCTACAAGATCGCAAACAACAAGCCCACGACACTTAGTAATCTCTCGAAGCTTGGTATCAATGATCTTGTCTTGGAGCTTGCTCACGTCAACAGCAAAAGGTGATTTATTTGAAAAGGTCAAGAGTCGATTCATCTTGGGGCTATGCAAGTCTCTCATAGTTTGGCATCAAAGGCATTCTAGGGGCTTTACAATCATCAACCCCTTATCTCGGCATCGAATGTCTTTTGGAGCCCCATAACTGACACATATCTTGGGGCTAGAAATCACTTTTCGTTGGCCACAACGGCAACGACGACAGAATTCAAGCAAGGCAATCCGGACTTCGGTCGAACATGACTTGATCTTGGGTTGGCATTACAAACACACAATGGTCAAAATGGTTCACCCATGAACTAAAAAAAAAAAAAAAAAAAAAATCTTTTTCTCACATGTGTGCATACTCTTTTCCTTCTTTTTTTTTTTTAAAAAAAAAAAGATTTTTCTTTTTCTTTTTCCTTGTCCCCTTACTTGCGTAAAAGTATGTGTTTCATTTTTCTTTGCTCCTAGCATTCCTCCCCAGCACTCTCCATCATCCTTGAACTACGCTGGTCTGATTCTCTTAAAGGGATACGTAGGCAGCCTTTTGGCAAGAGCAACCCATCACCCAGAATACCATCTCACCGACACTCCATCAAAGGCAAAAACAATTCATCATCACCAACATCATCATTCTCCATCCAAAGCATGGACATTCTTCATCAAAAGCATCAAGGCATCCACCACCACAACACTAATCCATCCAATGGCAATGGTAAATGAAGGTATGAATACATTCGAGGCTTTCCTCAAATCACACCACACACAAAATCACTTTCTCCATTCTTACAAAAATTCTCTCTCATGAAAAACTGCCTTCAAATCACATCACACCACAAGCACAATTTCTCTCATAACTGCCATTTCACGTCTCATACATGTCACAAGCACATATACCTGCAAAGCACACACTTAACAGGTACCACCACAAGGTCAACAACATCTGCAACTCAAGGCACTTCATCCCTAGCAGAAAGTGATCTGCCGTCAACTACGCCTGCATCCCACAGAGTCAAACAATTACAGTTGAATGACAATAACTCGGTCCATGGTGAGCCGCAAAATCAACACCTTTCCATCAAGCAACACAACAATATCACATATAGGCAGACGGAGCCTCGGTTCCCGCCATCCGCAAATGGATCCCGCATCAGCAAACGGATCCCGCTTCAGCAAACGGATCCTGTATCAGCAAACGGATCCCGCATCAGCAAACGGATCCCGCTTCATCAAACGGATCCCGCATCAGCAAATGGATCCCGCATCAGCAAACGGATCCCGCTTCAGCAAAAGGATCCCGCTTCAGCAAATGGATCCCGCTTCAGCAAACGGATCCCGCATCAGCAAACGGATACCGCTTCAGCAAACGGATACCGCATCAGCAAACGGATCCCCCGTCAGCAAACGGATCCCGCCATCAACAAACGGATCCCGCTTCAGCAAACGGATCCCGCTTCAGCAAACGGATCCCGCATCAGCAAACGGATCCCGCATCAGCAAACGGATCCCGCTTCAGCAAACGGATCCCACATCAGCAAACGGATCCCGCTTCAGCAAAACGGATCCCGCCATATCATTTCTATATCAATAAATCTGCTCACACAGGGAGCCCACCCCTATCCTTCGCAAATTTCAAATTCATGTTTTATCGAGTCTTTGTTTTCTCTTGTCGATGTCCTCGGCGGTTGTCTTTCTTTCGTTGACGCGTTTTGCTTTGCAATCCACGTCGCCGAGGGGCTCTGTAGACACCCCGCTTTGGACCTCTCACCCCGATTGCATACATAGTATTTTTATTTAACTTATTTTTGTTAATTTCTGTTACTTCCGTTAAGTTCCTAACTGATTCCGTTAGTTTTGGACTAAACTGCATAACAGAGTTAACTTTTAGAGTCATTCTGTTATTTTCACCCGCGGGCGCCTCCGACACTGTCAACGGGCCGCGCGCGCTTCTCCCCCCAAAGGCCGGACCCGCGCGCTTCCCACTTTGGCAGTAGCGGATTGCACCTTATTTCCCTCCCTTTTCTTATTTACAAACATCTTCTTTAGTCAAAATCCCTTCCTTGATCACAAACATTAAAACCTTTTTATTTGTGACATCCCAATCCCATATTTCTAGCCCTTTTCATAAAAACAAAATATTTCCTTTTTATTTTTATTTTTATTTGATTTGATTTTCTTTTATTTATTTATTTCATTTATTATTTTATTTATCTTATTTTTTATTAGTCAATTCCATTTCACATGGATTGATCATCTTTCCCTCCAACCTTTCCCTCTCTTTTTTACCTATAAAACCCCCTTCTTCTACCTTAGGAAGGGGACCTCAATATTTTCTCTCTAGCCAAAACTCTAGACTTTTAGGACCTCAATTTTAGACTTCAACTTTCACTACACCAAAAGTCTACACAAACTCTCCCAACAACATTTCCCTACAAAAACACTACACAAAGCGTTACACAACATTTTCTCTACAACAACTCCATCTCCAAGTTGAAGTTTGAAGTTCTTCTTTCTTTCTTAAGGTACAACTTAAATTCTTCATCTTTTATTTTATTTATGTCTTGTTAATGTATGCAATTCCCATCAATGGGACATGACCAACATAACTATTTCACATATTCAAGTTAGTTAAGGTTATCTCCCTACATCCCAACTCTACTTTAAATTACCATTATTTTCTTAAATGTAATTATTAGCATGAATTAATACAATTCTTCGTTTAAAGTAATCTTTAGCATAAATTAATAAATAAACAATTCTCTTTTATTTTTCTTTGCAAATTTCCCCTTTCTTTTCATTTGTAATTGTTAGCACTTTTATATTAATAAATCGAAGGACTTTGCCTACGCATTAGAACACCAAAAGTATCAAGACCCGCGTAAGCGGGGCGGAGTGGGTGTTTAAGTACTTCCCACTCTGTCACCTAACCCCCGAACCCTTCTCTTCCCGAATCTTTGGTTTTCGTACATAAAAAATTGGCTTTTCTTAGGTTTTCTCGCGTTCCTCTAAAACGTGGGTGGCGACTCTAAAATCAAGTAGACATCCTAGGGTAATTTGCGTGCTCTAGCCAAGCCGCAGTCCCCCGGGGTATCTACAATTTATTATTTTATTTATCTTATTTTTGATTGGTCAATTCCATTTCACATGGATAATCATCTTTTCCCTCCAAATATTTCCCTCCTATTTTTACCTATAAAAACCCCCCCTTCTACCTTAGAGAGAGACTCTCTTTTCGGACCAAACTTTTATCATCTACAACTACACTATACATAAATTCTCCCAACAAGAGTTCTTAGTAACAAGACTGTACACAAATTGTTCCACAACAATTTCTCTACAACAACACCATTTTCAAGTCCAAGTTTGAAGTCCTCTTTTTTAAAGTACTTTATTATTCTTCTCTTATTTTACATGTCTTAGTAATGTATGCAATCCCCATCAATTGGGACATGACCAAATGACCACTTTACTACATTAAAGTAGGTTAAGGTTATCTCCCTACATTTTAATCTCTACTTTAATTTACCATTCTTTTCTTAACATAATTGTCAGAATAGTTTGACATGTAATCTTTACCATTAAATAAATAAAACAACTCTCTTTTATTTTCCTTTGTATATTTCCCCTTTCTTTTCATTGTAATTGTTAGCACTCGTATATTAATAAATCGAAGAACTTTCTCATGCATTAGAACACTAAAAGTAGCAAGACCCGCGTAAGCGGGGCGGAGTGGGTGTTTAAGTACTTCCCACTCCGTCACCGAACCCCCGAACCCATCTTTTCCCGAATCTCTGGTTTTGTATATAAAATTGACTTTTTTTTTAGGTTTTTCTTATGTTCCTCTAAAACATAGGTGGCGACTCTTAAAATCAATTAGACATCCTAGGATAATTCACTGCTCCAGCCAAGTGGGGTTTTCCCGGGGTATCTACACATTCAATATATTTATTAAAACGTAATCAATAGATAACACTAATCGTTCTCATAACGTGCCTAGAGCATACAACACCAACAATCTCCCACTCGCACTAAGCCTAATTAATGTATCGAATACCCATAGACCTAACATGACCTTCATGCTTTGCTTGTGGAAGACCCTTTGTCAATGGGTCGACAATGTTATCATCAGTCGGTACTCTGCATATATTTACGTCTCCTCTATCAACGATCTCTCGAATGATATGAAAACGCCTAAGTATGTGTTTGGATTTCTGATGTGATCTTGGTTCCTTTGCTTGAGCAATAGCACCATTATTATCACAATAAAGGTCTATTGGGTTAGCAATGCTAGGAACCACCTCAAGTTCACAAATGAACTTCTTGATCCAAACAGCCTCCTATGCAGCATCGGATGCAGTAATATACTCAGCTTTTGTTGTAGAATCTGCGACGGTACTTTGCTTAGAACTCTTCCAGCTAACAACACCTCCATTTAGCATAAATACAAATCCAGATTGCGATCTTGAATCATCCTTGTCGGTTTGGAAGCTTGCATCTGTGTAACCATTTACAACAAGATCATCTTCCATTCCTCCTTACACCAAGAACGAATCTTTAGTCCTTCTCAAGTACTTAAGAATCGTCTTGACTGCAATCCGGTGACTTTCACCAGGATCTGATTGGTATTTGCTCGTCATGCTCAAAGCATACGAGATATCGGGTCTAGTACATATCATGGCATACATGATTGATCCAATTGCAGAATCATATCGAATCCCAATCATTCTCTCACACTCATCAGTTGTCTTAGGACACTGATTCTTGCTTAGAGTTATGCCACGGCCTACTATCAAATTTCCTCTCTTAGAGTTTTCCATGCGGAATCTCTTAAGAACTTTGTCAATATATGTATCTTGACTTAAACCAATCAATTTTTTGGATCTATCAAGATAGATCCTAATGCCAAGGATATAAGCGGCTTCTCCCATATCTTTCATTGAGAAACACTTTCCTAACCAAGTCTTTACAGACTGCAGTGCAGGAATGTCGTTTCCAATGAGCAATATGTCATAAACATATAGTACTAGAAATAATACTACGCTCCCACTAATATTCTTGTATACACAAGACTCATCTTCGTTCTTGATGAAGCCAAACTCTTTGACCGATTCATCAAATCGAAGATTCCAACTCCTAGAAGCTTGCTTCAATTCATAAATGGATCTTTGCAACTTGCATACTTTGTTAGAATTTTCTGGAATTACAAAACCTTCAGGTTGTGTCATATAAACATCCTCATGTAAGTTCCCGTTAAGGAACGCTGTTTTGACATCCATTTTCCGTATCTCATAGTCAAAATATGCGGCTATGGCAAGTAAAATTCTTATAGACTTGATCATTGCTACGGGCAAAAAGGTTTCATCATAGTCGATTCCATGAATCTGCTTATAACCTTTCGCTACAAGTATAGCTTTATGAGTATGCACCTTTCCATCCATGTCAATTTTCTTTTTGAAAACCCACTTGCATCATATGGTTTTTACACCTTCGGGTGCATCAATCAAGTTCCAAACTTGATTATCATACATGGACTTAATTTCAGATTCCATGGCTCCAAACCATTTATCTGAATCAGGAGCGGACATCGCTTCTTGGTAGGAAGTGGGTTCGTCATCAACTATGACTTCCACTTCATTTCTATCCGTCATGAGAAATCCATATCTCTCAGGTTCGGATCGCACCCTACCAGTTCTGCGAGGAACTTGAGTATTCTGATTAGGTTCCACAACTCCTTGTGAAACTTGATCAGATCCAACATTATGTTCCATGTAATTTTCGGGTTCTTGAACCTCTTCAAGACTAATTTTACTCGCACTAGTTCTTTTAGAGAGAAACTCTTTCTCTAGAAAAGCACCATCTCATGCAACAAACACTTTGTTGTCCGTGCAGTTGTAAAAGTAGTATCCTTTAGTTTCCTTAGGATATCCCACAAAAATACATTTATCAGACTTGTGTGCGAGTTTGTCAGAGCTAAGCCTCTTGACATATGCCTCACAAACCCAAATCTTCATAAAAGAAAGATTAGGCTTCTTTCCTTTCCACATTTATTTGGTGTCTTTGGAACAGATTTTGTTGGAACATTATTTAATGTAAGAGCGACAGTTTCTAGTGCATGTCCCCAAAAGGATAAAGGAAGATCAACTTGACTCATCATGGATCGGACCGTATCTAATAAAGTCCTATTTCTCCGCTCAGACACACCATTCCATTGTGGTGTTCCGGGTGGAGTTAATTGTGAAACAATTCCACAATCTTTTAGATGATTGTCAAATTCTTGGCTTAAATATTCTCCACCACGATCAAATCGAAGTTCTTTAATAGTTTTGCCAAGTTGATTCTATACTTCATTTTGAAATATTCTAAACATCTCAAAAGATTCACTTTTATGTTTCATTAAGTAGACATAGCCATATCTACTAAAATCATCAGTGAATGTAATGAAGTATTGATATCCTCCCCTAGCACTGCTGCTCATTGGTCCACATACATCAGTATGTATAAGTCCCAATAAGTCACTAGCCCTTTCACTACACTTAATAAAAGGTGTCTTTGTCATCTTTCCAAGTAAACAGGACTCATAATTTTCATATGATTGAAAATCATGTGAATCTAAAAGTCCGTCCCCATGGAGTTTTGAGATACGCTTCTCATTAATATGACCAAGACGACAATGCCACAAATAAGTATGATTTACATCATTAGGTTTGGATTTCTTATTTACATTATAAATATTCTCATTATTTCCACTTTCAACATCAAGAACATAAAGGCCATTAAATGAACATGCAGTACAATAAAGCATCTCATTTAAATAAATAGAAAACTTCTTATTTTTAATAAGAAAACTATAACCTTCATTATCCAAAAAATAAACTGAAATAATATTTCTACTCAAATCCGGAACGTAATAACAATTGTTTAAAACAAGAATTAATCCGCTAGGTAAAATGACATCATATGTTCCTACGGCTAATGCAGCAACTCTTGCTCCATTCCCTACTCGTAGGTCCACTTCGCCATCTTTGAGTAGCCTTATATTCCTTAGTCCCTGCACATTTAAACATATGTGAGATCCATATCCGGTATCTAATACCCAGGAGCTAGAGGTAGAAAGGAGAATATCTATAACATAGATACCTGAAGTAGAGGCAGTCCCACTGCTCTTTTTCTTCTTCATCTCTTCTTTGTAAACCTTGCAATTGAGTTTCCAATGACCAATCTCATTGAAGTGGAAACAAATTGCATCCTTTTGGGAAACAGGTTTAGCCACATTAGCATTGGCAACAGTTGCCTTGCTAATCTTGGGTTTGACAACTTTTGTCTTACCCCCTTTTCCTTTGCCTTTCTGGCCCTTTCCTTCCTTTGACACTATGAGCACAGGAGCGGCTTCTTTACCGATTTTCTTTTCCGCTGTCTTTAGCATCCCATGCAACTCAGATAGGGACTTATCCATCCCATGCATATTAAAGTTCATTACGAACTGATTATAGCTTTTGGGCAATGAATTAAGAATAAAATCGGTGGCCAACTCAACCTCAATGGGATGGACAAGCCTCTCTAGAAGCTCAAAGTGAGCCTTCATCTTTAGAACATGAGGGCCCACAGCCTGCCCATCACTCATCTTGCATGAGACAATAGCAGCTATAGTGTCGAACCTTTCCTGACTTGCCTGTTCTTGAAACATATCTTTCAACTCAATAGCAAGGTCATATGCCTCCAAGTGTTCAAGAGTCTTCTGAAGCTCAGAACACATGGCAGCAAGCATGAGACAACCCACCTCACGAGAATCACTCTTGTGCTTCTTGTAGGCATTTCTCTCATCCTTGGGGGCAGATGATTCAGGTTCATCTTCAGGAACGGGCTCATAAAAAATATAGAGCTTATCTTCATGCTTTAGAACAATTCTAAGGCTACGGATCCAATCCGTGAAGTTAGCTCCATTTTCTTGAAGTTTTTCCTTCTCAAGGATAGATCGCAATGATAAAGAACTTAAATTTTGAGCCATTATCTACAATTATGCAAACATATAATCATATATAAGTACCAACTTAATTTTAAAGATATTACAAATATTAGTATTTCACAAATACTCCCACTAAATTATATAAGGGTTAATGACAATTTAGACCCTGAAGTACCATACCACCCTTCCAATCGAGCCCCGGATGTCTTTTTTCGCCAGATCGGACCCTGGGGTAATTCATTTTTGCCAGTTAGGGCCTTTTTGATGGAATTCGTTAGAAACTTAGTTAAAAGGCATGTGCCATCCACGTGACAAACGGAAATGGGTAGTTTGAATTAAGATTAACTATTAAAGGTGTTAAATAGCATATCTAAAAACTGGAGGGAGGGGTAAACAAAAACTCAAAACTTATAAACCTTTCCTCATCCTCTTTCCCATTCAACATTAACTGGGTAAAGATTAAAAAAAAAACTCACCTCCCCATCTTCTCCCAACGACGGCGCACCATTGACGGAATCATCCCGACTTTCTCCCCCACCGGCGAACTCCATCATCTCCGATCTCCCTCACCACTCCCCTCTAAATAACCGCTGGAAACAACCTCCTCGCCATACCACAGCCTCTTCGTTCCTGCTCACAATCCCCAAATCAAAACCCCTAACCCGTCTCCCTCTCATCGCCGCCATCTCCTTCAACCTCATCACCAGAACCACACCACTCTGGCCTCCATCTCCCTTACAACTCCAGACGGCCCTCATTTTCTCTCTCTCCCTCTGTGTAGCACTCACACCCATACCCTTCGCTGCACACTCTCACCTTCACCAACCGGAAAACTCCCTCATTGCGGGTCACAACTCCGGCATCCACTCTCGCCGTCTCAATCGCCGGCCCTCACTTTCTCTCTCTCCCTCTATGTGTGTTTTGTATTTGTGCGATTTCAGATTTTGGCCTTGTGTGATTTTTTTTTTGTTCATTTTAATATCAGATTTCGGCCTTGTGCACAATTTGATTTTGGGTTTAATCTCTCCCTGATTTTGGGTTTAATTTCGTGGGTACATGAAGATTGGTGTTTTCTGGGTTTAATTTTGTAGAAGAAGGGGATGAGTTGGGCGGAGATCAGTTGTTGGTGGCACTGCAGTGGTGGTTTGGTGGTGGTGTGGTTGTATGGTGGTCCGGTGGTAGTAATGGTGGTGGGCTGGTGGTAGTAATGGTGGAGAGAATGGTGATGAAAATTTGGTTGAAATGTAAAATTTGTATTTTGAATTTCATTAACAAATTTGGCTGTACTCAAATTTTATATTTGGACAGTGTTTAGGTAAATGATTAGTGCTTAATCATAAATGTTAAATCTCTTAATTCAATTTCATTATCACTTTTCACAATATAATACTATTATTCATTAATCCCCGTGTCGGGAGAGAAAATCCTAATTCGGATGGGACAGAGGGAGTAATGCGTATACATACCGGTCTATCAAACGAGTCAAAAAAAAAATAATAATAGCCAAATAAAAATTATTTTGGGAAGTAGAGAGTAATTAAGAAGTAATAAAAAGGAAAATAAAACAGTTAATTTTTCATTTTGTCTTGAAATAAAATGATTATTTATATAAGATAAAATATATAAATAGTGAATGCTCGAAAAGAAAATTTATTGGTTTAAAAAAATCAATAAATGGTTTTTTAAATCAAAAAATTCAAAATTTGGTAAGTTTAAAAAATTGATGAAAGTAATGATAATAAAATTATATTGTATGGCTTTATTTAATATTTTGATATTTGTTTTTTGCTCAAATAAATTTTTTTGATAATTGTTTTTATTTCAGCCCTGTTAAGTTTGGAATTTTTTCATTCAGCCCCTTAAATGAAATATCAACTTCAAACTACCCATTTCCATTAGTCATGTGGATGGCACATGCCTTTTAACTGAGTGTCTAACGAATTCCGTCGAAAAGGCCCTAATTGGCGAAAATGAATTACCCCAGGGTCCGATCTGGCGAAAAAAGACATCTGGGGCTCGATTGGGCTAAGATTCATATTTCATTTAATTTTACGTCCGCGATAGCAAGATGCATAAAATTAAACTATTTAGGTAGATAACTCCTTATCAATCATATCATATATGACTCTTAGATCTTTTATGAGATTATATCAAGACATCATATGTCATGCATGTTTTAATCTCATATGTGCCTTAGGCCCAAAACTCTTTTGATAACCTAATTAAGTCAACCCACTTTAAACGCATAGGAACCACTCTTTCACTCATCTTGTTCATACATGAATAAAATCAATGCACCTCGGTATGGTTAGAGCGCGCATGAAAGTACCCATGTAATTTCAAGTGTTTTAATCATGGGTTGGCACGTAACTTAAATTTTAATTGAAGGTTCACAACATATAGCATATAACACATTTATGATCACATAAGATAAACATGTTACACATCAAGTTTAGTCACTAAATTAATCTCTATTAATTTAAGCATGATATTATGTGTCATTAGTTTGTCTATAATTATGAGGATGAGACTATTTGAACTTTGATTATTATCTCCAAATCAAGACAACAAGATGTGCGGCCGAACTAAGCCATAAGGCAACCACAATTCCGCACTATCAAGAAACCAAGAAAGTAGTCTATGTGGCCGAAACTAAGCAATAGATGGTCTCGATGAACGTAGTGTTGGTAGAGGTGCCCTAGGCATGTTTTATAAACGTTGTAATTGTTATCATTTATTTCATATCAATAAAGAGATGTTTTGATTATTATTGTCGTTCATGTTTACTTATAATAATCTCCGTCCCTAGTACTTGTTAAGCACTAGTATAAAAGCTAAATGATCATGGGATGATCATGTTAGATTTATGGGTACTTGTTTGGAACAAGGTACTGGACATGACCCGCTGTATGAGATTTATGTCATGGTCTATGTCGTACATATATCTCATATTAGTTATGTCATTCGAATCCTTAGACATGAAGTTATTATAGTCTTCCACTTGATGAACATTATGTTTGACATATTCAAACGCTACCTTTAACCGGGTAGTATAAAGGGTATGATTGGCATAATCGGATTCATGTAGGGAAGAGTAATAAGCTAAATGGATTTGTCCCTCTTCGGAGAGATCTCAAGCTTAGGCCTCTCGTAGGAATGATGTTGATGAAAATGTTCGGCCGGACTCAAATGAATTGATTAGATAAATGTCATTTGGATTATCAACATATTCGGAATCGAGAAAGTATTGAACAAAACAAGTTGACTTGTTGACCATGACTTGTGTTCAATGAGATTGTGGACAAAGGGATTGTGACATGTTCTAAAGGAATGCGAACTTGTATCTAGTTATACTATTTGGGTAGGTATGACGGTTTGCTAGAACCTAATCATATCTTATGGATTCATGTTTGAGCCCATTGCCAACTTTGTATAATCCTAGAGGGTCACACACAATAGAACGAATCTTAAATAAGGACTATATTGGCATTTGGTAAATAGGGAAATCTGGGGAAAGTGTGCGACCGCACATAATGGCTTGGGCGGCCGCACGGTTTGGCTCAGAAAGTACCAGAAACCTTCCAGATAGATGTGCGACCGCACAGGCTGTTTGGGCGGCCGCACACCATGTCGGGACTGGTTTCCTAATTTGATTTGGAAAAGAATTTTGGACGGGTTCAGACACAAGTTTCCTATTTGGAATAGGTCTAACTTGTATATAAACAGCCAAATTCGGCCAGAATCATATCATAGCTTTTGTGCAAGTCTCCAAAGAGTTTGAGAGAGTTTTATTTTGTTCTAAGACATCCTAGATTGAGGAACAAAATAATACACAAACAAAATTCCACATAGTTAATATTGATTGTGAAAACGTGTTTCACAAATTTTGGTCGAGCAACCAAGATCAAGTGTTCTTGATATTCGTTCGTGGTGTGGATACCGCTAGAGGGTGAAGCTTATCATCTTCTAAGTTCGTGTTCTTACTTTTTGTGATCAAAGCTTCAAGTTCTCCACCAAGATCAAAGACCAAATTCAAAGTCATCAAGGGTTAGTTTTTCTAGTATTCATATTGTTGTATTTGATTTAATCATATGAATGGATCTATGGGCTTTGGGTTTTATAAAATTATAAATGCTATATTCCGCTGCGCATGTTACTACGAAACCCAACAGTGGTATCAGAGCCCCGTTCATGTTGATTATATCAATACTTAGATTATGTTGTGTGTATATAAATTGTTTATGTGCCTAACATGATATGAATATTGGATATATGATGTTTATGTGTTATATGATTTTATGTGGTTTACTGTTTTACAACTTTAATCGCACTATTGAATCGCACTAAAAATTATGATAGATTCTGAATTGTTTGATTATTAATTTTTGGTTGGATCAAAGTTTAATAATCGGGGAAAACAATTTTGAGACAAATTTTCGAACTTTAAAAATTCTGTCTGATGCTACTGTGCGACCGCACAGAAAAATATTGGGCGACCGCACATGTTTGTGCGACCGCACATATTTTCGTGGGCGACCGCACAGTTGGTCAGAATCAGAATCAGATTCTGGAATTTTGATAGGGTCCAACCGAATCAGTGACAATGCCAGCCAGACCTGTTGATCTGGAGCGGGTTTTGGGCAGTTGATTTTGGTATGGATCTTTGGGTTTGATTTTCCTATTTGTTTTGATCTTGTGATTCTAAGATTGGTTCAAGGTTTGGATGGCTAATCTACGTTCATCGAGATTGTGTTTCCCAAACTTGATCGCAATCAAAGTTTCAAAGATAAAACGAAGTTAGAATTATGAAGAGTTCATAATTGCTAAAATTGAGAAACAAAGTTCTTGATTCAATGATTGGGGATCCATGTGGAATTGTGGATGCAATTGGCCTACGTTTATCGAGACCATCTATTGCTTAGTTTCGGCCACATGGACTACTTTCTTGGTTTCTTGAATTAGTGCGGAATTGTGGATGCCTTATGGCTTAGTTTCGGCCGCACTTCTTGTTGTCTTGATTTAGAAGATGATAACCAAAGTTCAAAAGGTCTCATCCTCATAATTGTAGAGAAACTAATGACACATAAATATTATGCTTAAATTAATGGAGATTAATTTAGTGGCTAAACTTGATGCGTAACATGTTTATATTATGTGCTCATAAATGTGTTGTATGCTATATGTGATGAACCTTCAAAGAAAGTTTTAAGTCCTTTATTGCCATGCCATGATTAAAACACTTGTTAATACATGGGTGAATTTAATGTAGACTCTCCCTAGCGAGATGCATTGACTTTATTTATGTATGAGCAAGATAGATAATGTGGGCACGCCCTAGCGAGGCACATTAACTATACATTTAAAATGGTTGGACTTAATTGGGAGTCAAAACAGTTTTGAGCTTGGGAAAAGATGAGATTTAACATGCTTTTTGAAATAGGATTTCTTAAAGAATCTCATAAAAGGAACTAAGAGTCATATGAGATATGATTGACAAGAGTTGTCTACCTAATTAATTTGATTTTGTGTAATCCGCCTTAGCGGACTTAAAATTAAATTAATGCGGGATCTTAACCCATTTAAATTATATTATACATTTGATGTATAAGAAGGTTATATAATTTAGTGGGAGTATTTTCGTTTGAAAATTACATTGTTTATTTCTTTAATGAAAATTGATACTTATTAAATTTTGGAAATTTTGCATATTTGTAGATAATGACTACTAACACTCAATCAATTTCGTTGCGATCGATCCTTGAGAAGGATAAGCTCCAAGGGAATGGTACTAACTTTATGGATTGGATCCGTAGCCTAAGAATTGTTCTAAGGCAAGAAGATAAGTTGTACTTTCTCGATGGGCCACTTCCTGCTGAACCAGAACCTACTGCCCCTAGGGCAGAAATAGACAGTTACAAGAAACATCGTAATGATTCTAGAGATGTAAGCTGTCTCATGCTTGCTACTATGTGCTCAAAACTCCAACAAAGTTTGGAACATTTGGAAGCCTATGAGATAGGCGTGGAGTTAAGAGCCATGTTTCAAGAGCAAGCTAGGCAAGAGAGGTACAAGACCATTGTTGCATTCACTACATGCAAAATGAATGAAGGGCAATAAGTGAGTCCTCACATGCTGAAAATGAAAGGTTATGTAGAGCACCTTGAGAAACTTGGCTATCCAATCCCATTGGAGCTAGCCACGGATCTCATTCTTAATTCATTGCCTAAAACTTATAATCAGTTTGTGATGAATTATAACATGCATGGAATGGATAAGAATCTATCCGAGTTGCATGGGATGCTTAAAACTGCGGAGATGAAGATTGCAGAGAAAGGTTCTCCCGTGCTCTTGGTTCATGATGGGAAGAAGGCTAGTGCCAAAGTAAAGGGTAAGAAAGTTGTCAAACCCAAGATAAGCAAGGCAAAGGTTGCCAAGGCTTCTGAGGCAAAACCCGATTCACAAAAGGATGCAATCTGTTTCCATTGTCAAGAAATTGGTCATTGGAAACGTAATTGCAAGGCTTTCTTGGAAGAGCAAAAGAAGAAGAAGAGCAGCAAGGCTGCGTCGACTTCAGGTATCTATATGATAGATATTCTCCTTTCTACCACTGATTCTTGGGTATTGGATACCGGATGTGGTTCTCACATTTGTTTAAATGTGCTGGGTCTAAAGAATAGGAGACTACTTAAAGAGGGTGAAGTAGACGTACGCGTGGGGAATGGAGCAAGAGCTGCTGCATTAGCCGTGGGGACTTATGAAGTCACTTTACCTTCCGGTTTAATACTTGTTTTGAACAATTGCTATTATGTACCGGATTTAAGTAGAAATATTATTTCTATTTCTTGTTTGGATAATGAAGGTTTTAAGTTTCTTATTGAGAATAAGAAATTTTCTATTTATTTAAATGATGTGCTTTATGGTATTGCTAATTCATTTAATGGCCTTTATGTCTTGGATGTCAAGAATGAAAATAATGAAAATGTCTATCATATAAATAAGAAATCTAAACCTAATGATGTAAATCATACTTATTTGTGGCATTGCCGTCTTGGTCATATCAATGAGAAGCGTATCTCAAAACTCCATGGGGACGGTCTCTTGGGTTCATGTGACCTTGGGTCATATGATACTTGTGAGTCGTGTCTTCTTGGGAAAATGTCTAAGACACCTTTTACCAAGTTAGGTGAAAGGGCAAGCGACTTATTGGGGTTGATACATTCTGATGTATGCGGACCATTAAGTAGGAATGCTAGGGGAGGATTTCAATACTTCATAACCTTCACGGATGATTATAGTAGATTTGGGTATGTTTACCTAATTAAACATAAAAGTGAAGCATTTGAGATATTTAGAATATTTCAAAATGAAGTAGAAAAACAACTTGGCAAAAGTATTAAGGCACTTCGATCAGATCGAGGTGGAGAATACTTGAGTCATGAATTTGATGATCATCTAAAGGATTGTGGAATAGTTTCACAATTGACTCCACCCGGAACACCACAATGGAATGGTGTGTCCGAGAGGAGAAATCGGACTTTGTTAGACATGGTTCGATCAATGATGAGTCAAGTTGATCTTCCAATATCCTTTTGGGTTACGCCCTAGAAACCGCTGCTTTCACACTAAATCAAGTTCCAACTAAATCGGTTCCAAAGACTCCATATGAGATGTGGAGCGGAAAGAAACCTAGTTTGTCTTTCATGAGGATTTGGGGTTGCGAAGCTTTTGTCAAAAGACTAGTCTCCGACAAACTAGCACACAAATCTGATAAATGTATTTTCGTGGGATATCCTAAGGAAACTAAAGGATACTATTTTTACAACCGAGAGGACAATAAAGTGTTTGTTGCCCGAACTGGTGTCTTTCTAGAGAAAGAGTTTCTCTCCAAAGAAATCAGTGGGAGTAAAATAAATCTTGAAGAAATTCGAGATCCAAAAAATAACATTGAACCAATAGTGGAACAAGAACAAGAACCACAAGGAGTTGTGGAACCTGTTCAAAATACATAAGCAACTCGCAGATCTAGTAGGTTACGATCCGAGCCCAAGAGATATGGATTTCTCGTAACGGATAGTAATGAGGTGGAGATCATTGAGAATGATGAACCGACAACCTACCAAGAGGCGATGTCTTCTCCTGATTCGGACAAGTGGCTTGGAGCCATGGAATCCGAATTGCAATCCATGCAAGACAATCAAGTTTGGAATTTGATTGATGCACCCGAAGGTGTAAAAACCATAGGATGCAAATGGGTCTTCAAGAAGAAGACTGACATGGAAGGGCAGGTGCATACTTACAAAGCTAGACTTCTAGCGAAGGGTTATAGGCAAGTTCATGGTATTGACTATGATGAGACCTTTTCACCCGTAGCAATGATCAAGTCTATAAGAATTTTGCTTGCCATTGCCGAATATCATGACTATGAAATATGGCAAATGGACGTCAAAACCGCTTTCCTAAATGGAAAACTACAAGAGGATGTGTATATGACACAACCGGAAGGTTTTGAACAGAATTCTAAGGTATGCAAATTGCAGAGATCTATCTATGGATTGAAGCAAGCTTCAAGGAGTTGGAATCTCCGTTTTGATGAATCGGTCAAAGAGTTTGGTTTTATCAAGAACGAAGATGAACCTTGTGTATACAAGAAGATTAGTGGGAGCATAGTGCTATTCCTGATTTTATATGTGGATGACATATTACTCATTGGAAACGATATTCCTACACTTCAGTCCGTGAAGACTTTGTTAGGAAAATGCTTCGCAATGAAAGATATGGGTGAAGCCGCATACATACTTGGCATTAAGATCTATAGAGATAGATCAAGGAGGCTACTTGGTTTAAGCCAAAGTACATACATTGACAAGGTCATTAGAAGATTCCGTATGGAAAATTCTAAAAGAGGTGCCTTGCCCGTGTTACATGGAGTTTCTCTAAGCAAGACTAAATGTCCTAAGACAAAAGATGAGCGTGAGAAAATGAATGATGTTCCATATGCTTCGGCAATTAGGTCCATCATGTATGCCATGATTTTTACTAGGCTGGATGTATCTTTTGCTTTAAGCATGACAAGTAGATACCAATCCGACCCCGGTGAAAATCACTGGATGGATGTAAAAGCGATTCTTAAGTATTTGAGAAGAAGTAAAGATTCGTTTTTGGTCTATGGAGGAATGGAAGATGATCTCGTGGTAAATGCTTACACGGATGCAAGCTTCCAAACCGACAAAGACGATAGTCGATCATAATCGGGTTTTGTGTTTATGTTAAATGGTGGAGCTGTAAGCTGGAAGAGTTCCAAGCAAAGTACAACCGCTGATTCTACAACGGAAGCTGAGTATATTGCTGCATCAGATGCTGCAAAGGAAGTTGTTTGGATTAAGAAGTTCATTACTGAACTTGAAGTGGTTCCTAGCATTGCTAATCCAAGAGACCTTTATTGCGATAATAATGGTGCTATTGCTCAAGCAAAGGAACCAAGAGCACATCAAAAATCCAAACACATACTTAGGCGTTTTCATATCATTCGAGAAATCGTTGATAGGGGAGACGTAAATATATGCAGAGTACCTACTGATGACAATATCGCGGACCCACTAACAAAGGGACTTCCACAAGCTAAACATGAAGGTCATGTTAGGTCCATGGGTATTAGATACATGGGAGATTGGGCCTAGGGAAAGTGGGAGATTGTTGGTAGTGGTGACCTAGGAATGTTTTATAAACGTTGTAATTGTTATCATTTATTTCATATCAATAAAGAGATGTTTTGATTATTATTGTCGTTCATGTTTACTTATAATAATCTCCGTCCTTAGTACTTGTTAAGCACTAGTATAAAGGCTAAATGATCATGGGATGATCATGTTAGATTTATGGGTACTTGTTTGGAACAAGGTACTGGACATGACCCGCTGTATGAGATTTATGTCATGGTCTATGTCGTACATATATCTTATATTAGTTATGTCATTCGAATCCTTAGACATGAAGTTATTATAGTCTTCCACTTGATGAACATTATGTTTGACATATTAGAACGCTACCTTTAACCGGGTAGTTATAAAGGGTATGATTGGCATAATCGGATTCACGTAGGGAAGAGTAATAAGTAAATGGATTTGTCCCTCTTCGGAGAGATCTGAAGCTTAGGCCTCTCGTAGGAATGATGTTGATGAAAATGTTCGGCCGGACTCAAATGAATTGATTAGATCAATGTCATTTGGATTATCAACATATTCGGAATCGAGAAAGTATTGAACAAAACAAGTTGACTTGTTGACCATGACTTGTGTTCAATGAGATTGTGGACAAAGGGATTGTGACATGTTCTAAAGGAATGCGAACTTGTATCTAGTTATATTATTTGGGTAGGTATGACGGTTTGCTAGAACCTAATCATATCTCATGGATTCATGTTTGAGCCCATTGCCAACTTAGTATTATCCTAGAGGGCCACACACAATAGAACGAATCTTAAATAAGGACTATATTGGAATTTGGTAAATAGGGAAATCTGGGGAAAGTGTGCTACCGCACATAATGGCTTGGGCGGCCGCACAGTTTGGCTCAGAAAGTACCAGAAACCTTCCAGATAGATGTGCGACCGCACAGGCTGTTTGGGCGGCCGCACACCATGTCGGGACTGGTTTCCTAATTTAATTTGGAAAAGAATTTTGGACGGGTTTAGACACAAGTTTCCTATTTGGAATAGGTCTAACTTGTATATAAACAGCCAAATTCGGCCAGAATCATATCATAGTTTTTGTGCAAGTCTCCAAAGAGTTTGAGAGAGTTTTATTTTGTTCTAAGACATCCTAGATTGAGGAACAAAATAATACACAAACAAAATTCCACATAGTTAATATTGATTGTGAAAACGTGTTTCACAAATTTTGGTCTAGCAACCAAGATCAAGTGTTCTTGATATTCGTTCGTGGTGTGGATACCGCTAGAGGGTGAAGCTTATCATCTTCTAAGTTCGTGTTCTTACTTTTTGTGATCAAAGCTTCAAGTTCTCCACCAAGATCAAAGACCAAATCCAAAATCATCAAGGGTTAGTTTTTCTAGTATTCATATTGTTGTATTTGATTTAATCATATGAATGGATCTATGGGTTTTGGGTTTCATAAAATTTTAAATGCTATATTCCGCTACGCATGTTACTACGAAACCCAACACGTAGGCCAATTGCATTCACAATTCCACATGGATCTCCAATCTTTGAATCAAGATCTTTGTTTCTCAATTTTAGCAATTATGAACTCTTCATAATTCTAACTTCGTTTTATCTTTGAATCTTTGATTACGATCAAGTTTGGGAAACACAGTCTCGAGAACGTAGGCTAGCCATCTAAACCTTGAACCAATCTCAGAATTCAATAGACTTAAATAAATAGGAAATTCAAACCCCGAGATCCACACCCAAACCCCCAGCCCTGCGCCCCACTCCAGACCCAGGGTCCAGCCGGGTCACAGTCTGGGTCCGATCAGACCTCCTTTGAAAAATCCAAAAATTTTAAAGTTCCAAAATTTGTCCCAAATTGTTTTTCCCGATTCAATTAGGATTTGGTGTTCTTGGTGATCCAATCACCATGATCATCAAAACCTTGAATAAACAATTTATTCATGAATCTCTAGATTATCAAAACTTTTATCCAATAAAAAACTGATAACCCAACTGTAACGCCCGTCCTAATTCCTGTTAAATTCTCTACTTGCATATTTATATGCTATTTTATTTGAGTTAATTATTTAACTAATTGAGCAAGTTTAGGTCCTAAGTGTTCAAAGTTGAAACATTAGGGTCATTTGTGAAAATTAAAGTTTAGGGGCTAAAATGCTCAAATTGAAACTTGAAGGACCTTTTTGTCAAAAATGAAACTTGGAGGGCCTAATTGCAATTTATTGAAAGTTCATAAGGATAAAACCTTGGTTGCCTTCTCTGATTCTTATTTCTTCCCCAATTTCTTACGTTTCCTCTGTAAAGAAAAGCTAGGGTTAAGTTTTACCCTATTCTCGACTCCTCTCGCTTAATTATGCCTCTGTTCGAAAATCCGACTTCACATAAATGATCAGGGCGGTGAGTAGAGCATTTCCTGCCGAACAGAAATTAGTTTGGGTGAATTTGATTTCGGAGTAGGTAAGTCACTAGCTCCCCCTTGCTTGTAATAACATGCCTATGTGTTATTCTTGATACTTGTGCTTGTTAATTTCGTAATTTGAATAAGTTTTGTGATACTTGTAAATTTGGGACAAATGGAGTATTATAAAACTACTAAAAGAATGAATAGCCTTGGAAAAATTATGTTCTGGGTATATGAAAAAAATACTCCTAAAGTGTTAGTAATTATACTCCTATTCGTGGGACGGTGAAATATTAACTTGATTAAATGTTTATACAAGTATATTAGAAAAATTATACTTATACTTGTGGGACGGGGAAATTAATGAAAGTATCCCTAAATGAGTATAGTAGTATATTAGAAAATTATACTTATACTTTTGGGACGGTGAAATATTTAAATGGAATAAAAGCAAAATTATTCTATTATTTGTGGGACGGTAAAAAGAAATGAAATAAACTTGAAAGTTATGTTTGGAACATGTTTGTATGTCCTGGGTATGGCCTATGAGTTAGTAAAAGTATACTCCTACGCTTGGGTCGGACAATTGTAAACCTGGGAAAGAAATAAAATTTCAAAATTTTGTACCTTGGGCGACCGCCCATATTTGGCCGGGCGACCGCCCATTTATCTGAAAGATTTTTCTCTTGCAAAGTCTTGTTTTGGGCGACAGCCCATATCCTTTTGTGCGACCGCACACTTGCCCTGATGAACAAAAGTCTTGAATAAAGTTTGATTAAGCTAGACTTAACCCTAGTTAAGGTATCTAGCCTTAGTATAAGATGTCCTAGAAAGTGTTATGAAGCACTAGGGCATCATAATAATGTTTTGAACTTGAATATTCAATGAACTGAATATAGAGAACATGAGTATAAGAGTAAGAACTCTTATATATGTCTTGAAAGTGCTAAGAACAAGCACTAATGTGTTATATGTATCTTGATTCCAATGTTTGTGTACCTTAGGGGCACTAGAACAATGTCTTGAGCTTGAACATCCAAAGTATAGGATTAAGAACTTGTAAGTATAAGATATGTAACTCTTCTACTTAGATTTAACTTGAAGTATAAGACAATTAAATCTTGTACATGACTTGAATATCCAAATATTGGAATAATAACTTGAGTATAAGATAATTAATTCTTGTACATGTCTTGAACATCCAAAGAATTGGATTGATAACTTGAATGTAAGATGATAAAATCTTGTACATGACTTGAAACCAATACATGTGTATGGTAATGAACTTGAAAGTGCTATGAACAAGCACTAACGTGTTAGAACTATCCTTGGTGTTTATGTGCAAATCTTGCATATAGCTACTTGATAGAATGTGGCTTCTTGAGTACTTGATATATGGTATGAATAACCAAAGAATTGGAATGTGGAACTAAATAGAGAATGAACAACTCTAAGACATACTCGAATCTAATAGGTGTGTATTGAAAATGCTATGAACAAGCACTAATGTGCTAGTAATTGGTTTTAATCGTGCATATACTCAATGAAGTATATAAAGTATAAAGAAGATATCCTGTTCTTGAGTTGAGTTCCTAAAGAAATAGGGACTAGTGTAATATGAAGATAATTCATAAAACAATGATTATAGAACAAAATATGTGTTGGAAAATGTATTTGATTATTAACGATACATATACGCGAGATATGATTGTAACTAGGTACAATACGACCTATTCGACTACGTGCTTAGAGTCTAAGATATTGGGCTCTACTTGGAAGTAAGGGTACCGTGATAGATACATTATTGTGTTAAAGGTTATATGAATATGTACGTGCAAATATGGCATATGACAAAGTGATATAGTATGACATACCCTACTACTTGGTTGGGGTCTGTTATTAATAGACTCTAATTTGGCTTGATTGTGTTACGTGGACACACTATGTGCCATTGTTATACTGATTTGTATTTGCAAATATAGCATACGTGTACTTGTATTTGGTGAGCACATAATTACATGGTTCATGAAGAGCTAGTCCACTACTTTTGGACTTAGTTCTATACTCTTGTAGTTCAAGTAAACATCTACTTGTGCATTCTTGTGTGAGTCCAGCTGGTTCTCCTTGCTTGTTCAGAGATATATAGGTTCACGCTTATCGCGAGTGCTGGGGCTCTGTGATAATCGGGATCTATGTATCTGCGCTTGACCCCTTACTACCGGCCATAGTAAGGGCATAACTTCCTTTATTAGAGCAATACGCCTGATAAAAGTGAATGCTAAACTCGTGAACACCTCGTGAATCTTGTTCTTTTTAGTGACACTGGTTACCGGGTCCTCTTGTGTACTGCACAGCAGGAACTTGATTGATCGTGATATGTCAACTGCAGTAAGCAACGATAACAATGGTTTAATTGGGAGGAATAAGGTTGGAATATCCTTTGTAACGTGATAGTTTAGCCTTATGTGTTAGATACTTGATGAGTTGGCTTAACCTCTCATATACTTGTTACTTGATGACATCTTGAGCATGATTAATTGATAATTTTCTTGATTTGCATGATTACTTGATAACATGCTATGTACTTGTATCAAGTAACTTACTGAGATTTATCTCACCCCGTTCCTTGTTTATTTGTTTCCCCCCCCCCAGGAAAGCAAGTGGTAATACGTTGTGAGGCTCGACTTAGCAGGGACCTACTTGGCAGGTTGTTCTTGTTGGGGATTGTTATCCTTTCCAATTTTGGTGAGGATGATTTAGTATCAGTTGTTTAGACTCAGTATATTGGGTAGACTTGTATAGTGTTCTTGTAATGCCAGCTTATTTGCTAGGCATGTTTTCCGCTGTGTATAACCACATTTGGTTTAAATTTATTGGTATAGAACTCGTTGTGAGCTATCTTAGCTCGTTCCTCTTGAGTATATTTATGATGTCAGTTTGATATAAGCAGATGTCATTCAGTTTCTCGTTTCGTGTTAGTCACGCGCACCAGGTTCGAGGTTCTATTAGGGAACCCCGGGACTTGGGGGCGTGTCAGGTTGGTATCAGAGCTATGGTTTAGCTCTAAGCCTGGATAGGGTCTATGGCCTAGTTTGGGTTAGTCTTGGGTTTGTTTTTGACGTCGAGTGCTTCGTTACTTGTTGGTATACCAGGCATAGGACTGGTGTTGATAGTGTTGATCTAATGGGGACTAGATCGTTTGAGAATCGAGAGCGAGAGTCTTTGAAGACTCTATCTTGTGCAGTGGACATTGTTTCGTGCTATATATGCATGCTTGTCCTCATTTCTTGATTTACGTGAAAGTGTATTCTCTAGTAAGAGACTACATGCTTGATATCGTTATTTATAAGAGCTTGATAGAAGTGTGGGTGATAACACCCTATATGTTATATGTTGACTTGGTCATGTTACCTATTTGGGACATTGATGTGATACGTGTTATGGCTTGGTTTTTTATGTGTTAGGCCTTTCTTGTTTGCCACAATAGATGGTGAATATTTTTATGCTAGTATGCTTGACTATTTATATGAGCATGATATAATTATGTATAATATTCATGTTCTGCATTGAAAGCTCGAAAATGATTATCAAGGTTGTGCTGAATATTTAGCATATGTGGTTGACGGAAGAATGTCTACACCAAAAAAATTGAAGGATGTATCCATTCTTTATGAGATCTCAGATATAATTTCTACTGAGTAGTACATGATACATGATGAGAACCTTGAGTTATCTTGAGTTGCTACGGTACAAATATAGTGCTGATATCTAAATCCATGTTCATGACATCGGTTGAGTTCAAAGAGTTGAAGATTTAACTTGAGGAATTTCTTGATAGAGGATTCACCCAGCTTAGTATATCTGCGTGGGGTGTATCTGTATTGATTGGCATGAAGAGATATGGTACTTTGCGATTTCATATTGAATGCAAAGAATTCAACCAGGTGACTATAATGAACCAGTACTTGTTATCGTGTATGGATGATTTATTTGATCCCTGAAGTTAATCAGTGGTCTATTCAGTGTTTAACTGATAAGTGGCTACCATCACTTGGGAAAGTCAACTATGAGGATATACTAAAGACATCTTCTTATATCAGGTATGCTTGTTATAAATTCGTGATTATGATATTTCGATTGATATATGATCTAGCAGTATTGATGGATTTGATGAATGATATCTTCAAACCATAATTTGATTTCTTTGCGATGAATTGATTAATGACCTGTTGGTGTATACCAAGTCGCAGACTGAGAATTGATTATATTGAAATTTCTCGAGAGAAACAATTGTTTCTAAAAGCTAGCAAGAGATAGAGGATCTAGTACCTTGAAGTGGATGCCTGAAGTAAGTATCTTTATTGACCTGTACAAATGGAAATAACCGAGGTACGATTATTCTTGAGATTTTCTTGATCTTGTTAGAGATTCATTAATGAATTTCGAAGGTAGCTCTATCATTAACTATTTGACACAGAAAGCTACACTTTCTGATGGATTGATAAACGTGAAGCCAATTTTTTTAAATATTGAAATGATGGATGACCACAACTTCAGTATTTGACATTGCCTAGTGGATTCGACTAGTATGATGGTTATTTGGAGGATATGACCAGTGTTACTATTTTCTCGTGTATGTGTCAAGTTTCACCGATATAGTGGATATGATAAATTCATTATGCATAGTGAAGCTCGAACAAGAGATAAAACGTGTGTTAATTCAAAATGGTAACGTACTTGTATATGCTTCGAGGAGATTGAATCTTTATGAATAGAAGAATTCTACTCATGACTTGAAATTGATTGTGATCCTATGGCTATTGTATTAGTGGATTCATTGAACATAAAGACTTGTATTTCATGATTGATGGTACCGAATGGGAGAAAATTTCTGAGTATTCAACTAAATCTTTGAATTGCGATTATTTGAAAGCAAAATATCAGAGATCGTTTGATTTGTTATAATCCTTTGAGATTTGTGAATATATGAATATATTGCGATGGATTTCGTGGAAGGATTATCATTTAATAGACGAGTCCCGATGATGTTTGGTTATAGAGGATTGACTAATCAAGTCTGCTTGACTTTATGTGTTTTGATGTTATTATCGATACATCTTGATTACATGGGATACCTGTGGATATAATATATGACATGGATTATTGTTCTACATCTTGTTCTACACCTTGTTTTACATCTTGATTATGATAATTTTTCTGAGCACTCTGGATATTTAACCGAGGTTGCTTCTTGATCATATGTTGCGAGCATGTGAAGGGGATTTCCTTGTGGCTATTGAATGAGCTTGCTATTTAGTGGAAATTCCATCACACGAATTACTTAGTTTGGGTAATTGCTTGTATGGATACTTGATTCTTGTCTTGAGCACGAATGCTTCTTGTGAAAGTTTCATGGGAAAGTCACGGTATCGAGAAGGTTATGTGAGAATAATACTCGCAGGTAATTGATAATATGGTGTGGTATACCATATTCTTGCTATTCTTGAGTTTTATTGTTATTTATATGTGTTATAATTTTGATCAGTAAAATTCAAGGACGAATTTTCTTTAAGGAGGGGAGGATATAACGCCCGTCCTACTTCCTGTTAAATTCTCGACTTGCATATATATGCTATTTTATTTGAGTTAATTATTTAACTAATTGAGCAAGTTTAGGTCCTAAGTGTTCAAAGTTGAAACATTAGGGTCATTTGTGAAAATTAAAGTTTAGGGGCTAAAATACTCAAATTTAAACTTGAAGGGCCTTTTTGTCAAAAATGAAACTTGGAGGCCTAATTGCAATTTCTTGAAAGTTCATAAGGATAAAACCATGGTTGCCTTCACTGATTCTTATTTCTTCCCCAATTTCTTACGTTTCCTCTGTAAAGAAAAGCTAGGGTTAAGTTTTACCCTATTCTCGACTCCTCTCGCTTAATTATGCATCTGTTCGAAAATCCGACTTCGCATAAATGATCAGGGCGGTGAGTAGAGCATTTCCTGCCGAACAGAAATTAGTTTTGGTGAATTTGATTTCGGAGTAGGTAAGTCACTAGCTCCCCCTTGCTTGTAATAACATGCCTATGTGTTATTCTTGATACTTGTGCTTGTTAATTTCGTGATTTGAATGAGTTTTGTGATACTTGTAAATTTGGGACAAAGGGAGTATTATAAAACTACTGAAAGAATGAATAGCCTTGGAAAAATTATGTTCTGGGTATATGAAAAAAATACTCCTAAAATGTTAGTAATTATACTCCTATTCATGGGACGGTGAAATATTAACTTGATTAAATGTTTATACAAGTATATTAGAAAAATTATACTTATACTTGTGGGACGGGGAAATTAATGAAAGTATCCCTAAATGAGTATAGTAGTATATTAGAAAATTATACTTATACTTTTGGGACGGTGAAATATTTAAATGGAATAAAAGGAAAATTATTCTATTATTTGTGGGACGGTAAAAAGAAATGAAATAAACTTAAAAGTTATGTTTGGAACATGTTTGTATGTCCTGGGTATGGCCTATGAGTTAGTAAAAGTATACTCCTACGCTTGGGACGGACAATTGTAAACCTGGGAAAGAAATAAAAATTCAAAATTTTGTACCTTGGGCGACCGCCCATATTTGGCCGGGCGACCGCCCATTTATCTGAAAGATTTTTCTCTTGCAAAGTCTTGTTTTGGGCGAGCGCCCATATCCTTTTGTGCGACCGCACACTTGCTCTGATGAACAAAAGTCTTGAATAAAGTTTGATTAAGCTAGACTTAACCCTAGTTAAGGTATCTAGCCTTAGTATAAGATGTCCTAGAAAGTGTTATGAAGCACTAGAGGCATCATAATAATGTTTTGACTTGAATATTCAATGAACTGACTATAGAGAACTTGAGTATAAGAGTAAGAACTCTTTTATATGTCTTGAAAGTGCTAAGAACAAGCACTAATGTGTTATATGTGTCTTGATTCCAATGTTTGTGTACCTTAGGGGCACTAGACAATGTCTTGAGCTTGAACATCCAAAGTATAGGATTAAGAACTTGTAAGTATAAGATATGTAACTCTTCTACTTAGCTTTAACTTGAAGTATAAGACAATTAAGTCTTGTACATGACTTGAATATCCAAATATTGGAATAATAACTTGAGTATAAGATAATTAATTCTTGTAGATGTCTTGAACATCCAAAGAATTGGATTGAGAACTTGAATGTAAGATGATAAAATCTTGTACATGACTTGAAACCAATACATGTGTATGGTAATGAACTTGAAAGTGCTATGAACAAGCACTAACGTGTTAGAACTATCCTTGGTGTTTATGTGCAAATCTTGCATATAGCTACTTGATAGAATGTGGCTTCTTGACTACTTGATATATGGTATGAATAACCAAAGAATTGGAATGTGGAACTAAATAGAGAATGAACAACTCTAAGACATACTCGAATCTAATACGTGTGTATTGAAAGTGCTATGAACAAGCACTAATGTGCTAGTAATTGGTTTTAATCGTGCATATACTCAATGAAGTATATAAAGTATAAAGAAGATATCCTGTTCTTGAGTTGAGTTCCTAACGAAATAGGGACTAGTGTAATATGAAGATAATTCATAAAACAATGATTATAGAACACAATATGTGTTGCAAAATGTATTCGATTATTAACGATACATATACGCGAGATATGATTGTGACTAGGTACAATACGACCTATTCGACTATGTGCTTAGAGTCTACGATGCTGGGCTCTACTTGGAAGTAAGGGTACCGTGATAGATACATTAGTGTGTTAAAGGTTATATGAATATGTACTTGCAAATATGGCATATGACAAAGTGATATATTATGACATACCCTACTACTTGGTTGGGGTCTGTTATTAATAGACTCTAATTTGGTTTGATTGTGTTACGTGGACACACTATGTGCCATTGTTATACTGATTTGTATTTGCAAATATAGCATACGTGTACTTGTATTTGGTGTGTCGCGACTCCGACCCCGCGGGCCGGGAGCACGCGAGCTGGACGTCGACTTACTAATCAAAATACAAAATATCGGGGATAAAAATTTCATTTCATATGAAAAGATGGTAACACTAGGTTTTGGAAAACAATTTAACAACGACAATGTACTAGTGTAAGCCCCATAAGCTCACACTACAAAATAATAAAATATACAATCTTAGTGACGTCAAAATGTGGTACAACTATCCCCAAAAGAGTTACACATTTATATAATGTAAACCCACCAATATACACTTGCCCCAAAAGCTCAACCCTTGCGACGTCCTGTCTCGTGATCAGCGAGTCTAATCCTTTCCACCTGGGGGGGGTTAAGGAAAAACAAAGACAAAAGAAAAGGGGGTGAGATAAATCTCAATAAGTTACTAATGCAACTACATGACATGCTATGATGCAATAAGCAATAAACAATAATAAATATCACTTAGCACGTAGCAATTATCATTTAACAGGTAGCAGCGGAAATAAACAAGTAACAAAGGATATTAGCCAATGTTTTCCAACTGAAAGAACCAAATAAAGGTCGCTGCGCAGCTTCAACAATCAACCAATCATCATATTTATAATAGCATGAAAGCTGAAGAGAAATCCCCGGTACCGGAACCAATAACCAATAATAGCAAGGGAATATGACACAAAGTCATATCCCAAACCAAACATCTAGGGTGCTCACAAAGGAGCTAGCTCATCTCACATCCAAGGCCAATCTGGAGGAGGGTAATAATTGGGCAAAACAATGGTCAACATCATAATGGACTTGGCTTGTGCCATCATAATATTTCGCATCGCCCGAAACACACACAAATACCAGCTGGACTTCAAGTAAAGGCTAAGTAATAAAATACTAGCACAATAAACAACTAATGATTCCAAAGTAGGGAATCATACCAAGATGTCACCAAGAAAGTGAAACGTACCAACAACGCACAATTAAAGTGTTCCAATAATCTCAATTAACACTTAATTAATTTCCAACACAAACTTAATCACAAAGGACCAATTCTATCACTAGAGTGTACTACAATGTTCACTAAGGTCGACTAGAAGGACACCCAAGACTTAGACCAAAACGCATTCTTCAATCACACAAAATAACAAACGAAAACCTTCAGAGGTTCTGTGCGGCCGCCCACTCGAGTCTGTGCGGTCGCCCAAAATCCATCAAGCAAGAACAAAACCTTTCAGATAGATGTGCGGTCGCCCCACCATATTTGGACGGTCGCCCAACCCTCTGAACTGCCGGAAATCGGGATGGATGAACTGGGTTCTCCCATTTTCAACCCAAACCAAAACTAAAGCAAAATCCAACACTCTTAACTAGTATATTAATGTACTAGAGCAACTTATTGGTCTAAAAGAACTCATATGACAACATTTAACAACCAAAATCAAGATCAAATCCCAACATTTGATTTAACACAAAAATCATCAAAAACAACAATAAATTTCAATAAATTCTAAACCTCCACAATCATCAAATAACCACCTCCAAGCTTCATGGATCATCATACAAAATGAGGATGATCAATTTTAGCATAAAATGGGGGAAAAGCAACTTACTTGAATTTTCTCAAAGTTGCCGGAACTCGAATATTTTTAGCCCTCTACGATCCTAACGACAATCTAAACAAGATTCATGTTTTAAGAAATGAGAAATAATGAGAGGAAGATGAATAAAATGAAGAGAGAAGGAAGAGAAAAAACTTAACTTTTTCTTGACAATGGAGAGGGAGAAGGGAGTATGCTGAGAGTGAGGGAGAAGGTGAGGGAGAACAGAAGGAGTAGGGAGGGAGTAGGGGGAAATTATTTAAAAAGTTACATCTAGGCCCCTCCCCATCTACTAACACAAATACTTACACTCCCTACTAACAAATAAGACCCAACAATACTACACTAACCCAAATGACTCAAATAAAATGCTAGGTATAATTATTATGAAACATAAAATGCACACATAGATATTTAAATAAATAATAATTTAAATAAATAAATAACCAAATAAATAAATAATAATTAATTATTACTAATAAAATAGAGCCTAGTTTTCGGGTCGTGACATGGTGAGCACATAATTACATGGTTCATGAAGAGCTAGTCCACTACTTTTGGACTTAGTTCTATACTCTTGTAGTTCAAGTAAACATCTACTTATGCATTCTTGTGTGAGTCCAGCTGGTTCTCCTTGCTTGTTCGGAGATATATAGGTTCACGCTTATCACGAGTGCTGGGGCTATGTGATAATCGGGGATCTATGTATCTGCGCTTGACCCCTTACTACAGGCCATAGTAAGGGCATAGCTTCCTTTATTAGAGCAGTACGCCTGATAAAAGTGAATGCTAAACTCGTGAACACCTCGTGAATCTTGTTCTTGTTAGTGACACTGGTTACCGGGTCCTCTTGTGTACTGCACAGCAGCAACTTGATTGATCGTGATTTGTCAACTGCAGTAAGAAACGACAACAATGGTTTACTTGGGAGGAATAAGGTTGGAATTGTTGGGTTTTGTACAATTTTGCGCAGCGCAATAAACCCAAAAATCCTAGATCCGATCAAGATGATTAAATTAATACGCAGATGAATTTAGAATACTAACCGTGACGGAGCTTTAAAATTTCGGATCTTTGAATCTTTATTCTTCGCGCTTCTTTGAATCACGAACGCAGGAACACGACCTCAAAGCTTGGATCACGAACTTGGAGGAGTTGATGCCATCACCCTCTATGTTTATCCACACGCGGACGAATTTCAAGAACGATTCTTGAACCGGATTGCTAGACCCAATAGAAACTCTTTCTATTATGAAGGCTATATGAAAAACAATGTTCTTATTCTTTGGAAGGAAGAAGAACTTATTTTTCTCTCTCTTAGAGGCTCTCTAATTGATCTAGAATCAATACATACTGATTAGGTCGTTGTTAGGAGTTTATATACTCATTAGTCCTAAACCTTTTAGGAGAAATAGGTTAAAACCCGTCACAACATGAAATCAGTCTTTTGGGCCCAAACAGGGCCTGCTCGGCCGAGTCATATAAGGTGCTCGGCCGAGCACCAGCAGAAAGTCATTTTTAGCCTTTTAAACAATTCGTCCTTTTGTGTGTGACCCCATAGGATTATATTAAGTTGGCAATGAGTCCAAAAACATATGTACTCATAAATCATGAGCTGACTCTAGCAAGCCATCATGATTACCCAATTAATATAACTTGTCAAAGTTCGCGAATCCTTTATAGAACATATTACAATCTCGTTGTTCGCGATGTCTATTGAACGTAAGCCATGGTCAATTGTCAACTTACAATGTTCAATGCTTTCTCGATCCCGAATTTATTGATAGTACAAATCTTATTTGAGCACGGCCATACATTTCATCAATACCATTCATCGAGTGGCCAGAGCTTGACATCTCTCTTGACGAGGAACAAATCCCATCTAGACTTATTACCTTTCCCTACATGAATCCGATTACGCCAATCATATTCTTTATAGCTACCCGGTTAGGGGTAACGTTTGAATATGTCAAACGTAATGTTCATCAGGTGGAAGACTGTGATAATCTCAGGTCTAAAAGATTCCAGTAATATAACTATATGAGACTTAATTATGACATTGTGACCATGACATAAATCTCATATGGGTTAGTCCAGTATTTGTTCTCCAACAATACCCATAAGTTTAATTGTATCTCATACACCATAATCATCATATGATTATCTATTAAACTTATACTAACAATTAATCATAATTATCAGGGACGGGATTATTATAATAAACATGCAAAAGATATAATAATCAAACTTCAATATCTTTATTAAAAACATAATAAACAGATAACATTAATCGTTCTCATAACGTGCCTAGAGCATACAACACCAACAATCTCCCACTTGCACTAGGCCTAATTAATGTATCGAATACCCATAGACCTCACATGACCATCATGCTTTGCTTGCGGAAGACCCTTTGTCAATGGGTCGGCAATGTTATCGTCAGTTGGTACTCTGCATATATTTATGTCACCTCTACCAATGATTTCTTGAATGATATGGTAACGCCTAAGTATGCGTTTGGATTTTTGATGTGATCTTAGTTCCCTTGCTTGAGCAATAGCACCATTATTATCACAATAAAGGTCTATTGGATTAGCAATGCTAGGAACCACCTCTATTTCAGTAATGAACTTCTTAATCCAAACAGCTTCTTTAGCAGCATCGGATGCAGCAATATACTCAGCTTCAGTTGTAGAATCAGCGACGGTACTTTGCTTAGAACTCTTCCAACTAACAGCACCTCCATTAAGCACAAATACAAAACCAGATTACGATCTAGAATCATCCTTGTCAGTTTGGAAGCTTGCATCTGTGTAACCACTTACGACAAGATCATCTTCCATACCTCCATACACCAAGAACGAATCTTTAGTCCTTCGCAAGTACTTAAGAATCGTCTTGACTGCAATCCAGTGACTTTCACCGGGATCAGATTGGTATCTGCTCGTCATGCTCAAAGCATACGAGACATCAGGTCTAGTACATATCATGGCATACATATGGATCCAATAGCAGAAGCATATGGAATCCCAATCATTCTCTCAAGCTCATCAATCGTCTTAGGACACTGATTCTTGCTTAGAGATATGCATGACCTACTGGCAAATTTCCTCTTTTATGAGTTTTCCATGCAGAATCTCTTGAGAACTTTGTCAATATGTATTCTTGACTTAAACCAATCAGTTTTCTTAGATCTATCACGATAGATCCTAATGCCAAGGATATAAGAGGCTTCTCCATATCTTTCATTGAGAAACACTTTCCTAACCAAGTCTTTACAGACTGTAGTGCAGGAATGTCGTTTCCAATGAGCAATATGTCATCAACATATAGTACTAGAAATAATACTACGCTCCCACTAATCTTCTTGTATACACAAGGTTCATCTTCGTTCTTGATGAAGCCAAACTCTT
>JAOWBW010000085.1:828823-1020237 GCA_026119855.1 Campanula takesimana
CCCAAGGTGCCTCTCTTAGAATTTTCCATACGGAATCTTCTAATGACCTTGTCAATGTATGTACTTTGGCTTAAACCAAGTAGCCTTCTTGATCTATCTCTATAGATCTTAATGCCAAGAATATATGCGGCTTCACCCATATCTTTCATTGCGAAGCACTTTCCTAACCAAGTCTTCACAGACTGAAGTGTAGGAATGTCGTTTCCAATGAGCATATGTCATCCACGTATAAAATAAGGAATAGCACTATGCTCCCACTAATCTTCTTGTATACCACAAGGCTATCTTCGTTCTTGATGAAACCAAACTCTTTGACCGATTCATCAAAACGGAGATTCCAACTCCTTGAAGCTTGCTTCAATCCATAGATGGATCTTTGCAATTTGCATACCTTAGAATCTTGTTCAAAACCTTCTGGTTGTGTCAATATACACATCTCTTGGAGTTTTCCATTCAGGAAAGCGGTTTTGACGTCCATCTGCCATATTTCATAGTCATGATATGCGGCAATGGCAAGCAAAATTCTTATAGACTTGATCATTGCTACGGGTAAAAAGGTCTCATCATAGTCAATACCATGAACTTGCCTATAACCCTTCGCTACAAGCCTAGCTTTGTAAGTATGCACCTTCCCATCCATGTCAGTCTTCTTCTTGAAGACCCATTTGCATCCTATGGTTTTTACACCTTCGGGCGCATCAATCAAATTCCAAACTTGATTGTCTTGCATGGATTGCAATTCGGATTCCATGGCTCCAAGCCACTTGTCCGAATCAGGAGAAGACATCGCCTCTTGGTAGGTTGACGGTTCATCATTCTCAATGATTTCCACGTCATTACTATCCGTTACGAGAAATCCATATCTCTCGGGCTCGAATCGTAACCTACTAGATCTGCGAGTTGCTTGTGTATTTTGAACAGGTTCCACAACTCCTTGTGGTTCTTGTTCTTGTTCCACTATTGGTTCAATGTCATTTTATGGGTCTCGAATTTCTTCAAGATTTATTTTACTCCCACTGATTTCTTTGGAGAGAAACTCTTTCTCTAGAAAGACACCAGTTCGGGCAACAAACACTTTGTTGTCCTCTCGGTTGTAAAAGTAATATCCTTTAGTTTCCTTAGGATATCCCCACGAAAATACATTTATCAGATTTGTGTGCTAGTTTGTCAGAGATAAGTCTCTTGAAATAAACTTCGCAACCCCAAATCCTCAAGAAAGATAACTAGGTTTCTTTCCACTCCACATCTCATATGGAGTCTTTGGAACCGATTTAGTTGGAACTTGATTTAGTGTGAAAGCAGCGGTTTCTAGGGCGTAACCCCAAAAGGATATTGGAAGATCAACTTGACTCATCATTGATCGAACCATGTCTAACAAAGTCCGATTTCTCCTCTCAGACACACCATTCCATTGTGTGTTCCAGGTGGAGTCAATTGTGAAACTATTCCACAATTCTTTAGATGATCATCAAATTCTTGACTCAAGTATTCACCACCACGATCTGATCGAAGTGCCTTTATACTTTTGCCAAGTTGTTTTTCTACTTCATTTTGAAATATTCTAAATATCTCAAATGCTTCACTTTTATGTTTCATTAGGTAACATACCCAAATCTGCTATAATCATCAGTGAAGGTTATGAAGTATTGAAATCCTCCCCTAGCATTGCTACTTAATGGTCCGCATACATCGGAATGTATCAACCCCAATAAGTCGCTTGCCCTTTCACCCAACTTGGTAAAAGGTGTCTTAGTCATTTTTCCAAGAAAACATGACTCACAAGTATCATATGACTCTAAGTCACATGAACCCAAAGTCCGTCCCCATGGAGTTTTGAGATACGCTTCTCATTAATATGACCAAGACGGCAATGCCACAAATAAGTATGATTTACATCATTAGGTTTAGATTTCTTATTTACATGATAGACATTATTTTCATTCTTGACATCCAAGATATAAAGGCCATTAAATGAATTAGCAATACCATAAAGCACATCATTTAAATAATAGAAAATTTCTTATTCTCAATAAGAAACTAAACCTTCATTATCCAAACAAGAAATTGAAATAATATTTCTGCTTAAATCCGGAACATAATAACAATTGTTCAAAACAAGAATTAATCTGGAAGGTAAAGTGACTTCATAAGTCCCTACGGCTAATGCAGCAACTCTTGCTCCATTCCCCACACGTAGATCTACTTCACCTTCTTTAAGCAGTCTCCTATTCTTTAGTCCCTGCACATTTAGACAAATGTGAGAACCACATCCGGTATCCAATACCCAAGAATCAGTGGTAGAAAGGAGAATATCTATCATATAGATACCTGAAGTCGACGCAGCCTTGCTGCCTCTTCTTCTTCTTTGCTCTTCCAAGAAAGTCTTGCAATTACGTTTCAATGACCAATTTCTTGACAATGAAACAGATTGCATCCTTTTGTGAATCGGGTTTTGCCTCAGAAGCCTTGGCAAACTTTGCCTTGCTTATCTTGGGTTTGACAACTTTTGCCTTACCCTTGCCTTTGGCACCAGGCTTCTTCCCATCATGAACCAAGAGCACGGGAGAACCTTTCTCCACAATTTTCATCTCTGCAGTTTTGAGCATCCCATGCAACTCAGAGAGATTCTTATCCATTCCATGCATGTTATAATTCATTACAAACTGATTATAACTTTTAGGCAATGAATTAAGAATGAGATCCGTGGCTAGCTCCAATGGGATTGGATAGCCAAGTTTCTCAAGGTGCTCTACATAACCTTTCATTTTAAGAAGTGAGGACTCACTTGTTGCCCTTCATTCATTTTACTAGTAGTGAATGCAACAATGGTCTTGTACCTCTCTTGCCTAGCTTGCTCTTGAAACATGGTTCTCAACTCCACGCCTATCTCATAGGCTTCCAAATGTTCCAAACTTTGTTGGAGTTTTGAACACATAGCAGCAAGCATGAGACAACTTACATCTCTAGAATCATTACGATGTTTCTTGTAATTGTCTCTTTCTACCCTAGGGGCAGTAGGCGGTGGTTCAGCGGGGAGAGGCCCATCGAGAATGTACAACTTATCTTCTTGCCTAAGAACGATTCTTATGCTACGGATCCAATCCATAAAGTTTGTACCATTCTCTTCGAGCTTATCCTTCTCAAGGATCGATCGCAACGACATTGATTGAGTGTTATTAGTCATTATCTACAAATATGCAAAAATTTCCAAAATTTAATAAGTACCGATTTTCATTAAAGAGATAAATAATGTATTTTTCAAACAAAATACTCTCACTAAATTATATAACCTTCATATACATCCAATGTATAATATAATTCAAATGGGTTAAGATCCAACTTTATTTAATTTCAAGTCCGCTAAGGCGGATTACACAAAATCAAATTAATTAGGTAGACAACTCTTGTCAATCATATCTCATATGACTCTTAGTTCCTTTTATGAGATTCTTTAAGAAATCAAATTTCAAAAAGTATGTTAAACCTCATCTTTGCCTAGGCCCAAAACTGTTTTGACGCCCAATTAAGTCTAACCATTTTAAACGCATAGTTAATGTGTCCCGCTAGGGCGTGCCCACACTATCTATCTTGCTCATACATAAACAAATTTAATGCATCTCGCTAGGGCGAATCTACATTAAAATCACTCATGTACTAACAAGTGTTTTAATCATGGTATGGCAATAAAAGACTTAAAACTTTCTTTGAAGGTTTATCACATATAGCATATAACACATTTATGAGCACATAATATAAACATGTTACACATCAAGTTTAGCCACTAAATTAATCCTATTAATTTAAGCATGGTATTTATGTGTCATTAGTTTCTCTATAATTATGAGGATGAGACTATTTCAACTTTGGTCATTATCTCCAAATCAAGACAACAAGAAGTGCGGTCGAACTAAGCCATTAGGCAACCACAATCCCGCACTAATTCAAGAAACCAAGAAAGTAGTCCATGTGGCCGAAACTAAGCAATAGATGGTCTCGATGAACGTAGGCCAATTGCATTCACAATTCCACATGGATCTCCAATCATTGAGTCAAGAACCTTTGTTTCTCAATTTTAGCAATTATGAACTCTTCATAATTCTAACTTCGTTTTATCTTTGAAACTTTGATTGCGATCAATTTTGGGAAACACAATCTCGATGAACGCAGATTAGCCATCCAAAACTTTAACCAATCTAGGAATCACAAGACTAAAACAAATAGGAAAATCAAACCCCAAAATCCACACACAAACCAACTACCCAAAACCCATTCCAGATCAGCAAGTCTGGACTGGTTCTGTTACTGGTTCTTGTTGAATCTTTCGAAAAATTCCAGATTCTGGTTTTCAACCAAAATCAGACCTTCTGATCACCTTGTGCGGCCGCCCAAAACCCTTGTGCGGTCGCCCAAAACTGTGCGGCCGCCCAAGGCGTTTTGTGCGGTCGCCCAGTGCCATCAGAATGTGCAGAATTTTTAAGTTCGAAAATTTTGTCTCAAAATTGTTTTTCCCCGATTATTAAAACTTTGATCCAATCAAAAATTAATAATCAACAATTCTGAATCCACCATAATTTATTTATTGCGATTGAATCGTGCGATTAAAGTTGCAAAACGATAAACCACATAAAATCACAAAACACATAAACAACATATATTTCAATATTCAAATCATGCAAGGCACATAAACAATTTATATACACATAACATGATCCAAGTATTGAATTAATCAACATGAACGGGGCTCTGATACCACTGTTGGGTTTCGATCAAACATGCGCAGCGGAATTTAGCATTTAAAATTTTGAAACCCAAAGCCATGAATCCGTTCATATGATTAAATCAAATACGTCATAAGAATAACGGAATAAACTAACCCTTGATGGCTATCAAATTCTCTTGGTCTTTGGTGGAGGTTTGAAGACTTGATCACGATCACAAAGCTTGAACACGAACTTTGAAGATGATGATTTTCACCCTCTAGCGGTATCCACACTTCGAACGAATATCAAAGGAGCTTCTTTGATCTTGGTTGCTAGACCAAATTGTGAAACACTTTTTCACAATCAAAAGAACTATATGGAATTTATTTTGTGTATTATTTTGTTCCTCAACCAAGAATGTCTTGGAACAAAATAAACCCTCTCTCAAACTCTTTGAGACTCACAAAATTATTTGCCTAGAGTGCTGGCCGAATTTGGTCTTTTATACACAAGTATGACCTATTCCAAATAGGAAACTTGTGTCAAAATCCGTCCAAAATTCGTTTCCTAATCAAATTAGGAATCTGCCACCCGACAGTACTGTGCGGCCGCCCAGAATTCACTGTGCGGTCGCACAACTATCTGAAGCAAAACTGGTACAAAACAAAGATAAGTGTGCGGCCGCCCAGTCCATACTGTGCGGTCGCCCACTTCTCAGAAAGTCCAGAAATTCCAAAATTCCAATATAGTCATTTTAAAGATTTGTTCTATTGTGTGTGACCCTTTAGGATTATACTAAGTTGGCAATGGGTTCAAACATGAAACCATAAGATATGATTAGTTCTAGCAAACCGTCATACCTACCCAAATAGTATAACTAGATACAAGTTCGCATTCCTTTAGAATATGTCATAATCCCTTTGTCCACGACGTCATTGAACACAAGTCATGGTCAATAAGTCAACTTGTTTTGTTCAATACTTTCTCGATTCCGAATATGTTGATAATCCAAATGACATTGATCCAATCAATTCATTTGAGTCCGGCCGAACATTTCATCAACATCATTCCTACGAGAGGCCCAAGCTTGACATCTCTCCGAGGAGGGACAAATCCATTTAGCTTATTATTCTTCCCTACGTGAATCCGATTATGCCAATCATACCCTTTATAACTACTCGGTTAAAAGTAGCGTTTGAATATGTCAAACATAATGTTCATCAAGTGGAAGACTATAATAACTTCATGTCTAAGGATTCAAATGACATAACTAATATGAGATATATGTATGACATAGACCATGACATAAATCTCATAAAGCGGGTCATGTCCAGTACCTTGTTCCAAACAAGTACCCATAAATCTAACATGATCATCCCATGATCATTTAGCCTTTATACTAGTGCTTAACAAGTATTAGGGACGGAGATTATTATAAGTAAACATGAACAACAATAATAATCAAAACATCTCTTTATTGATATGAAATAAATGATAACAATTACAACGTTTATTAAACGTGCCTAGGGCACCACTACCAACACGGTAGAGGGTGCTCTTCTTAGCATCTAAATCCAAGGCTTCATATATCGATCTACAAGGGTTAGTTTATTTCATCTTCATATTATGAATTATTGAACATAACGGATCTAGGCTTTTGGGTTTCTTCATGTTATTTTTCCGCTGCGCATGATTGCTCGAAACCTAACAAAAACTATCTACCAAACACATGCTAGCATAGCAAAAATACTAATATGCTGAATAGATACTATTTGATCTTGGACTCTTTCCCTCACAACAAGATACTTAATGTCAATGTGTTTTGTTGCACTACTTGACTTATTGTTCTTGGAAAAGAAAACCGCAGCCTGATTATCACAGTAAATCTTGATACGTGCATTCTCCTCCATTGAATATGATGCAACATGTTTGATAATGATAATGGTGTCAGAAAGGCACAGACAACGAGTCCACATAATGGAGCCAGGGGGTTGGTGACGTCGAGAAGAGGCTGACTCGGGTCAGATGCTCGTGGTCTGGCTCATAGAGTAGTTGTTGCCTGGTTTAGTCGGTTGGTCCGTATGTAGCGGTCATCAACTCGGTCTCTGGGGTCTAGGCTCATGATCAACTTAAAAAATAAAATAAATAAATAATTAGAATCTCAATAAGAAATAGCAAATTGTTTGTGTGGCTGAAATCTATATATATATATATATATATATATATATATATATATATATATATATATATATATATATATATTAAAGTTGGTGAGGAGGGCTATGGTTTTGACACATATACAAACATAGGTTAAAGCTTCATTTTTGTGAAGCCACATCATCACTATCTTAAATGTGTGTGACTTTTGATATTCTCATTATTAGCTAATACTATTATCTCATAATAATATTTATGATATGAGTTCACTATTACTATTAATAGTAATAGTTAACTATAATCGTTACTATACAAGTTAACTATTACTATTAATAGTATTATTTAACTATAATAGTTACTATACAAGTTAACTATTACTATTAATAGTAATACTTAACTATAATAGTTACTATAGTAGTTAAATATTATTATTAATAGTATTAGTCAACTATAATAGTTACTATACAAGTTAACTATAATGATTACTTTATAAATTAACTATTACTATTAATAGTATTAGTTAATCACAACAGTTATAATATATGTTATTTTTTACTATTAATAGTATTAGTTAATCATAGTAGTTAATATATAAGTTAACATTATTATTAATAGTATTAGTTAATTATAATAGTTACTATAATTATTAATAAGTATTATTAATAGTATTAGTTATTGATATTATTATATAGATAAATTTTTACTATTAATGGTTTTAGTTAAGATGATGTTTACTATTTTAGTTAACTATAATTAAAAAATAATTTTTCATATACAATACTTCCTCCGTCCCATCTTAAACTTCAAAAATTTCCCTTTTGGGTGTCCCATTTTAATCTTCAAAATCCAAAAAAAGAAAGTTATTTATAGTTTTTTATTTAGTGGGACCTACATGTCATACACACAACAACTATCCACTAACTATTCTCTACCCCACTTTCTCTCTCCTACTCAATTTCTATACTCACAATACTCTACCCCACTATCTATATTTTATAATATAAAGATTCTCAACTTAATTCTTGTGCCCATTTTTTTTTAAGTTTAAGATGGGACGAATGGAGTATATTTATATTATAGAAAACTGCTATGTTACTTTATTAAATAAATATAAACAGAGTAAAATGCAAAAAAAAATAAAAAAAAAATAGCAAATTAGTTATCCGTGCAGAGCACGGGTTACCCACTAGTTAGATTGAAATTAAGACAAATTTAGTGAGTTGGTGGAAAATTAAATAATTAGGCATGCATATAAATGCTTGTGTAATATCAGCCTTGACATCTATGGGTTATTGGAATGAAGAAAATTGTAATGACCTTTGTTATGTATGGACCATTTGCGGCTTTGAAACACAGACTATATGGTTAATTTCTTCCACAATTTTCTCTGCACCTAATATCTCCATGATTTTCTATTTACATATCTGTGTCTAAAATTGCACTAGCTATGGATATCTTACCAGAAAATATTAAGTATTAGTTGACTTTTTGTAATTAAAATAATAAAAACGATGTTGTCCCTCCATAAGAAATACCCCCAGTCCCATTTTAAGAGTAAAAAAATGGGTAGGTTCAAGAATTAAGGAAAATGTGATGTGTTGATAGTTGGGTAGGAGAGAGAAAATGGGGTAGAGAATAGTTAGTGGATAATTGTTGTGAGTATGGCATGTAACACCCAATTTCTATTTTAGGATTTTGATTCTTAAAATGGGATGCCCTTTTAGGAAGTTTTTTACTCTTAAAATGGGACCGAGGGAGTATCAATTTACACCAAATTTTATAATTTTCTTAAACAATAGAAACATTTTTAAAGCTTTAAATCCCACAATATACAAGTTAAAATGATCGTTAATTAACTTATTACAAGTTACTAAGCAATTTTGGAAAAATTGAACCCGATTTCCTATAATGTTATGGATGGAAATTGATTTTTATTTGTTCCAAGAAAAAAATCCTCTATTCAATGTCGCATTTTCTTCGTCTACAGTAAGTGCAGAATCATTAGTTTTAATGAAATAAATTTTGACATTGTAAAAGCAACATTTCTTCCCATATCGCATCCTTGTAAGATTGGGTTTGGGAGTGCATTTGATATTAACAAATTTTGACAATATAAAGTTGGCACCTCTACCAAAAAATATTTAGAATTAAATTTAACTTAAAAAAAGTAAAATATTTTTTTCATTACGTATAAATAATATGTATGTACTTGCAACTTTTAAGGGTGAATTTAAAAGTGCATTTGATCACACCAAATGTGCATATAATTTTTTTTAAGGATAAATGCAAGTGGGAAGATTCGAACCTTGGACCTTGCTAAACCTAGAGCTCTGATACCATGTTAATTAACCAACTCATGTAAAAGGTTAAGTTGTTAGAGAGAGCACACACAATGTATATGATGCTCATATTAACACTATGTTGGTTCTACAATCGTTCTCGAGGTAAGTTGAACTCTTATAATCCGAAAATGCAAACCGGTATCTTAGACAATGTTTATTTTTAATTAAAAATATTATTGTGTGATAGCCGAAATTAATTTAATTATTTTTGGCATAAACGTACTTTTAAAATTTTAGAGTTGTTCTTGGAAAAAACGTGTTTTTTTTTTCTCAGGTTAAGGTTAAGGAAAAACCATTTTTCCGCCGGTGACACTTAAACAAACATACACTGTATTCACTAACACTCGTTACGTACACTCATATTTTTTTACACTGACACTCTTTACATGGACACTTTATTACACTAACACTGACACTTTATTTACTCTAAAACTGACATTCTTTGAACTAGCACTCTTCTACACCGACACTACCATTCTTTACACTGACTCTACACTAACACTGACACTTTTTACAATGACACTTAATAATTTTTGTATTGACACTCTTCACACACACAATTTTTTATGCTAACATTGGCATGTTGAAACCCGTTTTTCTAAGCTCAAGAAAAACATGTTTTTGTGAGATTTTGACAAAATTTAAATGAACTTTATTATAATCAATTATAAAGAATCACTTTCAAATAATCAAAAGCAACTTCACGTTAAACTAACTCTACATGTTCTAATTAAATATCAAATTATGAGAGCACCTGCAACAATAGCAACAACATATAAAAACTCTCGCTAAATAGATAAATTTACAAGAAAAATCTTTGTTGGTACAATTAAAAACAATAGTAACATGTAAAATCTCTTACGAGAAAAGGTAAAATCATAACAACAATAATCTTTTTTGCACATAATTCAAATTTTAATATGTTAGCATACCATTGGATTTCGAACCGCTCCACCGAGCGGTTAGCTCCACCCCGGTCCACCCAATGGTTCCGATAAGAGCCACCTCATTTTTTTTTTGTTCGACGGATGAGATGTGTCTGAGTTCGGTAAGACCAAAAAAAATTGAAATCATTTCAGGCGCACAGATGATGAGCTCGCCTATGTGGCCTTTATCAGAACCGTTGGATGGAAGGGTGGAGCTAATTTGGGTGAAGCGGTTCCGGGTCCGCGTACCATCTCTCAATTCTCAATAGCGTAAACACCGGGTGACCCAGATGAAAAGGAAGATGAACTACTACCCGACCCGAAAAATAGATCCGACAAAGCAAGGCTCAAATCCTCAGGGGTAAATCTGACCACATGTGAAAATTTTCTCTCTCTCTTCATCTCAATTGCATGAGCACTGTAAAACTCTCCGTACAACGGCAGCAACTTTCTCGCAATGGACATTTTGATCTCGTCCCGGAGCTTACTATCCGGCACAACGCAACCAGACTGCTTCCGGTGTGCTTCGTCAAACATGGCGTTGAATTTAGCGAATTTCTCTTTGATAATCTCCGGCGATTTCAACGCGGCTGGATTCACCGGAACGGATTCGATGACATGGCTCCATGCTAAGAGCTCGTAACTTCCGGCGTATTTTTTGATTTTCGCTTCGTATTTGGAGATCCAGTCGTCGCCGAGGATGTACCGGAGGTTGGATGTACGGACCTTCGAGACGACGTGCTGTAGATTGTTGGCGAGGAAGAGGTAAGTATGGGAAACGTCTTTGTATAATTTAGCTTTGACGTCGAGTTTGCATACGAGTACTAGAATTAGCCAGGAGAATCGGAGGGAAATTGGCGGTGCCGGAAACTCGTCGGAATCGGATGTGTCGGCGCCGTTGGATTCCGGTGATGGTGCTCCGTCTGGAAGTGGATATTCAACGAGAATGTTCCCTAGAACATCGTAGTCGGCGAGGAGTGAGAGAAAGTTCATCACGGTTGATGTTAATTGATGAATTCCGGCGCCGGGAGCCGGAATTTTTGAAGATTCCTTCTGAATGGAGGCTTCGAATTCAGTTATGGCGTTCAGTATCCATTGTGCAAGCTTGATTGTTGAACTGAGAGCTAGATCAACGACGGCGGATGTGGATTCGAACGAGAAGATTGATTCGATCTCCGGCCAGTAAGTAGCGAAGGCAGTGTACATATCAAGCATCCGGAAAATCTTCTCCGGCGATTTCTTGCCGTGTTTCACCACAATTTCAGGGAATCCGAACAAAACTGAAGCGCCTCCTTTTGTAATTTCAGCAAACACAGATTCGTGGATGGATTCTGACGAGGAAAATACATGATCGCACAGAATTCTCTCGCCGTGAAACAGAGTTTTCACCGCTATTTTCACCGCCGCCAACCAATTTTTTATTTTGAAATCCAAAATCTCCCAATCCATTTTATGAATTTTGGTCGATTTCTCCTTTTCAACGCCAAGCTTATATATACCTTCATCAACAATTGATTTACGAAGAGTTGTGTACACATTCACACACTCTTTTCCATAACCACACGAAATCATACACTCTGCAATCAATTTCAAATCCGCCATTGCAACAAGCGAAGAATCTTCAACATCAGCAATCAATCTATCCGCAACTCGAATTTCATCCTCCGACTCATCGCCACCAGATTCTGACGTACTTGACGGAGTCCATGAGGTGAGCGACGATCGGGCAGAAACAGATTCCGGCTCCAAACAAGCCTTGTTCATCGCCAAAATCTGATAAAACTCCTTTTGCAACCGCTTCATAGCAGTTTGCATTAGGATTTGCGCACGCACAAGCATTTTCGTGCCAAAGCTTTCAGAGAGTAAAGAATGCATCGTCTTTTGTAAATCATAGACACATTTGATGAACTGCCTCGCTTCGACACGATTTTCATGGAAAAGCGAAGTGACTTTCGCGAAGCTAGATCCGTCCACGTCCCATTTTATTACAATTGGCTCAATATCTTCGATTTTTACAGCCATTGGTGATGCAATCAACCTCGGGCTCGGAAATGAAATGTCCGAATCCGAACTCGAAAGCACGGATTTGGTGAGACAGGAAAGAACTAATTTCCTTGGTGATGCAATCGACCTCGGGCTCGGTGGCGGTGTCGAAACATCGGAATCCGAACCGTAAAGCACGGATTTATTGAGAGTGGAAAGTGTTAATTTTCTATCTTTTCTAGTCATTTTGGAGAAGGTTTTAGAGTTTGGGTTTGAAGGAGTGATGAATGATTTTATTTTTTTGGGTTGGGGTGGTGAAAGTTTTATGAGGTAGTGAAAGAGAGATGGGGGTATTTATAGGGGAGGGGACAGAGGAGAGAAAAGTAGGAGGGGGTAGTTTGAAAATATTTTTGGGGTTTATACAGTGGCGTGTTGGGACTTTCAACTTTGTGTGGTAGATAACGACTGAAAGTAACGTTCTAACGAAAATTTCCTGGTTAATGACTTAGTTTGTGAACTATGTTTCGTGGCTAAATCATACCTATGTATGAAGTTTGTGAACTAATTTTGGATTTAGTTTCTTGAGACTCTTAATATTAGTTCATTCCTCCGTTCCCAAACAAAAATTTAATTTAAATATTTATTTTTATGTGAGACGGACTCACGTATGAGACAGATCTTGACGTTGATGTGAGAGGAAATGTGCTTGCCCCGCCCGATCTATATAAGGGCAAACCATTGACTCTCTCAACGTACAAAACTGTCTTACACGTGTGAAACCGCCTCAAACAAGTTTTTGTAATATTAACATTATTTGAGAGATTTATTCAACACATGTTGGATAGTTAGTTATTGATCTACGTTAAAGCTGGGCCGTGGCATCACTAAAATTGTTATAGCAGCTCTGCATCAAATATTTGAGCAACAAGGAGTATTCTCACGCGTCCTCAGGTCAAGTTTAACCGCAATAATAAGTTGCTTGTTTAGCGAAGTTAGTACTCCTTTAGCCCCTCAGTCTTTAGATGGATATTTACTTTCATTTTAATTTATTTTTAAAAAAAATCAAATTTTTACATGATTTATTAACGAAAATTCATATATATTTTTATAATCATCTTCAAATATTTAGTTTCACAAATATAAAAAGACCTACGAAATTTTATCAGTTTAAAATATTTTAAAATATTTTTTTTTCATATTGCAAGCAGGGCGGATGACAGGGACTCCAATTGGTTCAAGTGCCCCGTTTCATCATTAGTTGCAATATTTCATTTTTTTTACCCCAATTTTATTCTATATTTTTATATGTGTACCTAGTTTAATTATCAATTTTTGTAGTTCTATGGGTTGTGACCCTCATTTTTTGAAAAATAGGTCCCAAATTTAACTCTTGTTAAGTGTACTTTTACTGTTGTTTGAAATACATACTGTTAGGATTTAAGTCTCAAACACAATTGTTTGATTGATAAAGATGAAAGCACAAAATACCAAAATAGCAAGAATGGAACAAAATTGAAAAATAGATGAACACAAGAGATTTTACGTGGTTCACCAACTTGGCTACGTCCACGGGCGACGGAGAATCAATTCACTATAATTAAAAAGAGTACAAGGAGAATCAAGGTGAAAACCTTTCACACAATCTCACAATCTCTCACAATAATGAATAACATAGCTTTTCTATCTCAAGGAACCCTTCAATGGCAGCCCTCCTCTGTTTTTCTCTCTATGACTGCGCACACACACTGCAAGCGGGAACAAGAGTAGCAGTTTTCCTTTTATACGTCTAATCCATAACCCTAGCCGGATTTGACCCAATCCAGCCCGTCACATGTGTGGCCGCCCAAAACAGGGTGTGCGGTCGCACAACTAACTGAAGCAAATCGGGCATGAAGGAAGGCAATCAGTGAAGTCTCCCATGACGCTTTGAGTGGCCGCCCAAAATCTGATGCAGCTGAATATTGAGAGTCACCCAACAATTCTCCACCTTGACAATCAATCCCGAAAAGCTAGTACATCAAGAGAACATCTCTATCTCCGTCGCCCCGCCCCTAAGGGCATCAATGACTAATAACACTAACTAAGTCCAAGAACATCTTGAACTTAGCAATCAACTTTGTCAACATTACAACCTTCATTATAGCCATATTTCCAGTCTCGGTAGTAGACAACTCCGTGACATCCACCAATCCAGATTTCCAAGTAACCGCGGAACCAACAAGACAATCTTCATACCACAATGTAGATTTTCTGTCAACAAGATTACCGCCCCAATCTGAATCACCATTCCCAACATAACCATCACTGTTCTTGCCATCCACAATGCACACACAAGCATTTGAATACGGAACCCGTGACACATCATCTTTAGACTTGGGACTATCTAAAGAAGATAACCATTTCACCTGGTAAGCATCATTGATATCTATCGCAGCCACAAGAATGCCATCGACATAAACAAGATAAATCAATGTGCCATCACTACAAACCATCAAGTAAACACAACAATCATATCCACTCCTAGCATAACCATGGGTAACAATAAAAGTGTCGAACCTTTTATAACACTGTCGAGTTGACTGCTCCAAATCATACAAGGACCTCTCTAACATGCAAACATGATCCTTACCCTCAACAACAAACCCTTCAGGCCGGCGCATGTAGATCTCCACCTCAAGCACTAGATCTCGCATCGCCTCAATGCTCAACAAGTTGTGAATAGATATGTGTTTAACAACCGGTGAAATACTATCATTGTAGTCTACCCTAAACCTTGGAGTACCATCTTTGAACTTGTAGATCCACTTGTGACTGACTAACACCTTCTTTGGTGGTGATCTAACAAATTTCAATGTCTGACTTTCAATAAGAGATACCATCTCTTTTTTAATAACGACCGACCACATAGCAGATTTATCACACGATATATTTTCATTGAAAGAAATTAATTTATGCATACTTACTGTTTTCGCAGCGGACAATGCATAAGCTACCATCTCCTCCAAACCATATCGAACTCTACAAAAAACAATGGTAGTCTCCACCTGCTTGTTGGTCTCCTCCTCTTGAACTGGAGCATCAATTGGAGTCGCTTCATCAGACACATTATTGACATCTAAGTCAAGTTCCACCAATTCTTTACCATCTCCGAATAACTCCACCTGTTTGTGTATCCGTTCTGCAGGACAACTTTTCTCACGGAGAAGTAGAGCAACATCTTTACATGTCAGGAACTTAGATGCCACCGGATCCCATGACCGGAATCCTTTCACCCCAGTAGTATCGCCCATAAGGGAACATCATTTGACCATTGGTTCCAATTTGTTGTTCTCACAAGCATACACGGGACACCCACAAATATACAATCTTGAGTATTCTCCTAGAGAGCCTGACCACATCTCCAACAGATCCTTCATCCCAATACCAGAATAGCAAGAACGGAACAAAATTGAAAAATAGATGAACACAAGAGATTTTACGTGGTTCACCAACTTGGCTACGTCCACGGGCGACGGAGAATCAATTCACTATAATCAAGAAGAGTACAAGGAGAATCAAGGTGAAAACCTTTCACACAATCTCACAATCTCTCACAATAATGAATAACCTAGCTTTTCTATCTCAAGGAACCCTTCAATGGCAGCCCTCCTCTGTTTTTCTCTCTATGGCTGCGCACACACACTGCAAGCGAGAACAAGAGCAGCAGTTTTCCTTTTATACGCCTAATCCATAACCCTAGCCGGATTTGACCCAGTCCAGCCCGTCACATGTGCGGCCGCCCAAAACAGGGTGTGCGGTCACACAACTAACTGAAGCAAATCGGGCATGAAGGAAGGCAATCAGTGCGGTCGCCCATGACGCTTTGAGCGGCCGCCCAAAATCTGCTGCAGCTGAATATTGAGAGTCACCTAACACATACAATATTTTGTACACTCACTTAATTTTACAATTAGTTCCGCCACTGATCATAGCTTTTGTGGTACTCGAGGTCAAGCGGCTCAATGAACTCTGCGAATATACACTACTCAAGTTGGTTCGGTATATGGGCTACTCGACTTGACTCCAGTGTTCTAAAAGACCCCGTCTAGGCCGCTTAGGCGCTAGGCGTTCATTAAACGCCTAGGTCCCGTCTAGGATATTATAGTTATTTCTGAATTCTCGACCCCGCCTAGATCCCGCCTAGGCCCCCTGCGGCGTCTAGCGACCGCCTAGCGTTTTTTTAGAACCTTGCTTGACTCAATGTTTTTTTCTTAATACACAGCTCGTACTCAACAAAATTCCGCCCTATGAAAAATTGATGTTGGCCAATAGAAGAATTGTTATGACAGACTATTGAGAGATCCTAATTTTATGCAGCTCCAATGAAATACCTTGGCAAATAACAAATAAATAATTTTCAAAGATTAATAGCTTAATGCTCATTTCTTTTATATATCAATAAATTGACTTTCTTAGCCATTTTATTTTTCTTATTATTTTCATTTAAAAACAATGCATATAATATTGTGTGGCTTGAATGGCTTCTGCCTATCTTTTCGCACAAGTACATGAAAAAATTCGAGAAGTTTCTAATTGTTTTCTGATAAGTAATCTAATTTCAATGAAATTAAATTATGAAATGGCCTCTGAGGTTTTTGAGAAGCCATATATCCTCAAACCCTTATTTATCTATTTCCTCTTAAAATATAATATTTTTAGAGAAAATTACCTCCTAATCCCTGAGTATTATTGAATCTACGTATTAGGACAAACATATTTTTAATTTACCTCCTAGTCCTAAAAAATATTTTAGGTAACCATATAGTCCTTTAGTATATTAACTACACCCCTCCCCTCCCCTACTCTCTCTTATTCACACACCCAGATTTTTTTTTCTCTCTCTCTTCTCTCTCTAACTCACCGGTGACCCCTCCCCTTCCCAATCTCCGGTGACCTATCCCTTCCCCCAACCTCCGACCACCTCCCTCCATCGTCTCCGGCCAACCCACCCTTCCCCCAACCTCCGACCACCTTCCCCCAGCCCCTTTCTTCCTCACCTCCGGCACCTATACCCTAACCCCGACGACCCTTCCTCTACCCTACCCACGATACCATTCCCTAGATCTGGCGAACATCTTTTCACCGGACCAAAGAAGTCCCTTCCAGATCTAGATCTTCGGCGACCAGTCGCTTCCGTCCGACCACACTCCAGCCCCTAACCTTCTTCCCGATCCTCCCTCCAAGCCTTCCTTACGCAGATCTGGCAACTTCAGGCCCTCAATCTACAGTCTCTTCTCCGGCTATCCATCAGTGCGCGCCTTCGCCGGTGTTTCCCTCGTGGTTTCTTCTTTAACGACGCCAGCCTTAGCCCAGTTTGGCGACCAAGCTTGAAGCTTCAAAGTGTAAGAATTTTGATTCTGACAGACTGAGTTACTAACCAATGATGTGTTAATTCCATATATCTAGAGCACCAGTGTGTATTGTAGCTTTAATTTCCACATCCTATGAAGATGTTACTGAGTTTCTGATTACAGGCTTGTATTCTAGTGTACAATATTAGGAATAGCATCTTAGTTGATATAGTATATTTTTTGTACAATTGCCTGCTTCTTTCTCTCTGGCAAAATTGCGATAATTTTTTTTGTGTTTTTTTTGTTGTTGTAGCTAAATATTATTTGTATCAGTAAGCGAGTAGGTGGATGGGGGTTTAGTGACTAAAGAAATAAGATAGAATTAGTTCATGTAAGACAAGGTATATATTCTGAACTGAAAGTTAGGCCAAAATACAAGTAATGTAGAGAACTATTGTTAACTACCTTTCTACCTACATTTGAGCAGTCTGTAATCTTGTTTGCTGTTTTTTAATCACATTGTCTGTTCTACATTCAATTATTTATTAAGTAAAAAAAATGAAAAGTGATGTGTTGTAACTATAAATATTGAAAATTATTTATTAAAAAAAATATTTTTTGATTTTGCAAAATCTATGAGACAGCAAAACGACAAATTTTGCAATTTGAAATGAGACGGAAATAGTATATAGTACTTCCCAATACCCGTAAATAAGTACACCATAATTTTTCCCTTTTAATTGACAACTGAGAACTTACTGATAAGTTCTCAGTTGTTTGTCGTCGGAGTTGGTGATCAGTTGATCGTGCTCTTAGTAGTTTAGTTGACAAATGAGAACTTAATGATAAGTTCTCGATTGTTTGGTCTCAGGAGTTGGTGGTTGCCGAAATTTATCGTGTTCTTGGTAGTATAGTTGATAACCGAGAACTTACTGATGCGTTTTTACTTCATTACATTTGTATATTACTTGGAGATGACTTTTTTTCATCTTAAAAATAATATTCATTTTAATTTTTTAAAGAAATAAAAATATTTCACCCATCCATTTCATAAAAACAGTTCTTTTTCTTTGAAAAAAAAAAGATGAGATTTTAACTTAAAAGATTATATAATAATGAGACCTATATTTCTCAAATGTATACGCCTTTTGTCCCATTAAAAATAGCAAATTTTGTCATTTTAGATGTCACAATTGAGAAGTTGTCATTTATTGGTCGTTGGACTTGGTTGTCTTCTCACTTGACAACTGAGAACCAACTGAGAACTTACTGATAAGTTCTCAGTTGTTTGGTAGCCGGAGTTGGTGGTCGTCGGAGTTGGTGGTCGTCAGATTTGATTGTGTTCTTAGTAGTTTAGTTGACAACTGAGAACTTACTGATAAGTTCTCAACTGTTTGGTCGCCGGAGTTGGTGGTCACCGGAGTTGTTCATGTTCTTGGTAGTTTAGTTGATAACTGAGAACTTACTGAAAAATTCTCAGTTGTTTGGTCGCCGGAGTTGGTCGCCGGAGTTGTTCGTGTTATTAGTAGTTTAGTTGACAACTGAGAACTTACTCAGTAAGTTCTCAACTGTTTGGTTGCTGGAAGGTCACTGAAGCTAAAAAAAAAAATAAAAAAATAATTTTTTTTTTTTTTTTTTTTTGCACCGGAGTGGTCGCCGGAGTTGGTGGTCGCCGGAAATGGTGGTCGCCGGAGTTGTTGACTGGAGAAGGTGGTGAGGGACAGCCTAAGGGGATAGTGGTTGGGGTGATAGTAAAATGTTGAGAGGGTGTAGTTAGTAAAATGTTAAGGAAGATGTAAGCTAATGACTATATGGTTAGCTAAAATATTCCTTGTCCTAGGAGGTAAATAAAATAATATTGAGGGATTATATGGTAAATGCCCCATATTTTTATAGTTGATTTTATCAAATTCTTTTTTTGATATAATTTATCAAATTCCTTAAAAAATATATTTTATTTATTTTTAAATTGCAATAAAGTAAAATTTTATTATGTGATAATTATATTAAAAATAAAAATGCAACATTATAATTATGGGACATTTGAAGTATCTATTCAGCCCACAAATTTGAAGCCTTTGATATAAGCAATGTTATAAGGAAATTGACTTTAATATCATTCATCAAATCGCACCAACTTTTATTGTTTTACTATACAATATATATCATTTAAATATTCTTAAAAATGGACTGAAAGCAACCAAAAATTATTTTAGTTTCAACATTTGAAAAACAATAGAGTGCGTTTAAAAAATAATTAATTACTTACGTGCCCTTCAACTTCGTCACCATAGACATACTCTGATTTCCTCTTTAATTTACTTACGAGTATTATTTTTTATAATAATAACTTCCATCATTAAATTATCATTTGAAAAATATTTTTATAGCATATTTGAGAAAGTCAGCTTTAATTTAAGCATTTGGTTAATTTAATTAGGGGCCACTACACCTAGAGCCCTTCAGCCTTAGCATAATTCCTTAAAAGGATCAAACAATTTCAAAGTTTCATAAAAATCCCTGACATTTCAAAGACCTGTATATCCTCGGCAGTTAGATGGCGCAAGCACGCTGTCATTTGTGTTCAACTATAAGACTCAATTCTTTTTTTGTTAGGTAAATTGTATAACAATAGTAATGGTTTTCTTGAATTTAACGATATTGACAAATATAAATTGAACCATAATATAATTAACGGGGCAGAAAATAAGGATAAACTATAAATGCAGATATTAATTAAATCAAACCAGTCAATAAATGAAGTCGAGTCTTGTGTTGGACACAATCTCCGTAAAAAGATATTGCCTCGCATTGGTGCTAACGGTCTGCGACAATCTTCTCTCAAGATGAAACGACTTTACAATCGTTAATAGAAGTACTTCAAATTAACGATTTCGGCGAACATAACTGTGTTTGACACTTCCAGACTTTGAAGAAAACTTATGCTACAAGATGATTCTGTCTTCTAGTAGATGTCTTGAGAATTCCTTTGAATTCTAACAGAATTCGATGGAATTTAACTTATTTACCCACTAGCTTGCATGGTTAGCCCAAAGGCCCACTTAGCTTGTATGGTAGGAAGCCCACACTTGATTGACTCCACTTAAGATGAGCTATATTAAATACTCTCATATTTTTCATTTTCCAATTTCTAATGTCCTCATTGTACTTTTAATTTTTTTTTAATGTTCTCACTAATTTTTTTTTTCATTGTCAGGACTCCATCCAAAATATTGTTATATAACAATTCGTTAATAAGTGACAGAAGTTAGTCACATGAGCTCACAAGAGTAACTTTTGTTATACATTTTTTCAATTTATTTAAAAAAAAAAAAAGAAAAATAAAAATAAAAATAAAATTAAAAATAAAAAATGAAAAATAAAAGGAAAAAACAATAAGTAAAAAGTAAAGGAAGAGGGATAAAAAACCGCTGTAAAATTTAGTATTTAAATATCCTCAAATTTGAATTTTTAATTGCATTGATAGATTTGTTAAAAATCTAACTTAAGCAAGTCACTTGACTAACTTTAGTTAAGTATTAAACGGTATTATGGACAGAGGGATGACATTGGAGAAAATGACATAATGAGGAGCATCAGAAAAATTATAAGTAAAACGAGTCATTACAAATTAGGCCATAGTTTAGTGACCAAAATATTAGTTTCGCCCTTTTGTTTTTGTTTTTCTAAATTTCATATTAACATTCACTTTTTTCTTAAATTACTATTTTTTCTTAGCTTTTTTTTTATTTATCATTTCCCCCTCCATATGTGTGTATATATCTATGTACATATTCCATTACTATTATTATAATTATTATTATTTCTATGCTTTTCTTTTTCCAAATTCTGTTCCACTTATTTCTTTTTTTAACTTCTTCTTATTTCATTTTTCGACGTCTTTTCTTTGACGAATACACATGAGGATTCATGTTAGCCGACCTCAAATAAATTTGAGACTAAGACTTTTTCTTTTGTTGTTGTAGTACTTGTCAACTTTTAAGAAAATTGTATTTTATTTATTTGCAAACTACTTATTACATGATATAATTGCATTATGGTATTTTATTATTTAAAATATGATATTTATTTTAATACATACTGAATAAAAACGTAAAATTATTATGGGTTTAAGTAAACAAGAAAATCAATAAATCATTTATAACATGATAAAATTGCACTATACTATTTTATTAACTTAAAATATGATATTCCTTCAAAGAAAAAAAACTTAAAATATGATATTTGTTTTAGTACATACTCCCTCCGGTCCAAAATAACTGTCACTTTTGGACCAAAATTTTGGTCCAAAATAATTGTCACTTTTGTGCTAAATGTCTCTTTTATCCTTGGATTGAAACTTGTTCTCTTTTATTAATTATCTTAGTGTGAGACATTAATTTAAGAAAGTTGCACACTTAATAGGGGTAAAGTTGGAACTTTTGTCACTAAGTCATGATAATTATTACATTTCTTAAGAGTTGTGCAAATGTAAAAAAAGACAGTTATTTTGGACCGGAGGGAGTACAAAATAACAACACAAAAAGTATCATGGGTTGAAGTAAATGAGAGACGTCCAAAAATTATTTTAATTTCAACATCTTAAAAGCAGTGGAGGGCGATTAAGCCTTCAGCTCATATTAAAGAAAATATTAAGTACACAAACTAATTAATACTGATTTCAGCTAAATGATGATGAAACTCATTTTTCGGTAGCTTAAATAAACCCCTTTTTTTTGTGAGATTTTAACATTGGCATTTGTTTTTATTTTGAAGAAAACTTGAGAATATATTAATTTAAGACAAAAACTTGTGTGAGACAGTCTCACACGTGAGACGGATCTTGATGAGAGAGTAAATATTTGCCCCCTTATGGGCGGGGATGGGTAAACCCATTTCCTCTCTCAACAAGATCCGTCTCACACCGTCTCACCGTGTGAGACCGTCTCACACAAGTCTTCCTCTTAATTTAAGCATCTTTGTTAACATAAATACCTCAATTCATTAATAATCACAATATAATTAGGGGTCATTCCACCAGCACAGAATCTTGGGAAAAACGCGTTTTTCCAAACACTTAGGAAAAACGTGTTTTAAAAAAAATGCGGTGGCATTTTTGTAAATAATCGGAATTTCTCAACGGTTCTGGATATCAATATAAAGGCTTCTAGATATGAGATTGATATCCATAACCTTTGAAAGTGATAGCCAGATGGGTCTTGGATATCAATATAAAGCCTTCTGGATATGAGATTGATAGCAGAACCTTTGAAAGTGATAGCCAGAACCTTTGAAAGTGATAGCCATAAGGGTTCTCTGGTTCTGGATATCAATATAAAGTCTTCTGGGGATATGAGATTGATAGCCAGAACCTTTGAAAAATGATAGCCAAAAAGGTCCTGGATATCAGTATAAAGCCTTCTGGATATCAATATAAATGCTTCTGTAGGTTTTGAAAAACACGTTTTTCCTAACCATTAGGAAAAACGCGTTTTACAGGAGACCAACTCTTCCCCTAAGGCCTTCAGCATAAGTATAAAACCATAAAAGGACCAAATATATTTAAAGTGTCATGACCCCCCCCCCCACCCCATGCACCCCCACATTTTTGAGACTTTTATACCCCGACAGTGAAATGACATACGCACGCTTTCATCTTGGCCAAATACCAGTCCACTCATAGAGTTAAATTATAAGATTTGTTCACCTCTTGTAGTTGAACGATAAGAGTCATTTCTGTCACTATTACACATTTAAACAAGGAAAAATTGCCAAAAATAAATAAATCAACTTACTATTTGCTAAGTAACCAACTCCTCTAAAACCTTAAGGTGTTAGAGAGGGCACCTACAATGTATATCAAGCTTCAATATGATAGAGTTCTACATAATTAATACTTCTCTTATTCTTTTATTTGTAATTATAGTAGGTTTCTAGTACTTGCTACCCAAGCAATTGTAATTATAATAGGATCTTAGAACTTGCTACTCAAGTAATACTCTTGTATATATATTGATGAGGTAAATAAAATTAATTGAGCTTTTCAATATCTTATATGGTATTAGAAGTATAGATCCGGGAACCCTTAAATTTTCTCACCTATATTCTGATGGCCTCCTCCGAACCTGCCATTTTTCTGCCCAATTCCAGCGAACCAACCAAGCCGTTGGTCGTTGTCTCCCTATCTCACATCCTCAAACTTAATACCACTAACTATATTGCATGGAAAATCCAGGTTGAAGCAACCCTCCTTGGCCATGACTTGTTCCAATACATCAATGGAACCCTAACCCCACCACCCGAATACATTACCCCTCCAGCCGTCCCAACCACTGCTGTCGCCACCACACCTGAAACACCTGCTGCCCCGCCCCAGCCGATTAAGAACCCCGCCTACTCTACCTAGTTTCGCCAAGACAAGATAATCCTAAGTTCACTAGCCGGCACTTTATCACCCTCCCTTGTTCCCTTGATCTCTCAATGCTCCACAACCTACGACGCATGGAAAACCCTAGCCAAAACCTATGCCAATCCAACCCGTGGGCATCTGAAACAGTTGAAAGATCGCCTCCGCTCCATCACCAAATGGCCGAAATCCATCTCTGAGTTTATGCAGGAAATCAAACTCTGTTCTGACCAACTTGCTTCCCTGGGACGACCACTCGACTCCGATGACCTCGTAGATCGGATACTTGAACAACTAAACGATCCAGACTTTGATATAGTTATTCAGGCTGTCCAAAGTCGTGACACCCCGATCTCCTTTGATGAACTACATGAGAAACTACTCAACCAGGAACTCTCCATCAAACACAAAACCCTAGCCCCTGCACCCTTTCCAGTCTCAGTCAACTACTCCTCCAAAAACCCTAATACTGCTCGCTTTGCAACCAATAACCGCACCACTCCCTTCCCTACTGGCCCTAGCCCTAGTCCTTCCACCAACAACTTTCCCACACCCAATACTCCTTACAACGGTCGCTGTCAATGGTGCCGAAGACAAGGCCACTTCCTGTCTCAGTGTCGCACCTTCCGTCAGCAGTTTCCTAATGCCGTCTTTCCTACACCACCACAAAACCCTAATTACTCTCCCAAACAGAACCGGCAGCCCTACACCCCTCCCCCTGCTGCCTACACCTCCGCTGTCCATACTCCAACTCCTGCACCATGGCTCCTAGATAGTGGCGCTACTCACCATGCCACTTAAGATCTCAACACCCTTTCTCTTCATTCACCATACACTGGCACAGAGGAACTGTTCATTGGGGATGGCTCGGGTCTTCAAATTTCCAACACTGGTTCCACTTCTATCTCCTCTCCTTCTTCCACTTTTCAATTAAATAATGTTCTTCACGTTCCCTCTATTTCGCGTAATATTATTTCTATCTCCCAATTTTGTCATGATAACTGTGCTTCCATTACGTTCTCATCTAATTCTTTCATTGTGAAGGATCTTCAAACCGGCACAATTCTTCACCAAGGTCAACCTAAATCCGGCGTTTACGAGTGGCTTCCGTCAACATCGACACTTCATTCCACTGCTCTTTCCCCTACAACAACTTGGCATCATAGATTAGGCCATCCTTCCAGTTCTATTTTACGTCATATTAGTAATTCGTTTAGTCTTCAAATTCCTAGTTCTAGTTCTTTCAATTGTAACTCATGTGATTGCAATAAAAGCCACAAGCTTCCTTTTCATGATAATTCCATACAGTCTCGTGGTCCTCTTGATATTATATATAGTGATGTCTAGACATCTCCTCTTCACTCATTTGACGGTTACAAGTATTACATCATCTTTGTTGACCATTATTCCAAATACATGTGGTTCTACCCATTGAAACACAAAAATGATGCATTACCAGTGTTCATCAATTTCAAAAATCTTGTTGAGAAACACTTCCATCATTCCATCATCACACTTTATAGTGACAATGGAGGCGAATATCTTGGACTTCGGAATTTTCTTGCCACTCACGGCATCTCTTACCTCACCTCTCCACCTCACACTCCTGAACACAACGGCTACTCCAAACGCCGACATCGCCATATCGTTGAAACTGGTCTTTCTCTTCTCACTCATTGTTCCATGCCATGCAAATTCTGGACACTTGCCTTTGCTACTGCCTGTTACTTAATTAATCGTCTTCCCACTCCCACACTTCATCATATCTCTCCATATGCCCAACTTCACAAACAGCCACCTAACTACTCAAAACTCCGTAGTTTTGGATGTCTCTGTTATCCATGGATCCGTCCCTACACCTCAAACAAACTTGATCCTCGCTCAACTCCGTGAATTTTTGTTGGTTATTCCCTCACCCAGAGTGCCTACTACTGTCTTGACCCGTCCACTCATAAAATCTACACGTCCCGACATGTCAAGTTTGTTGAAAATTCATTTCCATATCAATCTCTCCAATGCTCTCCACCACCTACTCCCTCCGTCTCTGAATGGTGCTCCCACACATTACCAATACTATCCTCCCCAATACCACCTACTTCCCCCTCCCCACCAACTCCACCCGAACCTACTTCACCTCTCACCCCACTGTCCTCTCCTCAACCCCACTCTCCCGTATCCCCTACCAACACCACTTCCTCCCAGGACTTCACAAACTCCAGTTCTCCCTCTATCTCTACAGACGCCAATTCTGTCCCCTCTCCACCTACTACTCAACCCAGAAAACCGGTTACTCGTCTTCAAAATAACATTACAAAACCCATTCAAAAACTTAACCTTCACATATCACTTCACAATCCCAACATTGAACCTTCCACCATTACTCAAGCCTTGAAACAACCCACTTGGCGTAAAGCCATGCAACAAGAGTTTGATGCCTTACAGCAAAACAAAACATGGGATCTTGTTCCCCAATTGTATTCACAAAATGTCATTGGATGTAAGTGGATATTTCGCACCAAATATAACCCAGATGGTTCTGTGTCCCGTCATAAAGCCCGCCTTGTGGCTAAAGGTTTTCACCAACGCCCCAGCCTTGACTATTCTGAAACCTTCAGTCCAGTTGTCAAACCAGCTACGATTCGAACCATCTTATCTCTTGCCACGGCAAGGCTGGTCTCTCCGCCAAGTTGACATCAATAACGCCTTACTTCAAGGCTCACTGACAGAGGATGTTTACATGACTCAACCACCTGGTTTTGTCGATTCTTCTCTTCCCAATCATGTTTGCAAACTACGTCAGGCAATTTATGGTCTCAAATAGGCTCCGAGGGCATGGTACAATGAACTTAAATCCTATCTCATCTCTCTTGGGTTTCACAACTGTGTGTCAGATTCGTCTCTGTTTGTCCTTCGTCATGGTTCAGACCTCATTTATCTTCTTGTGTATGTTGATGATATTATCATCACCGGTTCCAATACCTCTCTTCTTGAATCTTTCATCACCACCTTCGCCTCTCGGTTCTCTTTGAAAGACTTGGGTTCTCTGTCGTATTTTCTTGGTGTTGAAGTTATTCCTCATTCCCATGGCATTTTCTTGAGTCAACACAAATACACCCAAGACCTACTTACCCGAACCAACATGTCTGATGCAAATTCCATCTCCACTCCCCTTGCAGTTCACCCTGCCCTCTCGGCCGACTCCAGTCCCTCCATCCCAAATCAGTCCGAGTACAAAGTCATTATTGGTAGTCTACAGTATTTATCTCTGACTCGTCCTGATATTTCATTTGCGGTAAATCGGTTGTCTTAGTATCTTCACAGACCTACCACGGATAATTGGCTAGCTTTGAAACGAGTTCTTCGTTACTTAGCGGGTACTTCTACCCATGGACTGTTTCTTCGGAAGTCTTCTCCGAGTGTCCTTCATGCGTTTACAGATGCTGACTGGGCTGGTGATAAGGACAATTTTGTTTCTACCACAGGCTATGTGGTGTATCTTGGCAGTAATCCAATCTCTTGGAGTTCTAGAAAACAACGCACCTTAGCTCGGTCATCCACAGAAGCCGAATATCGGGCTGTTGCAACAGCCACAGCCGAGGTACTATGGTTACAGAATTTGTTAACCGAACTTGGTATCAAACTACCTTCGACTCCTACCGTGTTTTGTGACAATCTTGGAGCTACGTATGTTGCAGCCAATCCAAAGTTTCATTCTCGGATGAAGCATCTCAGTCTGGATTATCATTTTGTTCGTGAGTATGTTCAAAAGCAGTTGTTACGTGTTACTCACATTTCTGGAAATGACCAAATTGCGGATGTTCTTACGAAGCCACTTTCTCGTGCTCGCTTTCACTCTCTTATTTCCAAGATTGGACTTTCCTCCCGGTCGTTCATCTTGCGGGGGCATGATAGAGTTCTACATAATTAATACTTCTCTTATTCTTGTATTTGTAATTATAGTAGGTTTCTAGTACTTGCTACCCAAGCAATTGTAATTATAATAGGATCCTAGAACTTGCTACTCAAGTAATACTCTTGTATACATATTGATGAGAGGTAAATAAAATTAATTGAGCTTTTCAATATCTTATACAATACTCCCCCTCACGTGTGACCCGGTGACACACGTGGAGAGATTAACAAACATGCCACTTATCGGGCATCAACATAGTGCAATTTTTAGCACTCAATAATCCGGGTAATAATATGCAAGCGGAAGGATTCGAACCCCTGACCTTGCTGTAACCAGAGCTCTGATACCATGCTAAGTAACCAACTCTTCTAAAACCTTAAGGTGTTAGAGAGGGCACCTACAATGTATATCAAGCTTCAATACTATTAACTTTTAATAGGTTTGATCACCACCACTGCACATACCAACCTTTATTATTTAGATACTTTTAAAAATGGTTTGAAATCAACAAGAGCATTCCAAAAGTTATTTTAATTTCAAGATTTTAAAAATAGTGGAGGGCGATTAAGACTTCTGCTCATATTAATGAAAATATTTAGTACACAAACTAATACTGTAACGACCCCAAAATCCGTCTATATTTATTTTATATTTTTGGGAATTTTAATTTAAAATTATGTGTGCATTTTATGTGTTGCATTACATTTTATGACTTGCTTATATTAATTTCTTCATTGTGTTATTTATTTAGTTAGTAGTAAAAATGGTTAAGGGAGTTAATTGAAGTAGTTGAAAATATAGGGTCCTTAGTGGAATTTAAAGTAGAAGGGTTTAGTTGTTTAAAATAGAAATAGAAGGGCCTTTGTGAAACTTGGAAAATATCAAAAACCCAATTCTTATCCCATTTCTCCCTCTCCTGCGCATGAATGACCACACACACACTAAATTGATTTTCTCTCTAGCTAAGCAAGAACGAGGTAAACTTCATCTTCTTTAATTCCTTTTATTTCAATTACTATTCCGTTTTAAAAACTAATTATATAAAAATGTTCAGGGCGTTGAGTAGGCCATTTCTACCCGATCAAAATATATTTCATTTATACTTTCCCCGGAATAGGTAAGTTACTAATCCCCCTTTAAATGTTAAAATGGTCATAAATATGTTTTATATGCTTTATATGTTATAAAATGATGTTTTGGTATACTTTTAATATACTTGAAAATTTGGGACAGAGGGAGTAGTAAGAACTTGTTACATAGCTTGTTATTGTTGGGAATGCTATAGAAGTTGGTGTTAGTATTGTTCTTAGGCTGAGTTTGTAGTCTTTGTGAAAGTTACAAATGTTGAGTGTTACTAATGTTAGTACTTTTGGGTCGGTGAAACGAAGGGAGTATAATTTATTTTGGTTTTGGCCATAACTTCGTCATCCGGACTCCGTTTTGGTCGTGTAAACTATCGTTGGAAAGCTCTTCTCGAGTACTACACGATGGGTTGGTTTATTTAGTTGGGTTCTGATTTTTATATTACGGAAATCCAGTAGGTGTTTAGTACCAGAAAGAGTATTAATGGTTCATTATGATAGAGTTGGTCTTTTGTGATCAAGTTTGAATTGATGTGATCGTTTGGATTGATTGTGTGATGACTTAATGTCAATATTGTGCACAATATTATGAAAACGTGTTTACTTATCTATGATGAGCTTGTGTGGTTCCCTACTTAGGAATCATACCCCGTTTGTTGTTTAAGCAAGTATTCTTTGCTTCGTTTTGTGTAAAGTCCAGCTGGTACTTTTGTGTGTGTTCGGGGCAATGATAGGGATTATAATGGCACACGAGCCAAGTTCATTATAAGGCCCCTATCATTGGTTTCCCATTTTAACCCCCTTCCTTAGGCCAAAGGTTGGGCACTTTGGGTTATGACTTTGTGTCATTTTCCCCGTTGTTGTTGTTGTTGTTGTTTGGTTCCAGAACCCGTTTCAGCTCTTCGATGCTGCTCAGTTGAAGCCTCTCAGATGGTTATTGTTTTGGTTCGAGAACCTTGGCTTAGTATCCACGTATGAGTGTTTATTTCCGCTTTATGTGTTGTATGATGAGTTGGTCGTTATTTCCAACCGGTATGGGACGGTTGGCGATAGGGAGCCTCTCATATTATGTGTTATATGCTATATGATTATTTGGTGACATTGTTACTTTATGTTTATCATATCAGCATGTAATGTAGTTGCATTTTAGTAACTTACTGAGATTTATTCTCACCCTTATTTGTTTACTGTTTTAGATAAGAAGGAGCCCAGGGGATAGGTCACATCACAGGGAGGACGTTGAGAAAGAATTTTGGGCAAGACATTTGGGAAGTGTTGTGTAAGGCTACATTATGTAAATGTACAACCTTGTGGGTAGTGTACCCGTGACTTGATCGTTGTATCACCTCTTTTTGGTTTATGTTGGTGATTTGTAAATAATAAGTAAAGTGTGTGGCCAAGTGGCTAAGTACTTGTTTGTGAAAGTTTGTTTTGTGACTTGTAGTCAAGTCTAGTAAATGTTGTTTGGTTATATGAACTTTTTATGAAAGTATATTTCGAAAAATTTTCCTAAAATGTTTTATGACGTCTTCCGTGCGTGTCCCGGATGTGGGGCCAAGTAGGACCACGGGTCGGGGTGTGATAGTTGGTATCAGAGCTAGGTTGTAGATGGTCTAGAATGACTAAGTGACCTAGGAGGGTAGTTGAGTATGGAGTGAGTAACGTTGAGTGTTTTATGGAGGTACTCAGTAAAAATGCAGGAACATGAGGGTGAACAGTCTGGTACTGCAGACCAGGGTAATGTAAGGGAAGAGGCTCGAGCTATGTTTCGAGGGATGTTCGAGGCAGCTATGAAAACTATACATGATCAGAGGCAAGGAGGAGAACATGCACCTCCGAGGTATGGTCTGGAGCAGTTTTTAAAGATGAAACCAACAGGCTATGATGGTGAACCAGATGTGACCAAGGTTGAAAGATGGATTGAGTCCATGGAAAAGATATTCGATGTCTTAGGATGTACTGAAGAAGATCGAGTTAGGTTTGCTACCTACAAGTTGATTGGAGCTGCGGAGTACTGGTGGAGGACTTTGAAAGCCAGTTGGGACGATGCTCATGTACCTTATACTTGGAAAAATTTTCTGAAAAAGTTCAAAGAACATTTCATTCTGAGGGTGGATCAAGATCGGAAAGAAGTGGAATTCCTTAGCTTGGAACAGAATGCAATGTCGGTGGCTCAGTATGCAGCTAAGTTCACGGAGTTATCTAGGTATTGTACTCATTTAATTGCAACAGATGAGAGGAAGGCAATGAGATTTGTGAAGGTATTAAAAACTGTGATCCGAACTCAATTGGTGTCCCATAAACTACAAGAATTTCAAGATGTTGTTGATCGAGCCTATCAAGTAGAGCACGATATTAAAGAACACAAGAGGAAGGTGGAATTGGTAGGTACGGGAAGACAAGGTAGACCACAACAACAACGTAATGATAATCGTGGAGGACAAGGAACTTCAACCCCATTTAGAGGACAACCACAAGGGCAACCGAGTGTTAGAAATCAAGGTAATTTCTCCGGGGGTCAAAGCAAGAGAGTATGTAATTATTGTCAGAGGGAAGGGCACAGTGAGGAGCGGTGTTGGAAGAAACAAGGAAAGTGTTTGAATTGTGGGCAACTTGGCCATTTTCAAAGGGATTGTACTAGATCGAGGGGTCAACCATCGGGGAATAGTGTTGGACTGTCTCAGGGTCAGAAAAGGGATGCCTCGGGAAAACCAAAGGTTCAAGGTCGTGTGTTTGCAATCAATCAACAACAAGCTTCGGATGCTTCCACCGTGATAGGAGGTATAATTTATATGTCAAGTTTGAGGGCACGTGCACTTATAGACCCCGGCTCATCGCATTCATATGTGTCTGTGTCTTTTGCATCTCGATTGCATTCTTCTTCTGAGTCTTTGCCTTATGTGCTAGAAGTGTCGACTCCCATGGGAGATTGTTTGATAGTTGACAAAGTGTTACGTGATTGTGATGTGCATATTAGTGAGCATGTTTTACTTGCTGATTTAGTCTTATTATTGCCATTGCAAGATTTTGATGTTATTCTGGGTATGGATTGGTTAAGTAAATATCATGCCTCTGTTGATTGTTGTAAGAAAGTGGTTACATTTTCTATCCCTAGTGTGCCTGTGTTTACTTTTGAGGCAGCTTCTTTGGGTAAGGGAATTCGTATTATTTCTTATGTGAAAGCTAGGAGGTTATTGCACCGTGGTTGCGTGGGGTACTTGGCTAGTGTTTTGGATACTACTAAAAAGTCTCCTAAAGTAGAGGATGTGAATGTTGTTAAAGAGTTTTGTGATGTGTTTTCTTCTGAATATTCTATGCCTCCCGATAGAGAGATCGAGTTTGGTATTGATTTGCTTCCAGGTACTACCCCTATATCTGAAGCACCTTATAGAATGGCTCCAGCTGAATTGAAAGAGTTGAAAGTGCAATTGCAAGAGTTACTTGATCGGGGATTCATTCGTCCTAGTGTGTCACCGTGGGGAGCTCCTGTATTGTTTGTCAAGAAGAAAGATGGGTCTTTGAGACTATGCATTGACTACAGGAAGCTGAATCAGGTAACTATAAAGAATAAATATCCTCTACCTCATATTGATGACTTGTTTGATCAACTCCAAGGGTCAGTCGTCTTTTCGAAGCTTGACTTGAGGAGTGGGTATCATCAGTTAAAGATTCGTTCTGAAGACATTTCTAAGACTGCTTTCCGTAGTAGGTATGGTCATTATGAGTTCCTTGTTATGCCTTTCGGGTTGACTAATGATCCGGCTGTTTTCATGGATATGATGAATCGGGTCTTCAAACCTTATCTTGATACCTTCGTGGTTGTATTTATTGATGATATTCTTGTTTATTCTAAGTCCAGAGAGGAGCATGAGCAACACTTCCGAATGGTTTTATCTATTCTTCGTGAGAAGCAACTGTTTGCGAAATTCAGTAAGTGTGCTTTTTGGCTCGATGAAGTGTCTTTTCTTGGGCACGTGGTTTCTAATAGAGGAATATCCGTAGATCCTTCCAAGATTGAAGCTATTGTGAATTGGAAGAGGCCTGAATCAGTTACGGAGATTCGAAGTTTCTTGGGTCTAGCCGGGTATTATAGAAGATTTATCGAGGGGTTTTCTAAAATTGCTACTCCGTTGACTCAGTTGACTCGAAAGAATGTTCCTTATGTGTGGGATGGCAAGTGTCAACTTAGTTTTGAAGAGTTGAAGAAGAGATTGACTACAGCTCATATCCTTGCGCTACCTAATGGAAATGATGATTTAGTGATTTATAGTGATGCTTTTAAAGAAGGTCTTGGGTGTGTGCTAATGCAAAATGGAAGGGTGATTGCGTATGCTTCAAGAAAGTTGACTCCGAGTGAGCAGAATTATCCTACCCATGACATGGAGCTTGCGGCTATTGTCTTTGCGTTGCACAAGTGGAAACACTATCTGTACGGAGCCAAATTTGAGATATTTACCGATCACAAAAGTTTGAAGTACCTTTTCTCACAAAATGAGTTGAATAACAGGAAAAGAAGATGGATGGAACTATTGAAGGATTATGATTGCACTATCTCTTATCACCCGGGTAAAGCAAATGTGGTAGCTGATGCCATTAGCCGAAAATCTTTTATGGCTTCATTGATGGTGCGTGAATGGAAAATGTTAGAGGATGCTCGAGATTGGAGTCCTTATGAGTCAAAGCATGGGGCTATTTTTGCGAGTATTCGAGTATTACCAGTCTTGATTCAACAAATAAAGGAAGCTCAGAAGGATGATCCGGAGTTAGTAAAGATAGTGGATAAAATTGAAGATGGCAAATTTGAGGATTTCTCTCTTAATTCCGAAGGAGTGTTAACTTTCAGAGGCCGGTTATGTGTGCCTTGCGTGGATGGGATTAAACGTCAAGTTCTTGATGAAGGCCACAAGTCAGGGTATACTATTCACCCCGGGAGCACTAAAATGTATCAGAATTTGAAGCAACACTTTTGGTGGAATAACATGAAGAGAGAAATAGCGGATTATGTGTCTAAATGTTTGACATGTCAACAAGTTAAAGATGAGCATCAAAGACCTTCAGGGTTACTTCAACCGTTAGAGATTCCGGAATGGAAGTGGGAACATGTTACTATGGATTTCGTGACGGGATTACCTCGCACTCGAAGAAGGTTTGACGCAGTTTGGGTGATAGTGGATAGATTGACAAAGTCTTCTCATTTTCTACCTATTGAGATTTGCTACTCGATGGAGAGGCTTGCAACTTTATATATAAACGAGATTGTAAGATTGCATGGTGTTCCGGTGAGTATTGTGTCGGATCGTGACCCTAGATTTACATCTCGATTTTGGCAAGCATTTCAGAAGGCTTTGGGTTCAGAGTTGAAGTTTAGTACAGCTTTTCATCCCCAGACAGATGGGCAGTCAGAGAGGACTATACAGATTCTCGGGGATATGTTGCGAGCTTGCTCAGTTGATTTTCAGATTCTTGGGATTCTCATTTACCTCTTGTGGAATTTGCCTATAACAACAATTTTCAGTCAAGTATTGGGATGGCCCCGTATGAAGCTTTGTATGGGAGGAAATGTCGATTCCGATTTGTTGGGATGAAGTGGGAGAAGAAAAAATTTGGGGTATTGACATGGTGAACAAATCAGTTGAGGAAGTTAAACTTATTCGGGATCGTTTGAGTACTGCTCAGAGTAGACAGAAAAGCTATGCCGATCACTGGAGGCGAGATCTTGAGTTTCATTCGGGTGACTTTGTGTTTTTGAAAGTTTCACCTAAACTGGGGATTCGAAGGTACGGGAAGAAAGGCAAGCTAGCACCGAGGTATATTGGCCCATTCGAGATTTTGAGTAGAGTTGGAGATAGAGCGTATCGTCTTGCGTTACCTCATTCTCTTGACAAGATCCATAATGTTTTTCATGTCTTGATGCTTAGGAAGTATGTGTATGATCCTTCTCATGTCTTGTCCGAGGTTCCAGAGGATATAGAACCGAGTATGTCTTACGAGGAGCATCCAGTCCAAGTTATTGATTCAAAGGTTCAAGAGTTGCGAACTAAAAGTATTCCCCTTGTTCGAGTTGTGTGGATAAATCATAATGTGAAAGAGTCAACTTGGGAGCTTCGGGAGGAGATCGAGAGGAAGTATCCTTGGTTGTTTGAGGGTTGAGGCAAGTAATCTTAAAAATTCGGGTCGAATTTTCTTTAAGGGGGAGTGAGTGTAACGACCCCAAAATCCGTCTTTATTTATTTTATATTTTTGGGAATTTTAATTTAAAATTATGTGTGCATTTTATGTGTTGCATTACATTTTATGACTTGCTTATATTAATTTCTTCATTGTGTTATTTATTTAGTTAGTAGTAATAATAGTTAAGGGAGTTAATTGAAGTAGTTGAAAATATAGGGTCCTTAGTGGAATTTAAAGTAGAAGGGTTTAGTTGTTTAAAATAGAAATAGAAGGGCCTTTGTGAAACTTGGAAAATATCAAAAACCCAATTCTTATCCCATTTCTCCCTCTCCTGCGCATGAATGACACACACACACACTAAATTGATTTTCTCTCTAGCTAAGCAAGAACGAGGTAAACTTCATCTTCTTTAATTCCTTTTATTTCAATTACTATTCCGTTTTAAAAACTAATTATATAAAAATGTTCAGGGCGCTGAGTAGGCCATTTCTACCCGATCAAAATATATTTCATTTATACTTTCCCCGGAATAGGTAAGTTACTAATCCCCCTTTAAATGTTAAAATGGTCATAAATATGTTTTATATGCTTTATATGTTATAAAATGATGTTTTGGTATACTTTTAATATACTTGAAAATTTGGGACAGAGGGAGTAGTAAGAACTTGTTACATAGCTTGTTATTGTTGGGAATGCTATAGAAGTTGGTGTTAGTATTGTTCTTAGGCTGAGTTTGTAGTCTTTGTGAAAGTTACAAATGTTGAGTGTTACTAATGTTAGTACTTTTGGGTCGGTGAAATGAAGAGAGTATAATTTATTTTGGTTTTGGCCATAACTTCGTCATCCGGACTCCGTTTTGGTCGTGTAAACTTCGTTGGAAAGCTCTTCTCGAGTACTACACGATGGGTTGGTTTATTTAGTTGGGTTCTGATTTTTATATTACGGAAATCTAGTAGGTGTTTAGTACCAGAAAGAGTATTAATGGTTCATTATGATAGAGTTGGTCTTTTGTGATCAAGTTTAAATTGATGTGATCGTTTGGATTGATTGTGTGATGACTTAATGTCAATATTGTGCACACTATTATGAAAACGTGTTTACTTCTCTATGATGAGCTTGTGTGGTTCCCTACTTAGGAATCATACCCCGTTTGTTGTTTAAGCATGTATTCTTTGCTTCGTTTTGTGTAAAGTCCAGCTGATACTTTTTTGTGTGTTCGGGCAATGATAGGGATTATAATGGCACACGAGCTAAGTTCATTATAAGGCTCCTATCATTGGTTTCCCATTTTTAACCCCCTTCCTTAGGCCAAAGGTTGGACACTTTGGGTTATGACTCTGTGTCATTTTCCCCGTTGTTGTTGTTGTTGTTGTTTGGTTCCGGAACCCATTTCAGCTCTTCGATGCTGCTCAGTTGAAGCCTCTCAGATGGTTATTGTTTTGGTTCGAGAACCTTGGCTCAGTATCCACGTATGAGTGTTTATTTCTGCTTTATGTGTTGTATGATGAGTTGGTCGTTATTTCCAACCGCTATGGAACGGTTGGCGATAGGGAGCCTCTCATATTATGTGTTATATGCTATATGATTATTTGGTGACATTGTTACTTTATGTTTATCATATCAGCATGTAATGTAGTTGCATTTTAGTAACTTACTGAGATTTATTCTCACCCTTATTTGTTTACTATTTTAGATAAGAAGGAGCCCAGGGGATAGGTCATATCACAGGGAGGACGTTGAGAAAGAATTTTGGGCAAGACATTTGGGAAGTGTTGTGTAAGGCTACATTATGTAAATGTACAACCTTGTGGGTAGTGTACCCGTGACTTGATCGTTGTATCACCTCGTTTTGGTTTATGTTGGTGATTTGTAAATAATAAGTAAAGTGTGTAGCCAAGTGGCTAAGTACTTGTTTGTGAAAGTTTGTTTTGTGACTTGTAGTCAAGTCTAGTAAATGTTGTTTGGTTATATGAACTTTTTATGAAAGTATATTTCGATAATTTTTCCTAAAATGTTTTATGACGTCTTCCGTGCGTGTCCCGGACGTGGGGCCAAGTAGGACCACGGGTCGGGGCGCGACAAATACTCACTCTATCCCGAAATAAATGTCATATTTGACAAGTCAATGTTTTTAAGTTTTTAGTTATGTTTCCTTGATTGCCTCAATCCATTCATATAGGTAGAGTAGCATTTCCGATGATATTGCAATGCTTCTGTCTATTAAAATGGGTAGTATAGGAAGATTACCAAAATTCGTACCCTACTTTTAGCAATGCGATATTTATTTTAAGACAAACCAAAATAGAAAGTAGGACATCCATTCCGAAATCCATTCCGAAAAAGAAGGATACTAATTTCAGCTAATATAAGTTCATTTAAGAAACCACTGAACCCATATTCATGCTAAATCTGATAGACTGGTTCCACTTCCCATAACTTGCCGTGAAAGAGGAAAATGGGGGAAAACACTTCAATATGAGTTGACTCGTTGCAGAGTCAACCATATTCCAAACAAGGAAGCTTAACCTGCACAATGCAGTTGGCGTAGGGGCACAAAAGAAGTTTACAAAATAATGGATACAAAGTGATGTGGCGATATTTTATTAGTTGCATCGATTGTGGACCCGACACACTCTAATAAGAAACACAAATAGAATTTTGACACATCATTTTGTAAGCCATATTTTGTGGCACTTTTTTGTGACTTTATATTTACCCTTGCGAATTATATATGTCATTATATTGAACTTTCTTTATCATTGTCTCTTCTTATTTTTCTTCTTTAAATATCAAAATATACTCGTATATTATTGTGTGGTTTGAACGGCTTTCACCTATTATTTCTCAATATTTCTTCTCTCACATAGTATTTTTTTTAATTTATTTGTTACAATGTTTCGTGTCAAGAGACAAAGAGAAAAATCGAGCCTCAAACCCCACATATTATGAGACTTAGCTTTACGACTGGATATCACTCTCACATGCATTATAAAATTTGTGAATCGAGAAGTTTCTAATTGATTTTCTGAGGTATATGAAATCCATATATAATCAAACCTCTCTGTAATACTCCTCATACTATACTCTATGTGTATGACATATTCAAACTGAAATTTTTAGTGTGTAAAAAGGAAAAAAAAAAAAAAACACCAAGCATGGGAGTAATATTTAATTTAAGAGATATTAAAAATAAAAACATGTCCCATAATATTAAGTATTTATTCAGCCCTCAGTTTGGAACCTTTGATATAAACAATATTAAGGTAATTGACTTCAACATCATATTTCAAATTTCACCAACTTTTATTCTTTATACCTATCATTATAATACTCAAAAAATGGATTGAAATCAACAAGAGAAGTCCAATAATTATTTTAGTTTCAATTTTACAACGTTGGAGGGCGATCGGAGACTTCATTCTATATTAAAAAAAAACTTTTTCAAACAAAAAAATAATAATATAAAACGTACTTAGTAGTTACTACTAATACTGGTTATAGCTAATGTAATGCTTTTAAGAAGCCACGTTCGGAAAATTAATGAATAATTACTTATATTCAGTGTATCGCCTTTGACTTACCTGATTTTCCCAGTAATTGACTTCAACGAGTAATATTTTAAAAATTGTTACTCCCTCTGTCTCTAAATGAGTGTCCATTTTCAGAAAAAATTTGTCCCAAAATGAGTGTCTATTTTGATCATAACTTTGTCCCTAAATGTTTTTTTTTTTTTTTTTTTTCACCGTTCTCTTTATATTTGCAAAAACTAAATGTTTGTAAAGAGGATTACAAGATTATATATGAATTTTGTCATCAAATTATACATAAAGTTATGTCTTTCGAAATGAGATTTGGACACTCATTTAGGGACAGAGGTAGTACTTTCTTTTTTAAATGACCTATTTATATTTATCCTGAATTTATTGAGAAATTGACTTTAGCATAAAAATCTCAACTTTCCTAAACTTCTTTAAGTGATGATACTTGAATTTTAATTGGAACTGCAGAAGAAGTCTCTGTGCTACCGGGTAAATTCGATATTGAAATAAATATAATTATTCTTTGGGAGGGGCTAACGCCACTACAACATTTGCTTATCCACTACGATTTTTGTAAATAGACACAACTATCCTTCCATATTTTAAGGAGATAATGAAATACTTTTTTTTTTTGAAAGAAGGAGATAATGAAATACTTTAGAGTTATATTTTACACACTACATATTTTTCCTATCCACTACATTTGCAAAATAAAAAACCTAATTAATTATGATAATAACACAAATTGCAATTAAAATACTTAGCTTACTTATAATGAAAGAAATTTCTAAAATAAGCATAACTATTTTTATTTTCTTTTAACATGTCTCTAATTTAAGTTATACTTATATTTTTCATCTTTCGACGGCACATTTTAAAATAACCAAATCATACTACGATCTATCACAATGCATTATATTTTACATTTACCTGAAACTACTTTTTACATAATACTAAAAATAATATACAAGTTAGTACTTTCCAACATATAATTTAGTATTTTTACTATGTTATAACATCATAGTAAATCCATGACTTAGTTTAATAATAATATATATTTTTAAATTGTCAACATATTATTATTTAATTATAATTATATAGTCAAAGCATTCATTAATATATTATCAGAACAATGTTATAATTTAATTATTTAATTTATAGTCCATTTTTTAACACCACCTTTTTATCCATTTGTCAAAAAAGAAAAGAAGAGTGAATTTCATTGGTAACTAATGGGAATATACAAAAATAAATAATCAATAATAGCTATGTTACAGATTTGTTTTAATAATGTTGCTTACTAATTTAAGTTTTTTTTTATTAAGGAAGTGTTTAGCTTAGAAACTTGGTTTAATATATAAAGAAGGTAAGTAATTAAGGGGGTAATTGTGTCAACACAATTGTTAATTTCCCTAAAATTAAGGACATGTAGTGGATGAGTATAAAATGTAGTGGCAATAGCCACTCCCTTATTCTTTTCAACGTATTCAAATCTATTACTATATAAAAGCAAGGTATTCGTAAATTTTCGCATGTTGAGGGGTATTTTCGTCAATGAGCTCTCTGAAAGTCCTAGCTACACGTGGCTTGCTTATTCTCCTTTCTTTTGTTTGGGATTATAACCCATTTTAAATTTGAAACACCTTTTGGACCAGTCTGCACGTGCTACCCATTTTTATTGGTCTTCTTGGGTGGTAATTAATTTTCATTGGCCTGTGTGGGTGGCTAAACGACATTCTAGAGAAATCGTGAGAGAACCTGGGCGTGGTCTTCTCCGCCCTCCTCATTTCTCTCATTCATCCCTCTCTCTAAAACACACACACGCACAACTCTATAGAGAAGCGAGAGAAGTTCTCCACCACGGCTCTTCTCCGCCACCGCCATCCGTCTCCACCGCCATCCACTTCCACCGCCAGCCTCCTCCACCACTAACGCTACTACCCGCCTGCTACTCACCTCTTCCAGGTTCGGTTTCTCCATCTCTTCTACCTCTTCTCTCACCATCACTTATCTCTCCGTCTATTCTTTCTCTCCGTCTCTTCTCTCTAATCTCTCTCCATCTCTTCTAACTCTTCACCATTTCTATCGCCTTTTTGTGCTTATTTGCATCAACAATAAGATAAAGTAATTATTAAAGTATTCATATACATATCTGAAACTTGGGACAAATTTTTACTCCATCCTCTCCCTGCTAATACTCCATTGTTTTTAGCATGAATGAAATTTGAGAAAAAATATAGGAAAAAAATAAAATTATTATAAAATTCTAAAATAAATACAACAATTTTTTTTAATAGTTCACTGGTTATAATTTTATGAAGCAAATAAAATTTCAGTTTATTTTCCAACACAAAATTTTATTTTTAGTGCTTCAGAAAATACTTCATTTAATATTGTTAATAATAAAATTAAGTTGACAAATAAAATTAAACTACAGCTAGGGCGTACGTGCTTACATTACTCTATCCTGTGTTCAAATCTCATATACCATGTAATATCCCCCCCCCCCCCCCCGGTTCCCATAACAAAATCCATTTATTTTTAGAAATGAGAATTGAGAAAATGCGTTGAAAAAAGTAGGTGTTTTGAGAATATAGGAGAGAGAAATTGGGATAGAGAATAATGAGTAGATAGTTGTTCTGAGTATGACTAATGAGTCTTAATAATAATAAAAAATATTATACGTTTTTTTTTTTTTTTTTTTTTTTTTTTTTTGAGAAAGTGATACTTTCAAATGGGACACCTCAGTAAAATGCATAATTTGTTATGGAATGAATTCTTCCGTTCCACTTTAATTTATTAAGTCAAAGAGAAAATTGTCAACTTAATTTTACTTTGACTAAAAAGTTACTACAAAAAAGTTAATCATCATAAAATAACTTAAATTATTCACCATTAAGAATATGAGTCGTTCTTGCGTAAAACGTGTTCTACACTAGCGTTAGTGTAGAACGTGTTTTTACATACACGTTATTTGGACCGGCTACGTTATTTAGACCGGCTTACACTAAGAGTTAGGAAACCGAGTTTTTGTAATTGTCTCCTCTGAGATTATCATGTGCCTCTTCTAGTATTATAAAATCCCTGTTGTATTATAACACTTAAAAAATTCAAAGCAGACATTTTTATAGTGTTCAAACAGGCACTTTTCAGGGGTAGTGTTAGGCTGCCTCCTCATGAGATTATCATGTGCCTCTTCTTGTATTAGTCCTCATGAGATTATCATGTGCCTCTTCTTGTATTAGAAAATTTCTGTTGTTTTATAGCACTTATAAAATTCAAAGCAGGCACTTTTATAGTGTTCAAACATGCAATTTTTGGTGGTAGTGTTAGGCTGCTGGTTGTAGTGTTAACAATTACCTTCTCTAGTGTTGAAACGTGCCTTATGTAGTATTGAAACATGCCTCTTACAGATTCAACAAGTGTCTGGTGAGTTTTTTCAATTTAAAAAACAAGTGTCTGCTCTAGTGTTAAAATCTGCCTGTTGTAATATTGAAAAATGCCTCCTACAGTTTCGAAAAGTGTCTGATGAGTTTTCATGAGTTCCAGTTATTTACATCAATATCACCGCGCCTTCTCACAACGTTCCGCTTATTTACAAAAATATCACTCCGCGTATAGAAAACACGTTTTACACTAAGACGCGTGTAAAACGCGTTTTTCCTAAGATTTTCTGTAAAAATATACTTACTCATTAATGGTTTTTAGTTTTTTCGAAAGATAATCAAATTTTCTGTAAATTTTTAGTCAAAATGCGATAAAGTTAACAATTTTTGTTTTGACTTTGTAGATTAAAATGAGACGAAGAGTGTAACACCCCGAATTTTCTTATAATATCTGAGCATTTAATGGCATTTAATAACAATAATAAATACCTTAATTTAGGGTTCACAACGGCCCCTTATTTAAACCATAAATTCAAAACAATAGCGGAAGCGTAACTTAAACTTGTCTTGGTAGGTAACAACCCTAACCATCAATGTACTTCAACTTACATAAAAAAAAAAAAAATGTACTTAAAACTACTAAATTAAGAATCTTCAAATCCACCGTCTTCCTACGGCTGCTTTCCTTGTCTTGTCCTTCTACGTAAATCCTGAAAACAAAATTTATAGAGAAGGGATGAGCGAACGAATGCTCAGTAAGTTCATATGTGGCCTCTCCGGTTACTAAGGAGAGACGACCAGAACGAATACTATGAATAACTTTTACAAAGATAGGTTCAGTTACTTTTGGATTCAAGACTGCAGAACAATACAGTCGTATTACTTTTAAGATTTTACTTCCAAAGGATTATGGCACTACAATCCAAAGGGATTCATTCAAGTTCCGTCAATTCCTTGGTAACGTACATTATAACCTCAATGCCAAAGGTACAATTTGTACACCTAGCTTCTCCAGCCAATAGTGTGGGTCGTAACATATATGGTATCCACACACATATGCTCGGGGTCTAGAATCATCCTTGTAATCAGACAATTCCTGAGAGAAGGCATGTGATCACTCATGCAATCCCTAGTTTAAGGACGAGTCTTTTCTAACTGGACTGTCCGTCAATGTCTTTTCTAACTGGACATTGGCTACCTTAACAAGTAAGTGGTTAACTTACAAGTTAAAATGAAAACATACTAAGGTACAAGTATGTGATACAAGTTTCAAACTTCGATACTTAGTAGATCGATGGGGACATCACTAAGTATAGATTCTTTCAAGGAACGTTCAATAACGCAGAGTTCATTCAAATACTATCATGCCATACTGATAGCTAACTTTAGAAAAATACGGAATTCCAATAAACAGGAGTTCAAATACTGTAAGGAACGTAATCCCTTACCTGAATTGCTTTTCCTCGCAATCTCCTCTCTGTGCAAATCTACAAGGCACGGAGTAATTTACTTTAGTACTCTCAACATTGTTAACTATTTCTACTTAGTTAACTGAGAGATGCGTTTTAACTTCTTTACTTCGTTACTTCTTTTCTTACGTTTAAGTTTCTGACTTTGATTTACGAGTCAGTCCTTTAACTTTGATATAATTGCAATTAAGTCCTCTAACTTTGGGTTAATTACAATTTGGTCCTTCAACTTTGGGTTAATTGCAATTTGTTCCTTCGACTTTAGATTAATTACAGATTGGTCCTTTAGCTTTAGTTTAATTACAAATTAGTCCTTCAACTTTGGATTAATTGCAGATTGGACCTTCAACTTTAGTTTAATTATAAATTAGTTCTTCAACTTTGGATTAATTTCAGATTGGTCCTTCGACTTCAAAGGTTTTCCCCTTTTTATTCCTTTTTAACTTTAACTTTTTCAGTTTAGTCCTTTCCCGTTAGGAAACTAACTGAAATCTTTTAATCTTCCTCCTTTCCGTTAACTTTCTAACTTTCAAGGTTTTCCAAGTAACTATCACATCTTTTCAAGTTAGTTTTCTAACCTTCTAACAATTCTTTTAACGATTATGTTTTCTTTTCATTATAAACTTAACGAAAATACTAACTTTCCGTCCCAATTCTTAACATTCTCAATCAAGAATCAACACCCAAATTATATAGCTTTTAGGATTTTCATCAATCGCATGAAACACCATTCCCAACTCAGTTCACTATTCACAGCGTAAATTACTATTCATCGCAGATTACTATTCACAGCTTTTTAAACTCAGTTTACTATTCACAGCGTAAATTACTATTCATCGCAGATTACTATTCACAGCTTTTTAAACTCAGTTTACTATTCACAGCGTAAATTACTATTCATCCCAGATTACTATTCACAGCTTTTTAAACTCAGTTTACTATTCACAGCGTATTTTACTATTCATCGCAGATTACTATTCACAGCTTTCTTAAAATATGAATTCATCCCTTTCATGATCATAGAATCAACTTAAAATAAAGCTAAGCATTTAACCATTAAAATTCCCACCATTAATTGACTAGCATGCGAAAACCCTAACGATTATTTCCTTTAAACATGCATAACTTATGATTTATTAATCCGAATTCAATGAAACAAATTTTGGAGAGTAGGATTTAGCATTACCTTGAGAATGGTCGGATTACTTCTTCCAAAACAATGGCGAAAATTTTCTTCTCCCTCCTCCTAGGTTCGGCCGGCGGCTATGCTAGGTAAGGTTTAGGGTTTTTGTATTTTGTTCTTTTGATGATTAAAGAATAACCTAATTTCACTAACCCAAGTATTTATACTTTGAATGGTTTATTAATTGGGTTGGGTTTATTAATTAAAACCTTCGGGCCAACCCATTCCTTTCGGCCCACTCATTAATTAACTTATTAATTCTAATTTTTATTTAACTAAATTAATGTTACCAAATAGTTAAATAAAAAAAAAATTACGAGTATTACATTCTTACCCCCTTAAAAGAAGTTTGTCCTCAAACTTTGACCAGTCTTAATCTGAGAAGATGTCCGGGTACAATTCGCGCATTTCACTTTCTTGTTCCCATGTCGCTTCTCTTTCTGAATGATTGCTCCACTGAACTTTTACATAGGGAACCGTACGCTTTCTTATGACCTCGTCTTTTCTGTCGACGACCTTGATTGGTCGTTCATCGTACGTCAAATCTGCCCGAACTCTTAAATGCTTGTATTCTATCACATGACTCGGATCATGAATATACTTCCTTAGCATGGAGACATGGAACACATTATGCACTCCAGCTAATACCAGCGGTAACGCCAATCGATAAGCCACTTCCCCGATCTTATCAAGAATTTCGAACGGTCCCACATATCGTGGACTTAACTTTCCCTTAACCCCAAAACGCATAACTCCCTTCGTGGGTGATATTTTTAGGAATACTCGATCCCCTGGTTGAAATTCCAGTTCTCGCCTTCTATTGTCTGCGTACGATTTCTGCCTACTCTGTGCAGTCTGTAACCACTTCCGGATCTGTTATACCTTATCTGCCGTGACTTGTACAAGTTCCGGTCCACTTAACCTCCTCTCGCCGACTTCGTCCCAACATGCCGGTGATCTACACTTCCTCCCATACAATGCTTCATATGGTGCCATCCCAATACTGGCATGAAAGCTATTGTTGTATGCGAATTCCACCAGTATGACTCCTTTAGATCCCTATACATTTTGGTACTCCCGGATGTACAGAGAACTTCGAACAATGAGCTTCTCTCAGTATCTCTCTCTTAATTTCATCACTATTTGGCACCCATACTCTCTTTTGGTATCTCAGAATTCCATCTTCACCCATGTGAAGATCCTTTGCTTGCCCATTTCCGATTAGAGCTTCTCTCTCCTCGTCTAACTCTTGTGCCTCTTTAATCCTGCCCAACAGTGCAGGCTGTAACGTCAATCTAGCCAAATATCCATTTACCTTCACCACTAAGTTCATCTCCTTGACATCATTCCACATACTTACCCCCTTAGAGATCAACTTCGCCAACATTTCGTGATTCTTTCTACTTAAGGCATCTGCTACCTTGTTAGCTTTCCCAGGATGGTACAATATTTCACAGTCGTAATCCTTGAGAAGCTCCAACCATCTCCGTTGTCTCATGTTCAACTCCTTCTGAGTGAAAATGTACTTAAGGCTCTTGTGATCTGTAAAAATCTGGCATTTCACGCCATACAAATAATGTCCAAATTTTCAAGGCAAATACTACTGCCGCTAACTCCAAATCATGGGTCGGGTAATTCTTCTCATGTATTTTCAACTGCCTAGATGCATAAGCTATAACCTTATCATTCTGCATCAACACTCAGCCTAGCCCTTTAAGCGAGGCATCGCTATATATTACAAATCCATCCGATCCAGACGGTAAAGCAAGAACTGGTACGGACACCAATCGTCGCTTCAATTCCTCAAAACTCCTTTCACATTCTTCTGACCAAACAAACTTTGCTCCTTTCTGAGTTAACCCCGTCAATGGCACTGACAACTTCGAGAAACCTTCTACGAATCTCCTATAGTAGCCAGCCAAACCTAAGAAACTTCTGATCTCACTTACTGAAGTTGGTCTTTCCCAATCCACAATAGCTTCTATCTTTGTTGGATCCACGACAATCCCATCCTTTGACACCACATGTCTTAAGAATGCTACTTCCTCCAACCAGAATTCACACTTCTTGAATTTAATATATAACTTCTGCTCTCTTAAAATCTGCAGTACTAACCTTAATGCTCTTCATGTTCTTCCTTGGTCCTCGAATACACCAAGATATCATCAATGAATACAATCACACACTTATCCAGAACTTCTGAAATATCCTATTCTTAAGTTCCATAAACGCTGCCGGTGCGTTAGTCAACCCACACGGCATCACTACAAACTAATAATGACTATACCTTGTTCTAAAGGCTGTCTTAGCTATATCATCCTTCTTCTTCACAATTAATACCGGTGCACCCCATGGTGATACACTCGTTCTAATCAAGATCTTATCCAACAACTCTTACAGTTGCTCCTTTTATTCTTCAATTCTGACGGAGCCATTCTATACGGCGCCTTCGATATTGGTGAAGTCTCAGGTACCAAATCGATAGAAAATTTTACTTCTCCTTATGGAGGTATTCCCGGTAAATCCTCAGGAAACACGTCCTTGAAATATCTAATCACAGAAAGTGATTCTACGGTTACTTCCTTCTTGCTCGTATCACCGATGTACGCCAAGAATCCTTCTCATCCTTTCTTTAAAAGCTTACGAGCCTTCATTACCGATATAAGGTTCGATCGGGTTCTAGGTTTCGTTCCTTGAGAACATCACTCTTCTCTAGATAGTAATCTAAAGTGGACTTCTTTCTTTAAAACAATCCACATGGGCATGGTATGCCGTCAACTATAGTCCATTCCCAAGATTACATCAAATTCTTCGATGTCCTAAACTAATGAGATCAACCTCAAGTTCTTCCTCGTCCATTTTCAAAGGACACTTCCTAGATATAGACGTAATAGGGATCGATTCTCTAGTTTGAATACCCATAACTAAAGAATTCTCTAACGCCTCATGAATTAAATACATATTCTTAGCCAAGCAATCATTTGGCACTTCTTATCAGAACCTTGCCCTTTGACGTCGTTCTTATTACCATCATTTGTATTGCCGTAGCCTTTATTCTGGTACTTACTTGTACTACCTTCCTTTTCGTGATCGTCGGTAGCCTTCCTTTAGATTCAGTCGACACTTTCTTAGTTGACTCTTCTTCTCTTTTCACTTACTGCGATAACTCAGATTCTTTCTCAACTATCCTCGTCCTATCCAACACTTAATCCTAGGTTGGTAGTATTAATGGAGTGATTCTATATCGGATTCGGTTGCTCAAACCATCTTCAAATCCTTGAGCCTTTTGCGCTTCATCATCGAAGAGTGTTAGGGTAAATTCTAGCAATTCGATGAATCTAGTACCATAGTCGTTCACCGTCCTACTTCCTTGAGTTAGCATCATAAACTTAGCCTCTCTAGCGTTTCGAACACTTGCCGGATAATATGGTACTATCATTAGTTATCATGAATACGAGACTTTTTCACGCACTCTCATACTATAGCTCGTCTCTACAGACTAACATTCAATTTAAAGGTCATTCACTAAACCACTGGTCGTTTCAACAGACCATCACTATCTTCATTAGTCAACTTTACTAGACGTATGGGTCGCTTCATTAGACCATTTCTATTTTCATAGGTCATTTCAATAGACCATAATCACTTTCATTGGTCGTTTCAATAAACCATTCTTACTTGTTCCAGGTTAACTCGCACATTTAACACTATTACTCACGTCAACCCAAGCATTGTACTATGCCTAATACTTTCACATAAATATGCCGTCCCCAAAAGACGTAACTTTTACAAAAGATCGGTCTACTAGATTTCTGGTCGTTCCAATAGACCAGTTCTACTTAGGGAAGTCATTTCACTAGAATTTACTTATTAATCATAGGTCGATTCACTAGACCTACTCTCATTCACACTTGGCCGTTTCACTAAGCCTATTACTCTTAACCGTTTCAATAGGTTATTTTATTCTTGTTTCGATCGCTTCAATGGATCAAAATTAACTTTACTTGGCCGTTTCACTAAGCCTATTACTCTTAAACTTAACCGTTTCAATAGGTCACTTTGGCCGTTTCACTAAGCCAATTACTTTCTCTTGACCGTTTCAATAGGTCAATTTATTCTTTCTTACTTGACCGTTTCAATAGGTCACTTTATTCTTGTTTCGATCATTTCACTAGACCAAAACTAATTTCACTTGGCCGTTTCAATAAGCCCATTATACTCATGGTCTTTTCACTTGACCAATACTTTCTCGTTCTAGATTAGTTCACCCGCTTAATTATTTAAGAACGAACAGTCAACAAAGTCATTTGCTTAAAATAATCAAACTTTTATTGCAAAGAATCTTTTGGAATAAATCTAAGCAAAACAAAATTCTAGCGTTTCTCTCTAGACTAGAACAAATCATCAATCCCATAAAATAACTTTATGTTCCACTTTTCAATCATGGAACAACACCTTCCTAGGCCTTCCCTAGGTCTTCCACTAGGCTCCTTTGGAGTCTTCTTAGAGTCTCTTGGTCTACCTCTGGACCTACGAACTGGTACCATGGGTGGTTCATCATCATCAATTACAATTGGGGTAGCTTCATTGTCCCCAAGGTTAATTGCTACTTCCTCGATCTCTTCTTCAGCTACCAATTATCTTCCTTTGGCGCTTCATTGCCTACGGGGGTTGTTGATTCTGACTCCCTAGCTCTTTCTTCCTTTTAAGTCTTTCAATTCGTAAAACCATTGACTTCTTCTCTGGTTCCATGATAGTACCTTTCATTTAGGATCATGATCTCCTTAATTTCTTCTGATTCCTTGCGAGTGTCTAGCAATGTCTTCCTATCTCGCATTCATTCCTCTAGTGTAGGATTCACTCTTGCCTTTTGAACTTCCAATTCTTCATTTAGCTTTCGAATCTTGAGTGTATACCTCTGGATCACTATTTTCTTAATTGTTCTGTGTTTCACGTTCACGTTCATGTTTCTTCTAAGTCCGTCCATAACTTACAATCAGGACATAACTTATTATCAGTACCATATACTTAAAGGTATGTGACTGTAATCATCAATTGCATAAGCAACTTAAAAGGATGACATTTTCGTGTAACCCTTCAAGTTTCACTACCAAAGTGTTCACTTATATTCCTCATATCTCTCGAGGAATTCTTATCTTAGGTTCTTTCCTAAAATAGTAAGTTTCTATAAATGGAAAGTTCCCAAACTTAGAAAGTTTCCTAATTTAGAAAGTCTCCTCAAAGGTAAGTTTTCTAAAATGGTAACTTCCCCAAAAGTACTATCTTCCTTATCAGAGTTCTAAAGTCCAATCTACGTTAAGTACTATTTTTCCTCATAGTCTTAACTTCCTTCTATATTCTCCCATGTAAACCTAAAGCCATTGATCTGATACCAACTGTAACACCCCGAATTTTCTTATAATATCTGAGCATTTAATGGCATTTAATAAAAATAATAAACAATAATAAATACCTTAATTTAGGGTTCACAACGGCCCCTTATTTAAACCATAAATTCAAAACAATAGCGGAAGCGTAACTTAAACTTGTCTTGGTAGGTAACAACCCTAACCATCAATGTACTTCAACTTACATAAAAAAATAAATGTACTTAAAACTACTAAATTAAGAATCTTCAAATCCACCGTCTTCCTACGGCTGCTTTCCTTGTCTTGTCCTTCTACGTAAATCCTGAAAACAAAATTTATAGAGAAGGGATGAGCGAACGAATGCTCAGTAAGTTCATACGTGGCCTCTCCGGTTACTAAGGAGAGACGACCAGAACGAATACTATGAATAACTTTTACAAAGATAGGTTCAGTTACTTTTGGATTCAAGACTGCAGAACTATACAGTCGTATTACTTTTAAGATTTTACTTTCAAAGGATTATGGCACTACAATCCAAAGGGATTCATTCAAGTTCCATCAATTCCTTGGTAACGTACATTATAACCTCAATGCCAAAGGTACAATTTGTACACCTAGCTTCTCCAGCCAATAGTGTGGGTCGTAACATATATGGTATCCACACACATATGCTCGGGGTCTAGAATCATCCTTGTAATCAGACAATTCCTGAGAGAAGGCATGTGATCACTCATGCAATCCCTAGTTTAAGGACGAGTCTTTTCTAACTGGACTGTCCGTCAATGTCTTTTCTAACTGGACATTGGCTACCTTAACAAGTAAGTGGTTAACTTACAAGTTAAAATGAGAACATACTAAGGTACAAGTATGTGATACAAGTTTCAAACTTCGATACTTAGTAGATCGATGGGGACATCACTAAGTATAGATTCTTTCAAGGAACGTTCAATAACGCAGAGTTCATTCAAATACTATCATGCCATACTGATAGCTAACTTTAGAAAAATACGGAATTCCAATAAACAGGAGTTCAAATACTGTAAGGAACGTAATCCCTTACCTGAATTGCTTTTCCTCGCAATCTCATCTCTGTGCAAATCTACAAGGCACGGAGTAATTTACTTTAGTACTCTCAACATTGTTAACTATTTCTACTTAGTTAACTGAGAGATGCGTTTTAACTTCTTTACTTCGTTACTTCTTTTCTTACGTTTAAGTTTTTGACTTTGATTTATGAGTCAGTCCTTTAACTTTGATATAATTGCAATTAAGTCCTCTAACTTTGGGTTAATTACAAATTGGTCCCTCAACTTTGGGTTAATTGCAATTTGGTCCTTCGACTTTAGATTAATTGCAGATTGGTCCTTTAGCTTTAGTTTAATTGCAAATTAGTCCTTCAACTTTGGATTAATTGCAGATTGGACCTTCAACTTTAGTTTAATTATAAATTAGTCCTTCAACTTTGGATTAATTTCAGATTGGTCCTTCGACTTCAAAGGTTTTCCCCTTTTTATACCTTTTTAACTTTAACTTTTTCAGTTTAGTCCTTTTCCGTTAGGAAACTAACTGAAATCTTTTAATCTTCCTCCTTTCCGTTAACTTTCTAACTTTCAACGTTTTCCAAGTAACTATCACATCCTTTCAAGTTAGTTTTCTAACCTTCTAACAATTCTTTTAACGATTATGTTTTCTTTTCATTATAAACTTAACGAAAATACTAACTTTCCGTCCCAATTCTTAACATTCTCAATCAAGAATCAACACCCAAATTATATAGCTTTTAGGATTTTCATCAATCGCATGAAACACTATTCCCAACTCAGTTCACTATTCACAGCGTAAATTACTATTCATCGCAGATTACTATTCACAGCTTTTTAAACTCAGTTTACTATTCACAGCGTAAATTACTATTCATCGCAGATTACTATTCACAGCTTTTTAAACTCAGTTTACTATTCGCAGCGTAAATTACTATTCATCGCAGATTACTATTCACAGCTTTTTAAACTCAGTTTACTATTCACAGCGTATTTTACTATTCATCGCAGATTACTATTCACAGCTTTCTTAAAATATGAATTCATCCCTTTCATGATCATAGAATCAACTTAAAATAAAGCTAAGCATTTAACCATTAAAATTCCCACCATTAATTGACTAGCATGCAAAAACCCTAACGATTATTTCCTTTAAACATGCATAACTTATGATTTATTAATCCGAATTCAATGAAACAAATTTTGGAGAGTAGGGTTTAGCATTACCTTGAGAATGGTCGGATTACTTCTTCCAAAACAATGGCGAAAATTTTCTTCTCCCTCCTCCTAGGTTCGGCCGGCGGCTATGCTAGGTAAGGTTTAGGGTTTTTGTATTTTGTTCTTTTTGATGATTAAAGAATAACCTAATTTCACTAACCCAAGTATTTATACTTTGAATGGTTTATTAATTGGGTTGGGTTTATTAATTAAAACCTTCGGGCCAACCCATTCCTTTCGGCCCACTCATTAATTAACTTATTAATTCTAATTTTTATTTAACTAAATTAATGTTACCAAATAGTTAAATAAAAAAAAAAAAATTACGGGTATTACAAAGAGAGTATATATGAATTATAAGGGTTCCAAAGGTTGGATCATAGATACACATATGGATTAGTGGGGGTGATTTTGTAGTGTATTTTGGGCAAGGGAGTGCCAAGAGAGGAGGAAGGGGGAGGGGCGGTGGGGTAAGGGGGCTAGAGTGGTGGTGGAGATGGAGAGATACAGTGGCGATGAGCAATAAAGGGGGGATCAGTTAACTCAGAGGGAAATTATGAAAATACCTTTTAAAAAACCAGGTGTTTTGAACATGCTTTAAAAATCGTCAAAAAATTAACGATTTTTTTAGTTTTTATACTTAACGGCAACAAAATACCAAACTTAAGATTCAGATTGACACATGTTAAATAGCTAAGGTATTAGAACTATGTGTAAAAGTCATATTACTAAATTGTAATTTGCCCGATAAAATTTTGGTAAAAGATGAAAAAAATAGAATTTTGATGAAAACTAGAAAAGCATAAAAATAGTTGACACGTGGGAATCTTTGTTAGGTTGATGTGTGTGAGTTGACGTGGTGCAGAGTCAACCATATTCTGACCACCGAAACTTAAACTGCACCACCAGTTAAACTCCTCTCTTACCCCACCCCAGTTGCAGCCAGTGGCGGATATACACCAAAATATTTGGTGGTGCCTATTCTTTCCCAAAAAAAAAAAAAAAAACAATGACTGTCCCCGATTTTTTTTTTTAGTGTGCTCTAGTATTAGTGCTTCCAGTGGCGGATCTAGGATCTCGGCTCAGTATTGGCCATAAAAGTTAATTCGAATAATAGGTGGGTCCGCCCCTGGTTGCAGCCCTCCTTTCTGGATGGAAATAATATCTAAGGCTCCGTTTGTTTTGTGTAAAATAACTTCCGGAAAATGTTTTCCCCATTTTTCGGTGTTTGTTACGCACCGGAAAATGAGGAAAATATTTTCCGGAAAATGGTTTTCCCTCTTTTCTAAGTAAAATGACTTACGGATTTTTACTAAATAATTCATTTTCCGGAAAATGTTAACTCTCTCACTCACACCCAACTCTCCATAAAACCCCACCCTACCTACCCTACCCACTACACCTCTAACACCACCCTCTTCATTCATCCTATCCACCACCCCCAACTACCCCAGCACCCACCCCACCCCCACCCTACCCCACCACCCCACCCCACAAAAAAAAAAAAAAAAACTTCTTTTCACTCATATTAAAAAAAAAAAAAAATGAACATCTCCACCACCCACAACTACCCAGCACTCACCCCACCCCCACCCCACCCACCCAAAAAAATAAATAAATAAAAAAATTACTCATAATAAAATTATTTTTGAACACCTCCACCACCCAACCACCCCCCACTTACCCCACCCACCCCCACCCCACCCTACCCCACCCCCCACCCCACAACCACCCATCCCAACCCAACCCAAAATCTCCACCCACATTCAATTTTTTTCTCATTATAATTCTTTTCCTCATATTAAATTATTATTATTTTCATATGAAAATATTTTCCGGAGAACATTTTCCTTAGATTTACCAATCAACCAAAAACATGTTTATGTCATTTTCCGGAAAACATTTTACTGGAAATCATTTTTCGAAAATTGTTTTACGCGAAACAAACGGAGCCTAATTGATCAATATTTATTCATTATATTCGATTTTTTCTGGTATTAAAGACGAGACGTTTACATCAATCTTGTTTATATATATATATATATATATATATATATATATATATATATATATATATATATATATATATATAAGTGTCACAATAATTAATGATAGATACTCCCTCCGTCCCACCCAAATTAGGATTTTTGGGTTGGGCAGGGGGATTAAGGAAAAAATGTTAGTGGAGTAGGTATTGTGAGTATGAAAAGTAAAGTAGGAAAGAGAAAGTGGGGTAGAGAATAATGAGTGGAAAGTTGTTGTGAGTGTGAATGTGGGTCCCATTAAATAAAACATTTCCATTTTTGGGTTGTCCTAATTCGAATGGGACACCCAAAATGGAAATTTGTCCTAATTCGAGTGGGACGGAGGGAGTATACAATAAATCGTACTTAACCTTATGACTCCGTTTCATTTTAAATTTTAAAACATTTCATTTTGGTTGTCTTATTTTAAAAGATTAAATAATATTTTGGTCCTTAAACTTGGCAGTTTTTATTAGTTTGGTCCATCATAAATAAATTTTATTACTTTGGTCCCTTATAATGGTTTTTTTTTTTTTTTTTTTTGCTAGTTTGCCCCTTCCTTATGTGATATTTATCAAAATACCGAATATACCCCTGAAACTAATGAAAGTTTGGTCCCTAAACTTAGCGTTTACATTAATTTGTTCCTCCATGATGGATTTATATCTTAGTTTACCTCTTTTATTTATTTCTACAAATTTTCTACTATTAAATTATATTTAAAAATTGTTTATAATGCGCTAAAAATAATTAATAAATTTTAAACGATTCTCAAATATTTTTCTCCTCTAATTGTTTCGAGTTATTCAACCTTAAAATTAACTCTTTGATGGGTTTTTATGTTGAAAAAGTTTATATGATCATTTTAAAAATATGTAATAATATACCTTTAAAAAATATAGTGAGAGAAATAAAACTAATTAGTAAAAAATAATTATTTTAATAAATTCAACAATTTCATTCAACCAATTCACATTCAACCCAAAACTTTTTTTTAATAATATGGATTTGAAAAAGGAAATTCATTGTTAATTTCATGGATTAAATGCATCATTTTTTAATTTTTAAATAGTTTGGTCACTCACGATGGATATTATTATTTTTCTCATTTATATGCTTTTGCTAATTTTCAATCTTATTTTTAAGGAATCGGTAATCAACTATTTAAAAATGATGCCTTTAATCAGTGAAATTAATAATAAATTTCCTTTTTTTAAATCCAAATTATTAAAAAAGAAAGTTTTTGTTTGAATGTGAATTGTTGAATGAAATTTTTGAATTTATTAAAAGAATTATTTTGTTTACTGAAATGTTTTCTCTCACTATATTTTTTAAAGTTATATTATTACATTTAAAAAAAAAAGATCATATAAATTTTGTCAACATACAAACCCATCAAAGAGTTCATTTTAAGGTTGAATAACTCGAAAAAATTAGAGGAGAAAAATATTTGAGACTCTTTTAAAATTAATTAATTATTTTTAGCACATTATAAATAATTTTTAAATATAATTTAATAGTATAAAATTTGTAAAATTAAATAAAAGAGGCAAACTAAGATATAAATCCATCATGAAGGACCAAATTAATATAAGCGCCAAGTTTAGGGACAAAACTATCATTAGTTTCAGGGGTATATTCGGCATTTTAAAAATCTCACAGAAGGAATGGGCAAACTGGCAAAAAAAACCATCATAAGGGACCACACTAATAAAATTTATTCATGAAGAACCAAACTAATAAAAACTGCCAAGTTTAGGGACCAAATTATTATTTTAAACTTCAAAACCTAAAAGGAAAGTTTTTTTATATTTCTTTATTTGTGGACCCCACATGTCATACTCACAACAATTATGCATTAAAATATTCCCTACCCCACTTTCTCTCTCCTACAAATCATCTACACTCACAAAACATCATTTTTTATTTTTTTTTACCATTTTTTCTTAATTTTTGTACCCAACTATTTTTTAAATTTTAAAATGGTACGGATGGAGTATATTAGAAGAGGAAGTCTCTTGGGAGACCATTTCATGTATGGGATGAGTCTCGATGAGAGAGGAAATTGACTTGCATCCCTCCCCCCTTTAATGGAGCAAATCATTTACTCTCTCAACAAAACTCGTCTCTTACGTGAGACTGTCTCACATAAATTTTTGTCATATTAGAAAGTCTACTGGATATATGCCCTTATTCTCGATCTTGACCGCTAGTTGTCCACATATACGTTTAGAGCCAGCGACATGTTGTTGCTCACATCTTAGGCATAAAATAGCGAACGTTCTCCCCAAACCATTACCACCCGGTTTCAGGATTGCATGTTCATGATTGGTCTCACATACCGATAGTTCGTTTTATGGTACATGGTAGAGTTACAACAAAGCACACTCAATTTTAAATTATATTTATCATGTAAGAGTATTGTATTTCTTTATTAATTGTATTTCTTCTTTTATTATAATATCTTATTTCTTAATTAGTGGCTTACAAGTTGTATATATAAAATCAAGTCTTCAAAAAGTTTTCTTCTCTCTTACATATGAAAGTTTTCATCAATTTTTTGTTGTTCTTCTTATAATAATTAAACGCGAAATTATAAGATATAATAATGTATCAGTTGACTATCTCAACTTAATAGAACCAAAAATAGAGATATTTGTGGATGATTTTATTTGTTAAATGGACCGAAAAGGAGTATTCGTTTGACATGTACTTCAAGTTCTTCATCCCATTCATCCGTTGAATTGTGGGAAGGCTTAAGAGCCATGAAATTGATTTGTTGAACTGAGAGAATGCCTAAGAACCATGAAATTGATTTGTTGAACTGAGAGAATGCCTAAGAACCGTGAAATTGATCTATTGAATTGAGGGAAGGCCTGAGAACCATGAAAATAATCAATGTCCAAAGTCTAAAATTGCATGACATATGAGACAAATTACAACTAAAAGACCAAAAATTCTCAATCTTTAAGTTTTCCCTCCATTTAAAAATTAAGATTCAGTCTACATTTTATTGTCTTTATACAAAGGAGATTCTACAAAAAAAAAAAAAATGTTTTTTTTCTAACAAAGAAGACTACAACACTTTTATACAATGTTATTAATCTTACTTTCTTCATATAAAAAATGAATGTCTAATTTTTATTAAAAAAAATCAGAAAATATTTATAAATTTATACTCCCTATGTCTTGAAACGACCTTCTCACTTCTTTTTTTCATTCCTACGAATAAATTTTGAGTAATAATTTTAATTTGATTTAATTTTCCTAATGATAATCTAAAACTTATTATTAACAGTGTTGTTGATGGTATATAAATTACAAATTTTAGATTTTAATTAGTATAATTAAATAAATTTTTAGTAATTGCTCAAAATTAATTCGTAATAATGACAAAAAAATGAGAAGATTATTTTGAGACAGAGAGGAGGGTACATTTTAATAGTAAGGATGCATAAATAACAAAGTTATTGACTTTCTGTATTTTTAAATTTGCAGGTATATAATGAGTAGTGAACAATAATTAGTAAAAACAATTTTCAGTACAAAATTAGTTTTAAAAGAAATTGACATTACTATGTGACATTTTTTTTAATTGACATTTATTTATGGAGGGGAAAAGTAGCAGCAAATACTGGATTCGGAACTTGTGCAGTAAAATTGCATGACAGACTGATTTATATAGCAATAAGAAAGTCTAATTTATATAGTAATAAGAATTACATTTAATCTGCATATGATTTACATTTTATCATAACATGGGATTATATTTTATCGGCGTTACATTAGCATGTATAATAATATTATCTTTTGGAAAGTAACATGTATATTAAAAAGATTAATAATGTATAATAGCATGAATTACATTTTACTCCCTCCGTTTCATGTGAATTGAAACTTATTTCTCTTTTCGTCCGTTTCACCTCAATTGAGACTGCCCAAAATGGAAATCTTTTTAATATTTTATATTCACCCAACCCCACACATTTAATTAACCACTAATTCTCTCTCTTCATTTTCCACCACTCATTTTATCCAACCAACACTACTATTTACCCCACTCATTCTCTCTCTCTTCATTTTCCACCACACATTCACTACTTTCTCTTAATTATTGTGCCCATTTTTTTGATCTCAATTCACATGAAACGGAAGGAGTATACTATATGCACCCCAAATTTGCAGATGACTCAATTGGTTAACCTAATAATCTTATGAAAAATGCATTTTATCAAGTAATTGGAAAAAATGTGCTTCCAAAATGCCCATTGACATTTTTGTAAATGAGTGAAACTTCGTGCACGGTTACACTTTTGTACATTAGAAAAACTTCGCGCGCGCCGATGCTTAAAAACATTACAAATGGTAATTAAAAACACTGCAACTTACTATCAAAGATACTAGAACTAACACTAAAGTACACTTGAATTGACACTAAAAACAACTGTAATGACGCTTAATAAACACTTTCATTGGAGACAAAAAAAACGCATGAACTGACACAACAAAATACTTGCACTGGCACAGCAGTTTGAGTGATAAATATCCCCATTGTAATGGGAAATTGCAATTTGGTTCCTGACATTTACATAGGTTTGCAATGTTGCTCCCAACAGTTTAATTTCGCAATTTGGTATCGCAACATTTACATTCTTTTGCAATGTAGCTACAAAACAAACGCCCAGTTAAAATTTTAAAATGACACTCATGTGACTAGCAAATGTCTATTAAATAGTATCCCAATTGAAAATATGAAAGTAAACACACAAGAACACAAGAAGTTGTTTGCCCGATTCGTTCAACACATGAACTACGTCCAGGGGCAATTGTCAAGCCAATAATATATTAAACACTCTTTAATATATTGCTACAATGTGTTATATGTATGTATGTTTATATAATTGTAAAAGGAAGCCCATCTATCCTTGAAAGAGATCTTATCAAAATAGGAAACAGAGACTGATTTGTCTGCCGTCGTGCACGGCCGTGCTTAAGTAATTCAGTCAATCAAGATCTCAAAAGAGACTCTTAGAATTAGAGAGGATTTTACAAATTTAGTTTTACTTGTGCGGAATCTTTTAAAGAGGATTTTACAAACTCACCAACTGTTACTAACTCACCCCCTTGAAGCTACATGATTTTGTTCACATGGCTTGTTTTGTCTCCTTTAGTGCACTGCTACTAGAAGAAATGTTGTTTGCGAAATCAGAGCGATAAATGAGTTCGGTGGGATGTTTTAGTTATAGAAAATGTTTTATTTTGTTTTTCTATTTAACTTATTCACTTTTGAAAGAAGAATGTCCCTTAAAATAAAATTTGGAGATTCAGTTACGGACGGAAGGAGTACTTGTTTGTTTGGCCATTCTTTTTGTTGCACGGTACAAGTATTCAAAATCCATTATTTTTTCCCTGGTTTCTACTCCTTATTTTGTTGCAATGTACATTTTCTAAATAAATTAATCAATATTCTACGTGCATGCTATATTTTGTTGTAGTGTACAAGTTTTTAGAATATATTAGTTACTTAGTTGTATGGCTGTTCTGCTATGCTGTACCAAACTACTCCCTCCGTCCTAAAATGACGTTCCCACTTTTTTTGTCGTTATCACGAATGAACTTTGGGCCTTTTCAGGGTGATCTAATCATCCTAATAAAAATCTAAAACTTGTTATTGATAGTATTATTGATGGTCTATCAATAACAAGTTTTAGATTTTCAATAGCATAACTAAATTAACCTAAAATTATTACCCAATATTCATTCGTGATAACAACGAAAAAAGTGAGAACAACATTTTGGAATGGAGGGAGTAGTATTTGGGACAGAGGGAGTAGTATTGAGAACATATCATTTGCTTGTTCTTATTACTATTCTGTAAAAAAGTCCACTACAAAATATATGTTCAGGATGTTTTTAAGTGAATTTATTCCGGTTTTATAATCGCACTACAATCCGTCCATAGGGAGCACAACACAAAACTGGCAACAAAGTGGAAACAATTCGTGAAGAAAGATCCTGATAAAATTTTGAGAGCATACTTGGTGAAGGAAATACTATTTTGTTTGTGTAACTATAATGCTTTTATTTTATTTTTTACTCAAAACTCCAACTAATTGTTCTCATTTCATTTAGAAATATTTTAGCTTGGGTCGTCAAGAGAGGAGGCTACTTGGCTACGTATTTGGGAGAACATAGAGAATGTGGATAGTAGATCGAAATGGAGCATAAGGTGATTTGGATTTTCTCTCTGATGACTACGGGATGAGTGAAGACTTTGGTACGAGTAGTTGGATAGTTGTTTTTTGATGAACGGAATAGGGTATTATATTTTTAGCAAATGTTACGGTTCTTGTAATTATTTTTGACAAAAGTTACTGATTATTGATAATTATATTATAATTAATGTATATGAGAATTATTTTATTCAATAGCATATTTTGGGTTTTATTTTAGTACCTGTTTTGCAATGAGTAAAAATGGTGCAAAATAGAGAAATGTAGGTGTTAGAACCCTAGTTTCTAAACTAAAGAGTTTTGACAAATAATTAAGAACTTAATATGGATTATCAAGAAGTATACTGGAAATCATCAAGTCATCACATGTCCACTATCTTCACATATCGGGATAACAGACCTTCAAGATAGCAGACCTTGACATCCTTGCCAACTCAGCTCCTGGTCAAAGTCAAATCTGACTTAACACTATTCACAAGCACTGTTCCAGTCAAAGATAATCGACTGACAACGGCATTTCCAAGATATTCAAGCCGTTGGAACTCAACGGATATAAATGTGAAGACCTATTAAAGAAGACCTTAGTGACTGAAGATACCACCTCTTCCCTTGCCATTCAACAACTTGATAAAAGCTTTTAAGCAACTCAATTGTAAAGCACTCTTAAAAATATATAAATCTGTGCTATATAGATAAGCTAAAATAGATCTCACATAGCTACATAAGAGCCATCTTTGAGATCACCAAAACCCTCACATTTGTGAACCTTTTTCTTTTCTTTCTATGTACTTTGCAACAAGTACAAAGCTTAGTTAGTAAGGCTAATTAGGCTGGAAAGTTCTGAGGGACTTTTCCTGCAATTTATTGTAATTACTTGACGAAGGATTATAGTGGAATCACTGTTGAGGACAGTGAAGCGTGGATGTAGGAGAGTTGCTATACTCTGAACCACGTTACATCGTTGTGTTTGTGTCTCATTTACTCACACTTGTTCACACACTAATCACTTATTATTTACTCATTTATTTCTTCTATTTACTTTATCATTATTCCGCTGCATAACACAACAAACACACACTTCACCTCAAGATAGTCGACCTGTCCTGCTAAGACAGTCGACCTCTTGTGAACTAATTGTTTATCTGTTTAAGTGCATAAGTGTAACAGGTTCTTTCAATTGGCACCTGAGCTGGTTTCAAAGAGACTTAAGTGTCTTCAAGCTTAACATCTTGTGAAAAATCCAGAAGCATTAACATCATGACTCAACCAAGAAGAAACAATGAGAAAGACATTCCACATGCTGATGACTGTGGATAATTTGAAATATTCTTTTCTAAAATCAAGACTTACCTAGATGTCAACAGTGTTTGGAACTGGTTTGTTCTTCATGAAGAAGTAAGAATACCCACTCAACCTGACACAAATGGAGGAGATGATAAATATAAGACCCCAAATCTTTGGACTGAAACAGAAAGGCACTTAATCACAGCTAATCAAAAAGTCAAAAACATTCTTCAAAAAAGTGTTAATGACTCTTTGGCCCAAGAAATTGGGAAAGTTGAAACTGCCAAAGAAGCTTGGGACTTAATTAAAACCAAGTTTACTAAGCATACAAGTGTAAGAGCATAAAACTTATATAACCTATTAAGGCAACTTGACAACTTTAAGTTTGCCACTGGTGAAAGAGTTAGTACTGCCAAAGACAGATTTGACGATCTCCTTAGACAAGTGTCAGACCATGGCAAGAAATTGGACCAACAAGACCTATGTTTGAAAATCTTTTCAAGTCTTCCACAAGAATATGTAAAATTAACCCTACCCATAAGGGAAGGTGTTGAATGGCCAACCATGACTGTTGAACAATACTTTGGAAAATTGGAAGCATATGAACTTGAAGGGACTGTCAAATTACCCACCATTGCATCATCTTTAGCCAATGCTCACACCATGGCTCTTGCTGTACAAGAATCTCCAAAAGCTTACTCACAACAGGACATTAACTCCCTAATCTGTAATGATATTCAAAAAGTCAATCTGTCCCAAAAACAAGAAGTCAAACTTTTGACTCAAGAAGACATCCCCAGTCTGATATCCATAGCTGTTAAAAATGCTATGAAACATCAAAAAAGGATGTTTAATAAGAGAAACAATGCATCTACTTCAAATCAAGTTCAAACTGAGAAGAAAGAAGTCACTTGCTATAACTGTGAAAAGATAGGTTACTACTCATAAGAGTGCCCTGAACCAAAGAAATCAAGAAACTTAGCATCCCAAAAGTAGCTATCATATTCCAAAGAAATCATACACATCTTTAGGTGTAACTGCTTCAACTGTGCCAAAGCCAAACATGATGAAAAGAAGGAACAGGTCATGATATCAGACCTGTCAAAGTTCAGTGATGATGAAAGTGACTCCTCAGACTCAGATAATGACATGGAAGCCATGATATGTCTCATGGCAAATGAAGAAAATGACTTAGAAAGTGAAGAGGAACTGGAAGCTCTTGCAGCTGCAGAAGTGTTGAGGGTGACTCTCAATTTGGGTTGATTTGGTCTTGCAACGGAGAAGAAAACCAGACAGGAGGTCTGGGCAGTCGCCCACTTGGGTTATGGGCGGTCGCCCACATTGCTGTTTCAGAGGTCCAACAAACTGACGTCTTGGGCAGTCGCCCACTTCGGGTTTGGGCGGTCGCCCACAGTGTCGGGTATGGGAATCCTGAATCAATTTGGAAGCAGTTTTTGGATGGGTTTTGGACTTATTTTCTTCTAGGGTTTGGTTTATATCTTGTGTATAAATATAAATAAGCCTCCAGACCATATTGAGGGAATTTTGAATAGATTCTTGAGAGAGAGATTGATAGAAAAGCTAGGTTATTCACTATTGTGAGATTGTGTGAAAGGTTTTCACTTTGATTCTCCTTGTACTCTTCTTGATTATAGTGAATTGATTCTCCGTCGCCCGTGGACGTAGCCAAGTTGGTGAACCACGTAAATCTCTTGTATTCATCTATTTTTCGATTTTGTTCCGTTCTTGCTATTGTGTTATTTTGTGCTTTCAATTTCGTCATTATAAGAAATTGTGTTTGGGACTTAAAATCCTTACAATTGGTATCAGAGCCATGGTTCGGATGTTCCTGACTGGGTGGACCACATGTGTGATTTATATTGGTGGGGTTCCCCTTGTGTGACATTGCGAATGGAGTCTTGCAATCGAAGGCGGTGGTGTTCCGCGGGCCGGTTGGTACAAGCTTTCGCTAGATATGGTCCTTGGTTTGAGGGGAGGATTGTTGGGGTGCAACCCAAAGTCCCACATCGGCAATTGAGGAAACAATTGCAAGGTATATAATAGCACCCACCCACTTCATTAGTATGAGGCCTTTTGGGAAGTTCCCAAAAACAAATCCGTGCGGGCTAGGCCCAAAGTGGACAATATCATACTAATGTGGGAAAGTGGTGGTGGTGGTCGCGGTCCCTATAAGTGGTATCAGAGCCTGGTTTATGGATCTTGTATTGCTTATTAGTAACGATGTCAGGGTAGTACGAAATTAAGAAATTTGACCGCAAGCTCAATTTTGGTTTATGGAAAATGAAGATGCGAGCAATCTTGGTGGGTAAAAATTGTGTCAAGGCTTTACTTGGGAAGGCGAGGAAACCGGCAAGCTTGACAGATGAACAATTTGATGATATGAACGAGAAGGCTTTATCTCTCTTACACTTGAGTCTCAAAGATGAGGTATTGAGGGAGGTTATGAGTGAGAAGACTGCGGCAGCGCTTTGGCTTAGGCTTGAGCAATTGTACATGACTAAGAGTATTAGTAACAGGTTGCTACTATTGAAGAAACTCGAGGAGTGTAAACTCAAAACATGTGAGTCTTTGGAGAAACATCTTGATGAGTTTGATGGCTTGGTCATGGACTTGAAGAATGTCGATGTCGTGATTGATGATGAGCAATTGGCGGTAAAATTGCTTTGTTCTCTACCTCCGGAATATATGCACTTTAGAGAGACAGTGTTGTATGGAAAGGATGAGATCTCTTTGGAAGAGATCAAGAACGCTCTACTACAACGGGAAGTCATTAAGACGCACTTGACCTCAACAAGTGCTAAATCTCAAGGTGATGGGTTAGTAGCTAGAAGCGGCAGAAAGTCAAGGAAGGGTCAATCTGGTTCAAGTGAATGGTATAAGAATGTGATATGTCATGGTTGCAAGGAGAAGGGACACATTAGAAGGTTTTGTCCAAACCAAGATAATACAACCGCGAAAACAAAGGGTGAAGCTGGAGTGGTGTTTTAACACACTAGTGATGACAGTGACTGTGATGCACTTACTGCTTGTGATTCGGGTACCGAAATTCGTGATAGTTGAATTTTGGATTCGGGTTGTTCTTATCATATTAGTCCCAACCGGGCATGGTTTTGTTAATATAAGGCTGCCGGTGGAGTAGTTTTGTTGGGGAATAATACTGCATGCAAGGTTGTTGGTATTGAGACTATTAAGGTTAAGATGTTTGATGGAGTAGTGCGGAAATTACAGAATGTCAGGTATGTTCTTGAAATGAAGAAGAACCTGATTTATCTAGGAACCTTGGATAGCCTTGGGTATAGTTTGTTCATTGCGAATGGCGAATTATCAGCTATTAAAGGTGACTTGGTGGCATTGAAGGGAAAGAAGGTGGGGACATTGTACAAGCTTCTTGGGTCTATGGTTGTTGGTGATGTGTCTATTGCAACGGGGTCAATAGTTGAGGCGGAGGTTACTCAATCATGGGACATGACATTGGGTCACATTGGCTTGAATGGGATGACAGAAAAGGCTTGGTATTTGTTGTCACAGGCATTGTTGGGTACAAAATTTTATGTGGAGGCGATTAGGATGACTGCTCACTGGGCAATCGTTCTCTAAATTCTTGTATTGGGATGAAGACTTTAGTGGAGATGTGGTCAGGCTCTCTAGGAGATTACTCAAGATTGTGTATTTTTGGGTGTCCCTTGTATGCTTGTGTGAACAACAAATTGGATCCAAGGGACAAAGGATGTTCCTTTGTTAGGTATACTACTGGAGTGAAGGGATTCCGGTCATGGAATCCGGTGGCATATATGTAACGCCCATCCTTATTATCGTTAAATATGTGAACTTGCATATTATGTGTTAGTTTTACTTGGGTTAAAGTTTTAACTGCTTTAAATAGTTAAGGTGGTTAAATGTCTAGTTTTGACTTTTGGGTCATTTGTGAAAAATTGACTTTAGGGGTCTTTTTGTTAAAAGTGAAACTTGAGGGGCCTAAGTGTCATTCTTTGAAAGTTGAAGTATATCAACTTGTTTGGTTCCTTCTCTGGGTCATTTTACCCCAAATCAAATACGTACACTTCCTCTGTTCTGAAAGCTAGGGTTAAAAGTTTTCCCTATTCTCGACTCCTCGAGTTTAATTATCCCTCCGTTCTTGATTCTGATCCCGGATTAATATTCGTGGCGTTGAATAGAGCGTTCCAGGCCGAACAGAAATAAGTTTTGGTCAACTTGAATTTTGACTAGGTAAGTTATTAGCTCCCCCTTGCTTGTAATAACATGCATAAATGTTATTCTCAATACTTGTGATTGTTAATTTTGTGTTTGGGGTGATTTTTGGGATACTTGTAAATTTGGGACAAAGGGAGTAAAATCCTCTGTAGGAAATGATGAAAGAATTTGGGAAAATATGGTTTGGGAATGTTATGCCTTTTGTAGGTTGTGAAATTGTTAGTAAAAAAGTTACTCCTACGTTTGGGACGGAAAATATTTCAACCTGGGAAAGAAATAAGAATTTTGCATTTTAGTACACTGTGCGACCGCACAAAAATGATTGTGCGACCGCACATCTTTCTGAAGGGTTTTTCAAAGAAATTGACTTGGTTGTGTGCGGCCGCACAGTCCATTTTGGGCGACCGCACAATTATCTGAAAAACAAAGATTTTGTTTAAAGTTTGTATAAGTTGGAAGTAACCCTAGTTAAGGTATATAACCTTAGTATAAGATGTCCTAGTAAGGGTTGTGATACTTTAGGGGCATCAGACTTGGTCTTAAACATGTATACTCATTGAATTAAAATGAGAACATAAGTATAAGAGTAGTATCTCTTCTTTATGTCTTGAAAGTGCTATGAACAAGCACTAATGTGTTATACTTGTTGTGAATCCAATGATTGTGCACCTTAGAGGCATTAGCATAAGGTCTTAGACTTGAACATCCTAAGAATAGGATTGGGATTTTGTAAGAGTAAATGTATAACTCTTATACTTGTTTGAATGTCCAAAGATTGGGATATAACTTGAAGTATAAGACATTAAAATCTTGTACGTGACTTGAACATCCAAAGAATTGGATTATAATTTGAAGTATAAGATAATAAAATCTTGTACATGGCTTGACACCAATACATATGTATGGTAGTGACCTTGAAAGTGCTATGAACAAGTACTAATGTGTATGAGACATGTTCTTGTTGTGTATGTGCAAACATTGCATACATTTGCTTGATACAAGGTAACTTCTTGATTACTTGAAGCATGTTCCTTGTTGAGCTAGTCCACTACTTTGGATTAGTTCTTCTCCCGTAGTTCAAGTAAATATCTACTTGTACTTTCTTGTGTGAGTCCAGCTGGTTCTCCTTGCTTGTTCGAAAATGTATAGGTTCACGCTTGTCGCGAGAGCTGGGGTTTAAGTGACAATCGGGTCCCTATGTATTTCCACCCGACCCCTTACTACCGGCCATAGTAAGGGCATAGCTTCCTTAGTTGGAGCAATAAGCCTGACTTATGTGAATGCTAAACTCCCGTCCCGAACACCTCGTGAATAATCATGAGTACTGATATTGAGAATGACACTGGTTACCGGGTCTTCTGATATATACTGAATAATCAGTTCCTGTTATTGATCGTGATTGTCAAAGTAATACAAGCTGCGACAACAATGGTATTCTTGGGAGGAATAAGGAAGGAAGCAATATCCTTATAACTTGCTTGATTAGCTTTATGTGCTACTTGATGAGTGGATTATCCTCTCATATACTGGTTACTTGATGATACTTGATATATGATTACTTGAGTATCTACTTGCATTGCATGATAACATGTCATGTAGTTGCATCTAATAGCTTACTGAGATTTATCTCACCCTTTATTTGTTTCCCCCCCCCCAGGAAAGGAAGGATAGTGCGCAGTGAGGCTCGACATAGTTGGGAGCTTGCTTCGCAGGTCGTGATTATTTTGGGGCTTGTGTCCTTTTACACTTGGTGAGGACGATGTATTATGGGTTTTGTAACTCCTTATTTTGGGGTAGACAGTCTTGTTCAGTTCTTGTTGTCACTAGACATCTTGTATAGTACTCTTAATGCCAGCTTATGTGCTAGGCATGTTTCCGCTGTGTATGTATTAAGTTTGGTTTTAAATTTTCTTGTCTAGAACTCGTGTTGTGAGCTAGTATAGCTCCTTACTCTAGAATATATATATCATGTCAGTTTGTTAAACAAATGTCATTAAGTTTCTTGTTAAGTTTCTTGTTCCTCGTTAGGCACTCCCATCCAGGTTCGAGGTTCTATTAAGGGATCCCGGGACCTGGGGGCGTGTCAGGTTGGTATCAGAGCTACCCTGGTTTAGCTACCCTGGTTTAGCTACCCTGTTTAGCTACCTTGGTTTGCTCTAAGTCTGGATAGGGTCTATGGCCTAGGTATGGGTGAGTCTTGGGGTGTTATTAATAACGCTGAGTGTTTACCTACAGGTACAATGAGTTCTGAAGGTACAAGTGGTAGTAATCAGCTGAGATCTATAACTCCTCAAGAAGAAATGGTTGATAATGTTGACTGGGATTATCCTAATCGCCTTACAAGGTTCTTGAAGCTGAAACCTCGTAGTTTTGACGGGGAATTTGATTCTAAGAAGGCAGAAGAGTGGATTGAAAGTATTGAGAAGATCTTTACAGCCTTGAGATGTGCAGCTGGTGATAAGGTAACCTTTGCAACCTTTAAACTTGAGAAAGCCGCTGAACATTGGTGGCAAGTGTTGAGTAAAAGTTGGGAACTGGAAGGTGTACCACAGACATGGGAAAATTTTCTTAAAGCATTCAAGTCACAGTTTATTCCAACAGTGGTCCAAGATAGAAAGGGAATGGAATTTCTTAATCTGGAGCAGGGAAGTCTGACCATGGGGCAATACTCAACCAAGTTCACAGAATTGGCGAGGTATTGTGATCACTTAGTTCCAAACGAAGCCAAGAAGGCACAGAGGTTTGTTAAAGGGTTAAGGACTGAGTATAGAAAGCAACTTCTTTCTCTACAGCTCACTAGCTATCAGCAAGCAGTGGAGAAGGCTTATACTATTGAAAATGATATTGAAGAACATAAGGTGAAGTTGGGAACAACCATGACTGGTCGTGTATCAGAGAAAACTCAGGGATCTGGTTCTAAAGGTGGTAAATCTGGCCGCCAAGATCGTCGATTCTGACAGCCAACTGAAAGTAAAGGTAGTGTATCAACGGGGTCGAGGACAACAGTCCAAGGTCTCAGGAGAGTATGTGGCTTTTGTTCGAAAGAAGGCCATTCTGAAGACAAGTGTTGGCTAAAGCAAGGAAAGTGTATAGTGTGTGGTGAAGCGGGGCACTTTGCTAGAAATTGTTCTAAAAGTAAAGTAAATCAAGTTGGGGGTACAGGTCAACCAGCCTCAGGTTCCAAGAGAGATAGTGGGGGTCGACCAAAAGTTCAGGGTCGAGTGTTTGCTCTAGATCAGCAGGGTGTAGCTGAGTCTTCTGCAGTCATAGGAGGTATTATATTACTTTCTAGTACGAGAGCGCGAGTCTTGATAGATCCAGGCTCATCTCATTCTTATGTGGCATCTCATTTTGTGTCGCATTTGCATGTTCTTCCTGATTCTATGCCTTATGTGCTAGAAGTATCTTCCCTATGGGAGATTGCATGTTTACTTCTGAGGTTTACAAGAAATGTGAGATCCTTGTGGGTGATCATGCCCTTCTTGCTGACCTAGTCGTGTTACCTATAAGGGACTTTGACGTGATTCTTGGCATGGATTGGCTATATGTGCATCATGCATCTGTTGATTGTTATAGAAAAGTAGTAACTTTTTCTATTCCTGGTTTGCCTGATTTTACCTTTGAAGGTGATAGGCCTTTATGTGCTATACATGTTATTTCTGCTTTAAAAGCTAGAAAACTTTTATCTCGTGGTTGTGCCGGGTATCTCGCATGTGTACTTGATCAGAGTTTATCTGTTCCCAAGATGGAGGATATTCCTGTTGTGTCTGAATTTTCAGATGTGTTCTCTTCTGAGTATAGCATGCCACCCGATCGAGAGCTTGAGTTCTGTATTGAGTTATTACCAGGTACAGCACCAATTTCGAAAGCACCTTATAGAATGGCTCCAGCTGAGTTGAGAGAGTTAAAAACACAGCTTGAGGAATTGCTTGAAAGGGGTTTCATCAGACCTAGTGTATCACCGTGGGGTGCACCAGTGTTATTTGTCAGAAAGAAAGATGGGACTCTGCGATTGTGTATTGATTACAGAGATCTTAATCAGGTAACTATCAAGAACAAATATCCGTTACCTCATATTGATGACTTGTTTGATCAGCTTCAGGGTTCAGTAGTGTATTCGAAGCTTGACTTGAGAAGTGGTTATCATCAGTTGAAAATCAGATCTGAGGATATACCAAAGACAGATTTCCGTACCAGGTATGGGCATTATGAGTTTATTGTTATGCCATTTGGTTTGACAAATGCTCCAGCTGTATTTATGGATTTGATGAACCGTATCTTCAAGCCATATCTTGATTGTTTTGTGGTGGTATTCATTGATGACATTCTTGTGTATTCTAAGTCACGGGCTGAGCATGAACAACATCTCAGAGTAGTATTACAAGTTCTTCGTGAGAAACAATTATTTGCAAAATTCAGCAAATGTGCTTTCTGGTTAGAAGAGGTTCATTCTTGGGGCATGTTGTGTCTGCTACTGGTATTGCAGTGGATCCTTCCAAAGTTGAAGCAGTTGTAAACTGGAAGAGGCCAACTACAGCGACTGAAATCCGTAGTTTCTTGGGCTTGGCTAGTTATTATCGGAGGTTCATTGAGGGATTCTCCAAGATTGCTACTCCATTGACTAATATGACTCGAAAAGCTATTTCTTTTGAGTGGAATGACAAATGTGAAGCAAGTTTTCAGGAGTTAAAAAGGCGTTTGACTACAGCTCCAGTCTTGGCTTTGCCTAATGGTTCTGAGCATTTCATGGTTTATACTGATGCTTCTAAAGAAGGATTGGGTTGTGTTCTAATGCAAGATGGCAAGGTAATAGCTTATGCTTCTCGAAAACTATCTCCTTATGAAAAGAATTATCCTACTCATGATCTAGAATTGGCTGCGATTATTTTTGCTTTGCATAAATGGAGGCATTACTTGTATGGAACCAAATTTGAAGTCTTTACTGATCATAAAAGTTTGAAGTACTTGTTTTCTCAAAAAGAGCTTAACATGAGGCAACGTAGATGGATGGAGAAATTGAAGGATCAGGATTGTACTATCCTTTATCATCCAGGAAAAGCAAATGTTGTGGCAGATGCACTGAGCAGAAAGACTTATATTTCTTGTTTGATGATTCGTGAATGGAAGATGTTTGAAGATTTGAGTGACTGGAATCCTTGTGAATCAAATCATGGAGTTATCTTTGCTAATATAAAGGCTACTTCAGATTTACTCCAACAGATCAAAGAAGCTCAGGTAATTGATTCTGAATTGCAGAAAATCATTAGTGGAATGAATGAAGGAAGGCAACCAGATTTTTCTTTTAATAGTGATGGAATTCTTACCTTTCGAGGCAGAGTTTGTATTCCAGTTGATCCTGAGATAAAGAAGAAAGTTCTTGAAGAGGCTCACAAAGCCAAGTATACTATTCATCCTGGAAGTACTAAAATGTACCAAGATTTGAAGAAACATTTATGGTGGAATAATATGAAAAGAGAAATTGCTGAGTATGTATCCAAATGTTTGACTTGTCAACAAGTAAAAGTGGAACATCAACGTCCAGCAGGTTTGTTGCAACCATTAGAAATTCCAGAGTGGAAATGGGAGCATATTACTATGGATTTTGTGACTGGTTTGCCACGTACCAGACGAGGCCATGATGCTGTTTGGGTTATAGTGGACAGGTTGACTAAATCAGCTCACTTCTTGTCTGTTTCCATGGGATATTCATTGTCTCAATTGGCATCTTTGTATGTTCAGGAGATAGTCCGACTCCATGGAGTTCCTGTGAGTATTGTATCTGACAGAGATCCTCGTTTTACTTCTCGATTTTGGCAGGCTCTTCAGGGTGCCATGGGTACTAAATTGAAGTTCAGTACTGCTTTTCATCCTCAATCTGATGGGCAATCTGAGAGACTTATACAGATTCTCGAGGATATGTTACGTGCTTGTGTTATTGATTTCAAAGGCAGTTGGGATACTCATCTTCCTTTGGCTGAGTTTGCTTATAATAACAGTTTTCAGTCTAGCATTGAAATGGTTCCATATGAGGCTCTCTATGGTAGAAAATGTCGATCTCCTATATGCTGGGATGAAGTGGGAGAAGCTAGACTCTTGGGTCTTGAAATGGTTCAACAGTCAGTTGAAAGTGTGAAACTTATTCGAGATAGATTGCGCACAGCTCAGAGTAGACAAAAGAGTTATGCAGATCATCGTAGAAGGGATCTTGAATTCCAGGTAGGTGACTTTGTATTCTTGAAGGTCTCTCCTCGTAGAGGTATAAAGAGATTTGGGAAGAAAGTAAAGTTATCTCCTCGTTATATCGGTCCATTTGAGATTCTTGAAAGAGTTGGTAAGTTGGCTTATAAAGTGTCTTTACCTCCTTCTTTATCGGGTATTCATGATGTATTCCATGTATCTATGCTTCGCAAGTATATGGCAGATGAATCACATGTTCTGGAGTATGAGGCTATTCCATTTCAGCCTGATTTGTCTTATGAGGAACAGCCTGTTGAAATTCTTGACTGGAAAGAGCAAGTTTTGCGTACCAAAAGGATTCCTATTGTGAAGGTCCTTTGGAGAAATCATGAAATTGAAGAGGCTACTTGGGAAACCGAGAAAGAGATGCGAGATAAATACCCGAGCCTATTTGAAAATCTTGGTAAGTAAAATTCGTGGGCGAATTTTCTTTAAGGTGGGGAGGATGTAACGCCCATCCTTATTATCGTTAAATATGTGAACTTGCATATTATGTGTTAGTTTTACTTGGGTTAAAGTTTTAACTGCTTTAAATAGTTAAGGTGGTTAAATGTCTAGTTTTGACTTTTGGGTCATTTGTGAAAAATTGACTTTAGGGGTCTTTTTGTTAAAAGTGAAACTTGAGGGGCCTAAGTGTCATTCTTTGAAAGTTGAAGTATATCAACTTGTTTGGTTCCTTCTCTGGGTCATTTTACCCCAAATCAAATACGTACACTTCCTCTGTTCTGAAAGCTAGGGTTAAAAGTTTTCCCTATTCTCGACTCCTCGAGTTTAATTATCCCTCCGTTCTTGATTCTGATCCCGGATTAATATTCGTGGCGTTGAATAGAGCGTTCCAGGCCGAACAGAAATAAGTTTTGGTCAACTTGAATTTTGACTAGGTAAGTTATTAGCTCCCCCTTGCTTGTAATAACATGCATAAATGTTATTCTCAATACTTGTGATTGTTAATTTTGTGTTTGGGGTGATTTTTGGGATACTTGTAAATTTGGGACAAAGGGAGTAAAATCCTCTGTAGGAAATGATGAAAGAATTTGGGAAAATATAGTTTGGGAATGTTATGCCTTTTGTAGGTTGTGAAATTGTTAGTAAAAAAGTTACTCCTACGTTTGGGACGGAAAATATTTCAACCTGCATTTTAGTACACTGTGCGACCGCACAAAAATGATTGTGCGACCGCACATCTTTCTGAAGGGTTTTTCAAAGAAATTGACTTGGTTGTGTGCGGCCGCACAGTCCATTTTGGGCGACCGCACAATTATCTGAAAAACAAAGATTTTGTTTAAAGTTTGTATAAGTTGGAAGTAACCCTAGTTAAGGTATATAACCTTAGTATAAGATGTCCTAGTAAGGGTTGTGATACTTTAGGGGCATCAGACTTGGTCTTAAACATGTATACTCATTGAATTAAAATGAGAACATAAGTATAAGAGTAGTATCTCTTCTTTATGTCTTGAAAGTGCTATGAACAAGCACTAATGTGTTATACTTGTTGTGAATCCAATGATTGTGCACCTTAGAGGCATTAGCATAAGGTTTTAGACTTGAACATCCTAAGAATAGGATTGGGATTTTGTAAGAGTAAATGTATAACTCTTATACTTGTTTGAATGTCCAAAGATTGGGATATAACTTGAAGTATAAGACATTAAAATCTTGTACGTGACTTGAACATCCAAAGAATTGGATTATAATTTGAAGTATAAGATAATAAAATCTTGTACATGGCTTGACACCAATACATATGTATGGTAGTGACCTTGAAAGTGCTATGAACAAGTACTAATGTGTATGAGACATGTTCTTGTTGTGTATGTGCAAACATTGCATACATTTGCTTGATACAAGGTGACTTCTTGATTACTTGAAGCATGTTCCTTGTTGAGCTAGTCCACTACTTTGGATTAGTTCTTCTCCCGTAGTTCAAGTAAATATCTACTTGTACTTTCTTGTGTGAGTCCAGCTGGTTCTCCTTGCTTGTTCGAAAATGTATAGGTTCACGCTTGTCGCGAGAGCTGGGGTTTAAGTGACAATCGGGTCCCTATGTATTTCCACCCGACCCCTTACTACCGGCCATAGTAAGGGCATAACTTCCTTAGTTGGAGCAATAAGCCTGACTTAAGTGAATGCTAAACTCCCGTCCCGAACACCTCGTGAATAATCATGAGTACTGATATTGAGAATGACACTGGTTACCGGGTCTTCTGATATATACTGAATAATCAGTTCCTGTTATTGATCGTGATTGTCAAAGTAATACAAGCTGCGACAACAATGGTATTCTTGGGAGGAATAAGGAAGGAAGCAATATCCTTATAACTTGCTTGATTAGCTTTATATGCTACTTGATGAGTGGATTATCCTCTCATATACTGGTTACTTGATGATACTTGATATATGATTACTTGAGTATCTACTTGCATTGCATGATAACATGTCATGTAGTTGCATCTAATAGCTTACTGAGATTTATCTCACCCTTCATTTGTTTCCCCCCCCCAGGAAAGGAAGGATAGTGCGCAGTGAGGCTCGACATAGTTGGGAGCTTGCTTCGCAGGTCGTGATTATTTTGGGGCTTGTGTCCTTTTACACTTGGTGAGGACGATGTATTATGGGTTTTGTAACTCCTTATTTTGGGGTAGACAGTCTTGTTCAGTTCTTGTTGTCACTAGACATCTTGTATAGTACTCTTAATGCCAGCTTATGTGCTAGGCATGTTTCCGCTGTGTATGTATTAAGTTTGGTTTTAAATTTTCTTGTCTAGAACTCGTGTTATGAGCTAGTATAGCTCCTTACTCTAGAATATATATATCATGTCAGTTTGTTAAACAAATGTCATTAAGTTTCTTGTTAAGTTTCTTGTTCCTCGTTAGGCACTCCCATCCAGGTTCGAGGTTCTATTAAGGGATCCCGGGACCTGGGGGCGTGTCAATATAAGTTCCTGACATGTAGAGATGTTGCTCTACTTCTCCGTGGGAAAAAGTGTTCTGCAGAACGACTATATAAACAGGTGGAGTTAGTCGGAGATAAAAAAGATATGGTGGAACTTGACTTAGATGTTAATGATGTGTCTGATGAAGCGACTCCAATTGATGCTCCAGTTCAAGAGGAGGAGACCAACAAGCAGGTGGAGACTACCATTGTTTTTGGTAGAGTTCGATATGGTTTGGAGGATATGGTGACTTATGCATTATCCGCTGCGAAAACAGTAAGTATGCATAAATTAATTTCTTTCAATGAAGTTATATCGTGTGATAAATCTGCTATGTTGTCGGTCGTTGTGAAAGAAGAGATGGTATCTCTTATTAAAAGTCAGACATGGGAATTTGTTAGATCACCACCAAAGAAGGTGTTAGTCAGTCACAAGTGGATCTACAAGTTCAGAGATGGTACTCTAATGTTTGGGGTAGACTACAATGATTTTGTTTCACCGGTTGTTAGACACTTATCTATTCACAACTTGTTGAGCATTGTGGCGATGCGGGATCCAGAGTTTGAGGTGGAGATCTACATGTGCCGGACTAAAGGGTTTGTTGTCGAGGGTAAGGATCATGTTTTCCTGTTAGAGAGGTCCTTGTATGATTTAGAGCAGTCAACTCAACAGTGGTATAAAAGGTTTGACACTTTTATTGTTACCCATGGTTATGCTAGAATTGGATATGATTGTTGTGTTTACTTGATGGTTTGTAGTGATGGCACATTGAGTTATCTTGTTTATGTCGATGGCATTCTTGTGGCTGCGATAGATATCAATGATGCTTACCAGGTGAAATGGTTATCTTCTTTAGATAGTCCCAAGTCTAAAGATGATGTGTCACGGGTTCCGTATTCAAATGCTTGTGTGTGCATTGTGTATGGCAAGAACAATGATGGGTATGTTATGACTATAACGGAGGCGGTCATGTTGACAAAGCCGGGTTCGAAGGTTTCGATTGCTAAGTTCAAGAAGTTCTTGGACTTAGTTTGTGTTACTAGTCATTGATGCCCGTAGGGGCGGGGAGATGGAGATAGAGATGTTCTCTTGGTTTACTAGCTTTTCGGTAATTGATCGTCAAGGTGGAGAATTGTTGAGGGTGACTCTCAATTTGGGTTGATTTGGTCTTGCAACGGAGAAGAAAACCAGACAGGAGGTCTGGGCGGTCGCCCACTTTGGTTATGGGCGGTCGCCCACATTGCTGTTTCAGAGGTCCAACAAACTGACGTCTTGGGCAGTCGCCCACTTCGGGTTTGGGCGGTCGCCCACAGTGTCAGGTATGGGAATCCTGAATCGATTTGGAAGCAGTTTTTGGACGGGTTTTAGACTTCTTTTCTTCTAGGGTTTGGTTTATATCTTTTGTATAAATATAAATAAGCCTCCAGACCATATTGAGGGAATTTTGAATAGATCCTTGAGAGAGAGATTAATAGAAAAGCTAGGTTATTCACTATTGTGAGATATTGTGAGATTCTGTGAAAGGTTTTCACTTTGATTCTCCTTGTACTCTTATTGATTATAGTGAATTGATTCTCCGTCGCCTGTGGACGTAGCCAAGTTGGTGAACCACGTAAATCTCTTGTGTTCATATATTTTTCAATTTTGTTCCGTTCTTGCTATTGTGTTATTTTGTGCTTTCAATTTCGTCATTATAAGCAATTGTGTTTGGGCCTTAAAATCCTTACAAGAAGAACTAAAAGAGGTAAGTTATTTTAATTCCCTTGACCTTGAAGGTCTTAAAAATTTAGCTTGTACTTTGTTTATTCAGAGAAAGAAAGAAGAATCAAGTCTTAGGGTCTTGATAACTGAAAATTTACAATTTTCTAAGGAGTTAGATATCCTTAAAACCAAAAATACCCTTCTTGAAACCCAAAACCTCACTCTTCAAAAACAGAACAAACAACAAGCAGATGAGATAGTCGACCTTCATGCTGATGTCTTCAATGCAAAAAACAATCACCTCCACATTAGCAGTCAACTAAAGGAACTCAACCTCATAATAGAGGCACTAAATGATGAGAACCAAGCATTCAAAATAAAAATTGAGTCTTAGAACAAGTCAAGTTCAGCAATGTCACATTTCCTATACACTCAAAGGCATCCATGTGACAAAACTGGATTAGGTGCAAACAATCCTACTGTGATAGAATACAAACTACCTGAGGGTGATAGAAAACTTGAGAAAATGCTTCTTGTTAAGATGGGGGACAAAACAATAAGAAAGCCCATCTATCGTGTTCAAACAAAACAAGATGTATACAAGGCTCAGGGAAAAATGAAAGAAGTCTGCTATCATGATCAAGCCTCCAGTAGCAAGGTTCAAATGACAAACCCCAACAACAAAACTGTTGCCCCAAGTCCTCCAAAGCAATCTCAGACTTGGAAGAGCAATCAAACAAATCAGTACAACAACAGACATCAGACCTATCAGGGTTATTCTAGAAGACAACATACCTACCAAAGGAGAAACAAACGAAGAAAAATTCAAAGTTATAACACTTCAAATTTCCCTAAAACCCATGCCTCATAAAACTCATATAATCCTCACCCTCATCACAACTACCATCATCAACAATTCAGAATGACACCCTACATGTACCAGATCTTGTCTTACCTGAACTCTTTCAACCAAAAACCTTTTGTCCCAAAGAACAATAACTCTCCTAAGAAAATTGTAAAATTTGGGTCCCTAAAGCTGTCTAACCTCCTGGACCCATGATTCAAAAAGGGAACCATGTTTATTTGTCTTTATTTTTTTGTAGGATTTTAATAAAGGAGTTTGGTACCTAGATAGTGGTTGCAGCTGACATATGACCTTCAACAAGCAATGGCTTCAGAACTTCATTCCAAAAGATAGCCTAAGTGTTAATTTTGGAGACAATTCTCAAGCCAGAGTCAAAGGACATGGAGATTTGATCACAAAAAGCATTATTCTGTCAAATGTCTCTTATGTGGAAGGTCTCAAGCATAACTTGATTAGCATCAGACAGATCTGTGACAAAGGATTTCATGTTGTTTACTCCCATAACTTGTGTCAAGTGAAGAATTCAAAAGGTGAAATCATTCTTACAGGCTTCAGAAAAGGAAATGTGTACTACATATCCCTTGAAGTGGCTCAATACTCTAATGCCATGTGTCTACTATCCTATAATCAATCTGATTTAGCATGGCTCTGGCATAAGAGATTGGCTCACTTAAATCTCAAAAGCATAGCCAAACTTGCATCTTCTAACCTTGTGAAAGGACTTCCTAAAACACCTTCAAAAAGGATAAATTGTGCAATGCTTGTTAGTATGGAAAGCAACAAAAGACTTCTTTTAAAGCCAAAAACAGATTGGATACAAAAAGACCAATTGAACTCATTCATATGGATTTGTTTAGACCAATCAGAACTAGAATTCTTGGAGGCAAAAGATACTCTCATGTGGTAGTTGATGACTATACAAGATTCTCTTGGATTATTCTCTTGGAGTCTAAGTCAGAAACTCTTGGTCAATTAGTGAAATTGATAAATCAAGTTCAAAATCTCAAAAACATCAAGGTTGTCAGAATAAGGTCAGATCATGGTACTGAATTTGAAAATACTGGTGTTGAAGAATTTTGCAATCAGCAAGGCATAAGTCACAACTTCCCAGCCCCTAGAACTTCTCAACAAAATGGAGTAGCTGAGAGAAAGAACAGAAAAATTTGTGAAGCTGCTAGGACCATGTTATCTGAAAACAATCTTCTTAAGTACTTTTGGGGAGAAGCTGTGTAACGCCCATTCTTATTCTTGTTAAATATTTGACTTGCTTGTTAAATTCTTGAACTTGCATATTATGTGCTAGTTTTACTTGGGTTAATTTCTTAACTGCTTTAGAATATTAAGGTGGTTAAATGTCTAGTTTTGACTTTTGGGTCATTTGTGAAAATATGACTTTAGGGGCCTTTTTGTTAAAAGTGAAACTTGAGGGGCCTAAGTGTTATTTCTGAAACTTGTTAAGTACATCTTGTTGTTTGCTTGTCAGAGAAAGAATTCCCAAATTTCTTCTCGTTTTCTCTATGTTCTTGAAAGCTAGGTTTAGGGTTTACCCTATTCTCGACTCCTCTGGATTAATTATCCCTCTGTTCTTGATTCCGATCTCGGATAAATATTCGTGGCGTTGAATAGAACGTTTCTTTCCAAACAGAAATTTGTTTGGGTAACTTTGATTCCGGAGTAGGTAAGTTATTAGCTCCCCCTTGTTTGTAATAACATGCATATATGTTATTCCTGATACTTGTGCTTGTCAATTTCGTGTTTGGGGCAATTTTTGTGATACTTGTAATTTTGGGACAAAGGGAGTATGAACATACTGTGTAAAATGATGAAAGAAACTTGAAAGTAATGGTTTGAGCTTGTTTAGTATACTTGATACATGATTACTTGAGTATCTACTTGAATTACATGATAACATGTCATGTAGTTGCATCTAATAGCTTACTGAGATTTATCTCACCCCGTTCCTTGTTTATTTGTATTCCTTAGATCAAAGGAAGGATAGTGCGTAGTGAGACTCGACATAGCTGGGAGCTTACTACGCAGGTCGTGATTCTCTTGGGGGCTTGTGTCCTTTTACTCTTTGGTGAGGACGATTTTGTATGAGTTGTATAACTCCTTATTTTGGGGTAGACAGTCTTGTATAGTACTTGTTGTCTCTAGACATCTTGTAATGCCAGCTTATGTGCTAGGCATGTCTTCCGCTGTATGTAACCAACTTTGGTTTTAATTTTCTTGTCTAGAACTCGTGTTGTGAGCTATTTTAGTTCCTTACTCTAGAGTATATATATCATGTCAGTTTGATTCTAGCAGGTATTATTCCTGTTTCTTGTTAGTTTCTTGATTCTTGTTAGTTACACGCACCAGGTTCGAGGTTCTATTCACTAAAACAAAAGTGACTTTTCCCGGCACTTTAAAAAGTGTCGGAAGTTGAAAAAAAGTGCCGGAAATTGAAAAAAAAGTACCGGAAAAGCTATTCCCGACACTTTTTTCGGCACTTTTGAAAGTGTCGGAAAAAGTGGTGTCAGTGTAAGGATCCTGCCCCGCGCGCGCGGAAACGCGACGGTTTTGGGGGAGAAACGCCAAACACGGTTAACACGCCAAAGATAACGGAGTCGCCACTTTCGTTAATTATTTAACCCAACAAAAGAAAAGGTTAGAGATTCTCTTAGTTCGGAGGTCAGGTTACGCCTTGGGAAGAGTTTCACGTCACCCAAGCCGTCTCGGGCAAAGCCGAGTCTCCCTTGTGTTAGTTAACAAAAGTGCATGTGTGTGTGTGTATTTTAAAAGGGGAGAAACTGACTGCTTAGCAAATCCAGTTAGTTATTTAACAGAAAGGATTTATTTTGCAAACTTTTTGGTCAGAAAAGGAGAAAAATGGAAGATGCCCTCCCCGGCCAAAGTAGCCGTACGGATGGGGAGGGCTCTCCATGGCATTTTTACAGTTTATCAGAAAGACAGTCCAGTTTCAGTCAAAACAGGGGATCTTTGCCGAAACTGGACTGGAATGCTGATTTCCAGTTTATGATTAACAACAAAACCTTGAAGAGTTCATTCCTATGCACCTTGATCATCAAAGGAGCCAAAAAAACAAAGATTTGGGTGTGATGAAAGGCAATCATTGGAGAAATTTATGAAAAGTTGATGAACATGACATTCAAACCAAAATGACCATTTGGTGGATAAAGATTGCAACTTTACCACCAAAATGGACTTATTACACAAGATTAAACCTTTAGGGACACAAATATAACATAAAGATCAAATCTTTATGTCCCATATTTGGTGATTTATGGCTAGGCCATGGTTGGGATGATAAAGATTGAAACTTTATCCCCCAATCATGACTCTTATGGCCAAACAAGAATAACATCAACATGAAATGTAACAAATCATGATCATCCTAGGTTTTATCCCATAAATCACACACTAGGTGTGAAGGGCTCCTTGAATTACCTCATGATTTGGATCATATACATATATAATCATAATATATATAGCTTGGAAAGTCCAAGACTTGTATAATATGTAGATATAGTGCTTGAGATGGACAAGACTTGCAAGAAATATAAAGTGCTTGAAATGGACAAGACTTTGCAAGAACAAGAAGAAGTAATACAAGATAAACATGTAATATTAACAAAGATAAAAAAGAGTTTGAGATGAAGAAGAAGATGGGGAGAAGGAGGCCTCACCTATTGTGGTTATGGCCTATCTTCTTCTCTAATAACTCAAAGGTGTATATCACTCACTTTCTGCTCTCAAACTGGCAGAGTTTCAACTCACAAACGTTTTTCTCCCCCCTAAAATGATCATCATGGGGTTCAATTTATAGGGACCGAGGGCACCCAAACCAGCCATACGGCTAGGGGCCCCAAGTACCCAAACCATCCGTACGACTCGACTTGGCGAGCTTCTGGATTTTTCTAAGTTTAATTCCAGTTCAGTCCTAGAACATCAGGTTTATCCTAGTGAGGTCCTGGCCCATTGGTTTATCCCTGAATGGTACCAAGAATTCCTCTAAGTAGGTCAATTTCAGATTGGGGTACTTACAGAGCCCCTCGGCAACGTCGCTTTTAAAGAAAGCGGGGTTGTCGATAAAACAAGCATCCCAATCTGATGGGAGGACGGCTTGGCCGATTTGGGTGAGAGAATTTCAAGGCTACTCAAACCTATAAGCATCCCATTTTGATAGGAGGACGGCATAGCCGATTTGGGTGAGAGATTCTAAGGCTACTCAAACCTATAAGCATCCCATTTTGATGGGAGGACGGCATAGCCGATTTGGGTGACAGATCCTAAGGCTACTCAAACCTATAAGCATCCCATTTTGATGGGAGGACGGCATAGCCGATTTGGGTGAGAGATGCTAAGGCTACTCAAACCTATAAGCATCCCATTTTGATGGGTGGACGGCATAGCCGATTTGGGTGAGAGATTCTAAGGCTACTCAAACCTATAAGCATCCCATTTTGATGGGAGGACGGCATATCCGATTTGGGTGAGAGATTCTAAGGCTACTCAAACCTATAAGCATCCTATTTTGATTGGAGGACGGCATAGCCGATTTGTTCTATGGCTGGACCTAGAGGTATAGGATTCCTACGTATCCCTATTTGAGGGAATCAAGCTTAACGTAGTTCGGGTGAGACATTTTAAGGCTACTCAAACCTATAAGCATCCCATTTTGATGGGAGGACGGCATAGCCGATTTGGGTGAGAGATTCTAAGGCTACTCAAACCTATAAGCATCCCATTTTGATGGGAGGACGGCATAGCCGATTTGAGTGAGAGATTCTAAGGCTACTCAAACCTATAAGCATCCCATTTTAATGGGAGGACGGCATAGCTGATTTGTTCTATGGCTGGACCTAGAGGTATAGGATTCCTACATATCCATATTTGAGGGAATCAAGCCTAACGTAGTTCGGGTGAGAGATTTTAAGGCTACTCAAACCTATGGGCCTTAGGTGAATATCCATTTATCCTTTCCTAAACAGGCATGGCTCAAAGGCCGGTCTTGGTCAACTTGGCCCTATTCAGAGGGGGTTGACCAAAGGGGTCTGGCATGGCTCAGAGGCTCAAATGATGGGCATGGCTCAGAGGCTAGACTTGATCGACTTGGCTCTATCGGAGAGGGTCGAATCAAGGAATAGGCATGGCTCAGAGGCTCAAATAATGGGCATGGCTCAGAGGCTGGACTCGATCGACTTGGCTCTATCGGAGAGGGTCGACTCGAGGGTAACTGGTCTTACATCCGACTAAGGACTGCCGGGACACAAGGTTAATTTGGTCAACTTTTCTCATGGTGGAGGGTCGACTCGAGGGTTACTGGTCTTACATCCGACTAAAGACTGCCGGGACACATGGTCAATTTGGTCAACTTTTCTCATGGCGGAGGGTCGACTACAAAACCTGGTCAACTTATCTCATGACGGAGGGTCGACTACACAAACTGGTCAATTGGTCAACTTATCTCATAATGGAGGGTCGACTACACAAACTGGTCAACTTATCTCATGGCGGAGGGTCGACTATTCAAACTGGTCTCACGTCTTTACAGACTGTCGGGACATATTGATAGGTTTTCTCTAACCTGGCCACTCTCGGGGATAAAGGTTTTCTTAACCTAATCATGACTATACTGGTCTTACGTCCTACCAAGGACTGCCGAGGCGATAACATCTTAACTTTCATCCTGGACTTACGAGGTACGGCCGGGACTTTCACGATTTCACTTTCTACCCTGGACTTACGAAGTATGGCCGGGTCAACAAAATCCAATGGTCTTACGTCACGCCGGACGGCCAAGGATGAATCCCACGGAGCCTAATGGACTTATGTCATTCCGGACTGCCAAAGGACGAATCTCGCAGATCCTAATGGTCTTACGTCACGCCGGACGGCCAAAGGACGAATCTCACAAAACCTAATGGTCTTACGTCACACCGGACGGCCAAAGGACACAATCTCACAAAACCTAATGGTCTTACGTCACGCCGGACGGCCAAAGGGCAAATCTCCCCGAACCTAATGGTCTTACGTCACACCGAACCGCCAAAGGACGAATCTCACCAAACCTAATGGTCTTACGTCACACCGGACCGCCAAAGGATGAATCTCACCGAACCTAATGGTCTTACGTCACACCGGACCGCCAAAGGACAAGTCTCACCTAATGGACTTATGTCATTCCGGACTGCCAAAGGACGAATCTCACCGAACCTAATGGTCTTACGTCACACCGGACCGCCAAAGGATGAATCTCACCGAACCTAATGGTCTTACGTCACACCGGACCGCCAAAGGAAAAGTCTCACCTAATGGACTTATGTCATTCTGGACTGCCAAAGGGCAAATCTAACGAAACCTAATGGACTTACGTCACGCCGGATGGTCAAAGGGAAAATCTAATGAAACCTAATGGACTTATGTCATTCCTGACCACCAGAGGACAATTTTTCATATTTTTAACTGGACTTACGAAGAACGGCCACGTTAACTTCACAAATTCAAACTCTTAACCTGGAATTACGAGGCGCGGCCGGGTTAACTCTAATTCTCACATTCTTAACTGGACTTATGAAGTACGGCCATGTTAATTTCACAAAGCTGGTCTTACGTCCATCTAGGGACTGCCCGTGGATAAGGACCTCAACTTATAATGACTATTCTAAGTCAAGGCTTGTCAACTCCATCTTTGGGGAGTTTGACGGGAAAACTGGTCTTACGTCCGACTAAGGACTGCCAGGGCAAAGGCTTGGACCTATAATGACTATTCTGATTCAAGGTTTGACTTGGGTCAACACTACTCTACGGGGCGGTTGACACATTTTCTTGACACCGGGGAAGAGCCTAGGGGCAACCGTTAAGACACATTGTGGACGAAAGAGTCCAAAACTTTGGGAAAATCATTCTTTGATCAAAAGCATTTTTGCTTGAAACATTGTTTTTGACAAATGACGCCAGATGGGCAAATTTTGGGAATGCTTATTCCTAAAGGCAAATCTTTTAACAAAGAATTTTAGTCAAATTTTTGATTTTAACTTAACCGTGAGGTTTGTTATGCATAAGGTCCTTTGAATTTTGTCCATTCGTTGAGAAGTTACTAATGGTAGGGAATCTGCTAATCACTGTTGTGGGGATAGCCCCAATGTCATCCTGACCGTTGATGTGGAGGTAGCCCCAATGTCCTCGTTGTCGCGGAGGTAGCCCCATTGTCGTCGTTGTCGTCGATGTCGGGGTAACCCCCTGGTCTTGTTGTTGTTGACGTGGAGGTAGCCCCAATGTCGTCTTTCGGCTTTTGAGATGAGGTTAAGAACCCATCCCTTTTCATGACGCACCCTTTCTTTCCCTAGGCCGCCCTTTCGGGTTTTCAACCTAGCGGGCATCTCTTTCGCGTCTTTTATGGCACACCCTGTTTTTTGCCTAGACCGCCCTTACGGGTTTTCAACCTAGCGGGCTACTTTTTTGGTGCCTTTTTTTATGAGTGATCCAGCCGAATCGATAGAACGGGGGACTTTAAAGTATTTTTCTTGAAGGAAACATGCAAGGGCATTTTATTTGGGAGAGAGTACCTTTATGCTGGTGATCTCTTTGAGCAATATATCATGAAATGGGAGGAAGCCCTTGCTTGACAGAATATAAGTGTTTAGCTCTTTCCTAAGATGGAGAAAAAAAGACTTGTGGAGACATTTGAAATTTACCTTAGTTAGTATCATCAAATGATTGCTTGAATGGACCATGTTTATCATTAAGTCAGGATTATAGCAAGCAATTAGCCTTAACATGTATAAATGTTGTGATCAATTATGGTTAAGATTCGATCAACGGCAAGATCGAGAGGAGAATTGGTTTAGAAGGTGGAATTGGTCATTGTCTGGGAAATTGGTCATTCAAGGGACGAGAACTTGGTCATTTTGAGAAGACCACGGTTTGGTGGTTTTGTTTCATGCTGTGACCGGACCTGAAGGTTGCCTACGTTTCCCTCAGTTTGAGGAGCTCAGGTCGCTGTAGTTCGGCCCTAGGCCGTCTTTTGCTGAAATTGGCTTTCTTTCGATGTTGTCTCGGAGGACGTTGTTGCTCACTTTGCTTTGCGGTGAACTCCTTGAGATGGATTTCTTTTCGTTCTTTCCATACATTCATTTCCTTTCCCTCTTCTCCCTACCTTTTTTTTTTTTTTTTTTGGAGGAGGTAAACATTAGCCCCAACTGCTTTCTCGGGCATTGGCTCCTTTGTAGCCCCTTGGTGGCGTGCCTGTTACTTTGGGCTGACTTTGAAGATTTCGGGAAGCCCTATGCTTGGTCGCACACGTGTGAGCACTATCAAATCTTGGTGGTCGAGCAACAACGTCCTCACCTTTTCACTATCTCGGGATGCCTTCGATGCGCATCAAGAATTGATCTTAGAAAGGTGTATCGGGTTGTGTATCGGGGAAGTGTATGAGGGAAGACTTGCCATTAATGGTTTCTTCATGCCAATTGATCACAACATTTATTCACATCAAGATTAATTGTTTGCATTTAGTGTTTTTCATTTGTGTTTAAGTCCATTCGTCCTTAATGAGTCGTCATTGGCTAGTATGCTTAGAAGTCAATTCATCATTTTGGGGACGTAGCAATCAATTGATAATAACAAGCAAGGCAATTTCAAGAGTAAATGTATATTGCAAATAATGTCTCAAGTCTAGAGAGAAGAGAAAGAAAATGACTCTTTTATTGAGATAACTTTGTACATACATGTCCAAGTGCGGACCTTTGTAAAACTAAAAAGACACAGTCCGGGACAGACTTTTGGTGAAAGTCTAGATCCTACGAGGCTAGAAGACTCATTTTTTTTAGGGATGGGTTCCCATGAAGCACGATGACCCATTTTCTTCCTTAATTGTTGGAGGGGTTGTCGGCGGCATATCCCATGTCTTCTACGGGGAACTCGGGTTCCATGTCGTCGGGAAAGATGTCACGAGGTCTCCACTTGGCTTGGCGTTGTAATTGCCGGATTCGTCTACTCATGAGTTGGAGATTTGCTTTGGCCATCTCCTTTTGGTGATTTCCTTCCGAGGCGCGCAACCTTTGTGCATGACACTCGACGAGGGTACAGACCTCCATTTGATGTAGCCTCCTTTGGGCTTCCGAAGCACGGGCTTCTCCTTGTTGTTCACGTGGACGGTTGTCTCGAACGCCAATTCAGATGTATGCTCCTTGGTCGATGTTTCCAATGGACAAGGCCGCAAAGGACTTTAACATATTAAACCTCAAGGTGAAATTATAACCATGATTTGGGAAGAATGCTTCATTAGCGGATTAGGCTTTTAGGAAAAACTTGATCTTTTATTTTAAGAAAACTCTTTTTTTTTTAAGACACACTTTTGTTTTGAGTGAAAGACTCACACACATTTTATGCAAACTTTTGACAAAGCAATAATAATAATAATCTTTTTAAGAAAACTGACAATGGATTCAATGGTCACCACATGGAATCAACCGAGGATTCAAGATTCCAACTAAATCTAACAGACACCTTTTCTTTTCTTAAGGACTTATCACACATCCTAGCAATGTACTTTGACTCTTCCTACGAGGAAGTTGATGGAAGGGGTTTTGAAACTTCTTCCTCTGTTATGGCAACTGCGGCACCATTCATTTCCCAACCCGAGCATTTAGCCCTTCAGACATTTTCTGTGCCACTGATCCTTTCCAAACACCTTTCGCTATTTCGGCTTTACTGATTTTAGGAACCACCACCTTGGACACTGATTTTGTCAACTTTTCCAAACCAGGCTCTCCCGTTTTGGGATTTACAACTTCATCAACCAGGGACTCATTTTCCTTGGGGTGGACATCACTCCATTTATCGACCATCGGGGAAGTCACAAATTCGAGCATTTTGACGCTCGGGTCATTGGCTGTGTCGGGGGCGTGGGGGCGTCCAAGCTCTCCCTTCTCGATTAGCTTCGAGATGATGCGTTTTATTGCGGTGCAGTCATTGGTATCATGGCCATGGTAGTTGTGGAAGGCACACCTTTTGGTCTTGTCGCGACGTTTTTCAAGATTCTTTGGCCGGAAATCTTCGAGGGGCCACATGAGGCCTTGTTTGACCAATCCTTCAAACACTTTGCTTATGGGCATTCCAAAATCCTCAAACTTTGTGAAATGGAGCTTGGCTCGGCCTTTGGTTTTTCTTTCAATGTTGACCGAAGCGTGGTGGGGATGAGAATCACCGCTACTCAATGCAAAGGGGTGCTCATCGAGTTTCCTTTCAAACTCAGACTCCATTTGCTTTCTCTTTCTTAACAACGTACCCGACTGAGGTGTAACATGAGGGTTCTGTGGAAGTGCATGGGTGTAGGCATACCCATAACCTTGGTTGCTTGCAGGAATATACATTGGAGGCATGCAATGAGCTTGTGGTCCAACAGGTCTCCGATTGTAGAAATGATACGGGTCACCATGGAATCTTATCGGGAAATCCGGTGGAAGTCGGTTAGTGATGCATGGTTGGGTATCCACATATGGTCTAAACAGTGACTGAGCTCCGGTGACTTGGTTGATGGCATTAAACCGAAGGGTATGGTATTATGAGTATGATGCTCGGGGCGTAACTGGTGTGAACAGTGGTTTGTGGGCCTTTTGAGTGGATTGTGTTTGGGGTTTTATAGGAAGTGTCTCATGGGAGGTGTTGGATTTGGGATGAGGCGGAGTGAGGATGATTAGAGTGAGAGGCTCGTTGTGGATGACGGCGTGTTGGGGCGAAGAAATGGAGGCCTCGGTATTTTGGTGAGATGGACGGGGCAATCTTCGGTTACAATCCGGAGGTCGAGTAGCTTCCACCTCTTCATTGTGGTTGGTCACTTTGGTGAAGGGCCCATCAGTTGTGACATCTCTATCGACTCATTGAACGGGTTTTGTGTTTCCTTGTGGCTCTTCGTGATGACTTCTCCGTAGCCCCAGAGGCTTCTAGAGTTTGGACCGGCTCTCCTTTCGTCAGGCTATCCGGGTTGTCTGCAGCGTCATTTCCCAAACTACCATCCATCAAAGCGGTCTTTCTGAGGTACCGGATCGGAGAAGTTGTAGTGACAGGGGAACTTTCTAACTCCACACGCACTAGGCGGCGACATGATGCTCTCTTCCACTTCATCTGAGCTACGGGGAAGACAAAAGGTAGCTTTAGGCTCGGGTAAAAACTGGGTGAATGCTCATGCTACTGATGGGGAATGACCAATAGGCTTAGACCTATGGGGTAAAAAAAAGGTGGATAGGATCAAATGGGATCTTAAATCCATCTGAGATTCAAATGGGGGTCTACTTACAAGGTTGTAACAGACTTCTTGGAGGACAACGGGGGTCCGTCCAAAGACATAACGAAATCACATAACAGAGGTCTTGGAGGACAACGGGGGTCCGTCCAAAGACTTAACGAAATCACATAACGGAGGTCTTGGAGGACAACGGGGGTCCGTCCAAAGGCTTAACAAAGTGACATTTATTAACGCAAGAATGTGTCAAAGACAAGAAACAAAGAACGGAGCAAGCTCATGCCACGTGCAATTACTTATTCATTCAACTTTACTTAAAACGCATTTTTGTTCCTAAATGGTTGGAAAAGATTCCTCTTCTTTTTCGTAACTACTCTAAATCATGGATTAGTGGAGGCCATCACTACGCCTATAGACCCCTCGTTTTTCACCTGTCTTGCACACTCCTAAGGATGGACTGTCCCGGGCGAGGGTCCTATAGGGCAAGCGGCTTCCACCGACCAAAAGAAACGAACCTAGGGTCTAGTGCATCGCAAGATTCCCAATGCGCGATCCATTCCAATCATGATTAAGCCCCGGTTAAGATCTAAATTCGTGTTAGGGACTTAAGGGACTTCCGGCACAACCTCATCTTTGATGAGGGCTCTCGAACCTTATCCTTGGGCTTAAGGATGATTAGTATGGACCATTCATTAGGGCTCGACAACACGGTGTCACCCTATCCTTAATACGTGACTTAGGTTAATTACGGTCAACATTAACGCGTAAGTCAAGGACCGGGTCGAAGTTGACCATGGTCACACTTGCTTTCACAAGGAGTCATGACTCGGGCATTAACTTGGCCATGATTAACCTTAGACACACATTAGGATGTGGCAACGTGAGCTAGACCAAAAACCAACCGAAGTCACGGTATTTGTGTGTCACAGACAAGTGTGGTTGACTCGGCTCAGAAGGGGATGTGGAATGGACCCGTGCGCGCTAGAAGGGCACAAGAGCACCAATCAAGCTACATCGTGGCATCCATCCCGGGTTTGAAGGGTATTTGGAACGTGCAAGGTCAAGTGCGCGTAGTGTGAAGCCTTCTATGTTCCCTTTTGAGTCAAAATAGAAATTTTCCAATCCGTTTTAACATTATGAGCATTGTATAATCAACAACAATGAGCAAGCATGAACGAGCTATTTACACAAGCAATCAAGAAAGAATCTTATGAACAAAGCGAAAACTCGCATGTACAACAAATTGTGCACAACCAAAGAATCCTTTGAAATCAACATCTTTCAAGAAGAACAATTCTTTTGAAAATCATTTGCAAAACAAGTTGTGTACAACAAAGAATTCGAAAACCTTTTACAAAATGGGTTATGCACAAGGAGGTTTTGAAAATCCAAATTTATGTCCAAAAGTTTGTACATAACCAAGCTTCAAGAAACAAGTTTTGGCTAGAAAAGAGGAAGGTAATGTGCACGAACCAAACAGTAAATGGAACCTGGAAAAACAGAAGCCAAAGGGACACAGAATGTTTCTGCCCTGCACAAAATTGTTAAATTTTGGAACATTTCGTTCCCTGCCCAACATAGCCGTACGGCTATAGAATGCTGGAAATTATTTTTTTGCAGTTTTTCATCTTCTGATCATCAAGCCCCAGTTTATTGGACATCCAGGATAGTTTCCACTCCAGAAAGTTCAAACAGAAACTCAGCACACACAAAACAAGCACAAAAGTTAACGGAAACGGGGGACGGGAGTTTGACCCACACAAAAGTCTCCTCAAAGCTTCTAAAAAGAGGTTTGCAAACACTTTTGTCCCCAGTGGAGTCGCCACTGTAAGGATCCCGCCCCGCGCGCGCAGAAACGCGACGGGTTTTGGGTGCGAAACGCCAAACACGGTTAACACGCCAAAGATAACGGAGTCGCCACTTTCGTTAATTATTTAACCCAACAAAAGAAAAGGTTAGAGATTCTCTTAGTTCGGAGGTCAGGTTACGCCTTGGGAAGAGTTTCACGTCACCTAAGCCGCCTCGGGCAAAGCTAAGTCTCCCTTGTGTTAGTTAACGAAAGTGCATGTGTGTGTGTGTATTTTAAAAGGGGAGAAACTGACTGCTTAGCAAATCCAGTTAGTTATTTAACAGAAAGGGTTTATTTTGCAAACTTTTTGGTCAGAAAAGGAGAAAAATGGAAGATGCCCTCCCCAGCCAAAGTAGCCGTACGGATGGGGAGGGCTCTCCATGGAATTTTTACAGTTTATCAGAAAGACAGTCCAGTTTCAGTCAAAACAGGGGATCTTTGCTGAAACTGGACTGGAATACTGATTTCCAGTTTATGATTAACAACAAAACCTTGAAGAGTTCATTCCTATGCACCTTGATCATCAAAGGAGCCCAAAAAACAAAGATTTGGGTGTGATAAAAGGCAATCAATGGAGAAATTTATGAAAAGTTGATGAACATGACATTCAAACCAAAATGACCATTTGGTGGATAAAGATTGCAACTTTACCACCAAAATGGACTTATTACACAAGATTAAACCTTTAGGGACACAAATATAACATAAAGATCAAATCTTTATGTCCCATATTTGGTGATTTATGGCTAGGCCATGGTTGAGATGATAAAGATTGAAGCTTTATCCCCCAATCATGACTCTTATGGCCAAACAAGAATATCATCAACATGAAATGTAACAAATCATGATCATCCTAGGTTTTATCCCATAAATCACACACTAGGTGTGAAGGGCACCTTGAATCACCTCATGATTTGGATCATATACATATATAATCATAATATATATAGCTTGGAAAGTCTAAGACTTGTATAATATGTAGATATAGTGCTTGAGATGGACAAGACTTGCAAGAAATATAAAGTGCTTGAAATGGACAAGACTTTGCAAGAACAAGAAGAAGTAATACAAGATAAACATGTAATATTAATAAAGATAAAAAAGAGTTTGAGATGAAGAAGAAGATGGGGAGAAGGAGGCCTCACCTATTGTGGTTATGGCCTATCTTCTTCTCTAATCACTCAAAGGTGTATATCACTCACTTTCTGCTCTCAAACTGGCAGAGTTTCAACTCACAAACGTTTTTCTCCCCCCTAAATGATCAGCATGGGGTTCAATTTACAGGGACTGAGGGCACCCAAACCAGCCGTACGGCTAGGGGCCCCAAGTACCCAAACCATCCGTACGACTCGACTTGGCGAGCTTCTGGATTTTTCTAAGTTTAATTCCAGTTCAGTCCTGGAACATCAGGTTTATCCTAGTGAGGCCCTGGCCCTTTGGTTTATCCCTGAATGGTACCAAGAATTCCTCTAAGTAGGTCAATTTTAGATTGGGGTACTTACAGTCGGCAATACTTCCTGGCACTTTAAAAGTGCCGGAATTTCCCGGCACCGCTAATTTCCGGCACTTTTTAAAGTGCCGCTAATTTAAATAAAATTATTTTTAAATTTACCCGGATTCGAACCCACAACCTCTTGCATACGAAGCACACGTTCTACCGCTAGGCTAAATCTTTTTTTGTTATAAATTTTCATATACAATTATTTGTTACAAAACAAAAACTTATATTAGGGCATTTCTATTATTGTAGTCCATAAAAATCTAATATAAGTAACAAATTAAAGCAAAGTTACATGAAAAATATGACTAAATTTAAAAATTAAATAAAAATTTTAAAATAAACATCTTGTTTTTAGCGGCACATTATAAAAAAGTGCCGGAAATTAGCGGCACTTATAAAAAGTGCCGGAAATTCCCGGCACTTTTGAAAAAGTGCCGCTAATTCCCGGCAGTTTTTCAGAAGTGCCGCTAATTTCCCGGCACTTTTTCAGAAGTGCCGCTAATTCCCGGCACTTTTTCATAAGTGCCTCTAATTCCCGACACTTTTTTATAAAGTGCCGAAAATTTAACGGCACTTGTTAGAAAGTGTCGGGAATTAGCGGCACTTATGAAAAAGTGCCGGGAATTAGCGGCACTTTTGAAAAAGTGCCGGGAATTAGCGGCATTTTTTCTAAAAGTGCCGAAAATTAGCGGCACATATGAAAGTGCCGGTAAATAAGTACCGGGAAAAGCCATTTTTGTTGTAGTGATTAGGGAATCCCGGGACTTGGGGCATGTCAGTTGGTATCAGAGCTACCCTGGTTTAGCTACCCTGTTTAGCTACCTTGGTTTAGCTCTAAGCCTGGATAGGGTCTATGGCCTAGGTTGGGTTAGTCTTGGGTGTGTTATTAACGCCGAGTGTTTACCTAGAGGTACAATGAGTTCTGAAGGTACAAGTGGTAGTAATCAGCTGAGATCAGCAACTCCTCAAGAAGAGATGGCTGATAATATAGACTGGAATTATCCTTATCGACTTACAAAGTTTTTGAAGTTGAAACCTCGTAGCTTTGACGGGGAACCGGATGCTAAGAAGGCAGAAGAGTGGATTGAAAGTATAGAAAAGATATTTACAGCCTTGAGATGTGCAGGAGGTGATAAGGTAACCTTTGCAACATTTAAACTTGAAAAGGCCGCTGAACATTGGTGCCAAGTGTTGAATATAAGCTGGGAACTGGAAGGTGTACCACAGACTTGGGAGAATTTTCTCAAAGCATTCAAGTCATAGTTTATTCCAGCAGTGGTCCAAGACAGAAAAGAGATGGAGTTCCTTAATCTGGAGCAGGGAAGCTTGACAGTGGGGCAATACTCAACCAAGTTCACAGAATTGGCTAGGTATTGTGATCACTTAGTTACAAATGAAACAAAGAAGGCACGGAGGTTTGTGAAGGGGTTGAAGACCGAGTACAGGAAGCAACTTCTTTCTCTACAGCTTACTAGTTATCAACAAGCAGTGGAGAGGGCTTATGGCATTGAAAATGACATTGAAGAACACAAAGTAAAGTTGGGAACAATCATGACAAGTCGTGTTTCAGAGAAAGCATAGGGATCTGGTTCTAAGGGTGGTAAATCTAGCCGCCAAGATCGTCGATTTCGACAACCCTCTGAAAGCAAAGGTAGTATATCAACTGGTTCTAAGACAACAGTCCAAGGTTCCAGGAAAGTGTGTGGTTATTCCTTGAAAGAAGGCCATTCTGAAGACAAGTGTTGGATAAAGCTTGGGAAATGTTTATCTTGTGGGGAAACAGGGCACTTTATCAAGAATTGTCCTAAAAGAAAAGGAAGTCAAGTTGGGGGTACGAGTCAACAGGCCTCAGGTACTAAGAGAGATAGTGAGGGTCGACCTAAAGTTCAGGGTCGAGTGTTTGCTCTAGATCAGGAGGGTGTAGCTGAGTCTTCTGCAGTTATAGGAGGTACTATATTACATTCTAGTACGAGAGTGCGAGTCCTGATAGATCCAGGCTCATCTCATTCTTATGTGGCATCTCATTTTGTGTCGCATTTGCATGTTCTTCCTGATTCTATGCCTTATGTGCTAGAAGTATCTTCCCCTATGGGAGATTGCATGTTTGCTTTTGAGGTCTATAAGAAATGTGAAGTTCTTGTGGGTGATCATGCCCTTCTTGCTGACCTAGTCGTGTTACCTACAAGGGACTTCGACGTGATTCTTGGCACGGATTGGCTTTATGTGCATCATGCATCTGTTGATTGTCATAGAAAAGTAGTAACTTTTTCTATACCTGGTTTGCCTGATTTTACCTTTGAAGGTGATAGGCCTATGTATGATATACGTGTTATTTCTGCTTTAAAAGCTAGAAAACTTTTATCTCATGGTTGTGCCGGGTATCTCGCATGTGTGCTTGACAAGAGTTTATCTGTTCCCAAGATCGAAGATATTCCTGTTGTGTCTAAATTTTCAGATGCATTCTCTTCTGAGTATAACATGCCACCTGATCGAGAGCTTGAGTTCTGTATTGAGTTATTACCAGGTACATCACCAATCTCTAAAGCACCTTATAGAATGGCTCCAGCTGAGTTGAAAGAATTAAAAACAGCTTGAAGAATTAGTTGAAAGGGGATTTATCAGGCCTAGTGTATCACCGTGGGGTGCACCAGTGTTATTTGTCAGAAAGAAAGATGGGACTCTGCGATTATGTATTGATTACAGAGATCTTAATCAGGTAACCATAAAGAACAAATATCCGTTACCTCATATTGATGACTTGTTTGATCAGCTTCAAGGTTCAGCAGTGTACTCGAAGCTTGACTTAAGAAGTGGTTATCATCAGTTGAAAATCAGATATGAGGATATACCAAAGACAGCCTTCCGCACCAGGTATGGGCATTATGAGTTTATTGTTATGCCATTCGGTTTGACAAATGCTCCAGCTGTATTTATGGATTTGATGAACCGTATATTCAAACCATATCTGGATTGTTTCGTGGTGGTATTCATTGATGATATTCTTGTGTATTCTAAATCACGGGCTGAGCATGAGCAACATCTCAGAGTGGTTGCTAGGATTCATTGTTAGTACACCCACCTTAATTTGATTGATCCATGCCACGTGTCCTTTTATGGACTTTAGGACCGCATGTAATGAAGTTCTACTTCAATTTTTAGATAAGTCCATTTCTAGATTTTGATTGTCTAGGCTGAGTATAGTTCGGTTTTATACCTTAGCGGTTTAGTGCTTCAAGCCGTCATCTTGAGACCGCCAGCATGGAGTCCTCCAGTTTTCATCAAACTGCAGTTTGCTTGTTTGATGAAACCGCCCATCAAGATCATTCTTCAAACCGCCCCTATGCTTGATGAAACCGCAGAGCAGTTACTGAAGAATTAAAGATATGTCATTTATTCCTTAGACAAACATTCCCTTTTTAACCGTAAAAGGATGTTGTTATGTCATGTCAAAATAACTCTAAGTTAACTTGGAGTTTCTGCAAGGAATGTCAGTTTGTCTATCAGTTTGAATTGTTTACCGTTAGTCCTTTCTGCAACAAAGGACAAATGTCAGGTAGAGGTGCAACAACTTCCTAGGACTACAAGACAAAACCAAGGACGAAAATGACAGCTCAACCAATGGGATTTCGACAGCACTGTACCCTTCAGATTTGATTTAAATCATTACCCAACGGTCACAAGGGTGCTCTGCCTATAAATAGCCTCCATTATTCAACAATGAAGGTTGCTGAGCTTCAAGAGATTCATTCCCAAGTGTTCAAGTTTGCTTTGAAGATTCAAACCCAGATATTCATATCTTCAAACCATCTCCTTAGCAAACCCAGTTTTCTTCATCAAAGCTTCAAGCCTAACAACCTTTCATATTCAGCCTTTACACCAAAAGACTTCCATTTGCTCAACCATCAATTAGGTACTTAGAGCATTTGATTTCTTTTCACACACACACACCCGATTTATATGATCACATAGATTATATACTTCGAAAACACCGGTTGTTATTATAGCTTAGCTTAGACTTATTGTTTAGAGTTTAGATTCATCTTGTAAAACCTCCTCTAAATTAATACAAGTCTAGTAGCTATTAGAAAATCCTAGACTAACCATCTAGGTAGAGGACGTAGTTCATTTAAGAACGAACCTCTTCAATTTGTGTGTTTGATCTTTATTTTCTATCTTGATATTTATCTTTCTTGTTTGTGGTCTTTAACTTGTCTCCATATACGAAATGACTTGAAAGATGAATTGTGTTTTCCTTTGAACTTTAAGTTTAACTATTCTGTTGCATCATAGTGTTTTCTCAACCTGAGTCAAACCGCCTAACTCTTTAACTAACCTATTTGGCCAAACCTCAAACTCCGCTGTGCATTTTATCAGTTCGGTTCTTGTGCTTTGAACCCCAGTTGGCCAAACTGATAAGTAATCGATTTATTTTAAGGGTATTTTAGAAAAAGTTTTGGACCACTATTCACCCCCCCTCTAGCGGTTCTATACCCTTCGTGCCCTCTAGGACCAACAAGTGGTATCAGAGCATATCCACCAAACTTGTTTCTACAAGCTTAACCGCTTGGGTGCTGATCCAATGGCAAACACAAACACCCATATGATGCAAACATCCAATTCGAATCACTTACCGATTCTGGATGAAGATAGTTTTATCTTTTGGAAAGATAGGATGATGAAACACATGATTTCATGTGATCGTAGACTGTGGACCGCAGTTACTGATGGACCATATGTTCCTATGAAAGCTAATCCACGTGCAGGAACCGCAGGAGAAGAAGCTGAAGTTAAGAAGTTAGAAAGTGAATGGACTGATGCAGACCGCATCAATGTGGATTTTGATGGAAGAGCTATGTCCATGCTAGTGTCAGCTATTGACTTGAGGACTCATTCTAAGGTGCTTCACTGCAAAACCGCAAAGGCTACCTGGGATGCTATAGTTGACTTTCTTGAAGGAGATTCAGATACCAAGAAGAACCGCCTCTATCAACAGAGAAGACTCTTTGACTATTTTGTTAAAGATCCTAAGGAATCTCTTAGACAATGCTATGAGAGGTTTATTGATATTGTTAATGTGTGTTTTTCTCTTGGACATGTCTATTCTAATACAGATTTGAACATGAGATTCATGCAAGCACTTGGTAGCAAATGGCTGATCAAAACTACTAACATTGAAGACAACAAGGACTTGGAAGCTCTTGATCTTCGACACTTGTATGCCATGCTGAAGGTTTTTGAATTCAAGCTTGAAGAGGTCCATGAAACCGAAAGCAGATTTAAGACACTCTCTCTAGCTGCATTCAACAATACCTCATCTCCTGTCTACAATCCAGACCATCATCAAACTGCTCCTCACCTCCACTTACAAACCGCTCCTCCTGACCAAAATGTTCCTAGATACAATCCTCAAACCGCACCTTCTGAGTATTACCAACAGTCTCACCAATCCTATCCTCAATCACATCAACCATATCCTCAATCTTATCAGCAGTCTCATCAACCCTACACTCATTCCCAAAGTTCTTATGCTCAAAGTGTAGGATCACAATCCTCAAGTTCTACTCAAGTTGATTTTGATGAAATGGATGATGAAGAATTTGCTTTGTATGTGAAGAAATACACCAAGTTCAGGAAAAAACAATAGATCTCAATTTCCATCCAAAGGCCCAGCAAAGTTTGTCCCTCCAACCAGATTCAACAAAACTGCAGATCCCAAGACAAGGGATGACTTAGTTTGTTATAACTGCAGACAGCCAGGCCATTTTGCTTCAAGTTGTCCCAAACCGCGTTATGAAGCCGCGCCTGCAAAGAAACCATTCAACAAGAAGTTCGTGAAAAGAAGAGGAATGGTAGCTGACCAAGGAGATCAACCGCTGACATGGATGAGTTCAGACTCAGATGAAAGTGATGATGAAGAAACTGCAAATCTCTGCCTCATGGGATTTGAAGAAAGAATTGAAATTGACGAAAGCCTTCCACTGCCAAATCAACAAATGAAGTCAGTTTCACCTAAGACTCCTGAGGCTAGATTAAGCAAAGCTCCTACAACACCAAACTACACTCCTGAGGTTCAAGTAGACCAAAGTCATGATGACCAGGTACTAGAACGTGCTAATATTATATGTCAACAACACATTGTGCTTAAAAAGGCATATAAACTAATGGCTGCGGAACTTGAAGAATCCCAACGTGTATGTAAATCCCACAAGGAGGAAATTGAAAACCTCAAGCTCTAAATTGCTGGGATATCTACTATTGTGGATGAAAACCGCTATCTGAAGGACAGAACCGAGGTACTTCTCACCCAAATCCATGAGCTTACCGTACAAAGGGATGACCTTCAAAAAGTGACCGATGTATGGACTAAGTCTGGTGTCACCGTGGAACAAATCCTAAATTCACAAATTCCTACTTCGGATAAAAGTGGATTGGGGTTTAAAACCGATGATGGGTGTAAGTGTCCTTGTCTCTGTGCCGAAGGTGGTGTGAAACTTACTGAACAAACCAAAGAAATTCCTAAGGTTAATCATGCCGGTAAAAAGGGCTCAAAACAAGAAATTAAAAGGCAAAATTATTTCTTTGAGTATCCTAAAAACCAGACTGGGAGAGATTCAAAGTGGAAAGAGAAATCCATAGCGGCTGAGGCAACCAAGGAAGTATTGAGTGATGAAACCGCTCCTAGTCGGTTTAAGGAAATTCCTATCATTTTCCCTAAAGCCGCACCTAAGAGGAAGGTTGAGCTCAAGAAAGTAATCTTTGTTAAAGCCAAAACCGCTGACCCAGTAAAACATGAGAAACCGAAGGTCAGTAGGGTTTGTAAAACCGCAACCAAAACCTGGATTTATTCATTGTGCTATTTGTGCTGATTATGGTCATGGTGCTGGTCATTGTCTTTTAAGGTTCACACCCAATGCCAAGGGACGTAAAAATCCTAAGGTCAAACAGGTGTGGGTCCCAAAAAGCTGCTAACCCTAGGACCCAAAAGAATAAGGGGGACCAAAATCTTTAATGTTTATTTTTCAGATCTTATGCTTTATGGCTGGAACCGAAAAGAAGAATAAGGATCTTTGGTACTTGGATAGTGGTTGCTCACGACACATGACCGGAGATAATGAACTTCTTTGTGATTTCATCAGTATGAGAGGCCCCCCAGTAGTGTTTGGAAATAACAAGAAAGGAGAAACAATAGGATATGGGGCAATCAAACGTGGAAAAGTGACCATTGAAAATGTGTCACTAGTAGAAGGACTCAAGCACAACCTTCTCTCCATATCTCAGTTTTGTGACAAAGGAATGAACTGCAACTTTACTTCAACTAATTGTTTCATCAAAGATGCAACTTCCGGAGTTACTCTACTGACTGGCAACAGAACAGGTGATGTATATATGATAGATTTGAGTAATGTTGTTTCTATTGCTGACCTCTGTTTTGTAGCCAAAAATGTTAGTGAAAGCAGCTGGTTATGGCATAAGCGGCTCAGCCACTTGAACTTCAAGTATCTAGCAAAACTGCAAAGGGATGGTCTTGTCAAAGGACTACCCAAAGTGGCTGACCATCATGATAAGAAATGTAAAGCATGCCAGCTTGGTAAGCAGCCCAAACAGTCATTTCTAAGCAAAACCGCTTCTTCAACAAACCGCTGCTTACAACTGCTTCACATGGATTTATTTGGACCTGTCCCAACCGCCAGTATAGGAGGAAACCGCTATACCTTGGTGGTTGTTGATGACTTTTCAAGATATACATGGGTGGAAATGATGGCCTCAAAAGATGATACTTATGGCATCGTAACCGCTCTATTTAGATAGCTCCAAACTCAGAAATTGGATGACATTGTTGCTGTGCGTTCAGATAATGGAACCGAATTTATAAACAATGGTGTTGCCCAATATTGTGATGATCATGGAATTGATCATAACTTCTCTGCCGCTGGGGTTCCACAACAGAATGGAGTTTTAGAAAGAAACAACAGGACATTGATTGAAGCCGGGAAGACTATGATTGCAGAAGCAAAGCTTCCCAAATACTTCTGGGCCGAAGCTGTCAATACCGCATGTTTCACCCAGAACCGCTCCCTAATCATCAAAGTTCACAACAAGACTCCTTATGAATTGTGGAGAGGCAGATCACCCAACATTGTCTTCTTTAAAATATTAGGATGCAAATGCTACATCTTATAGAATGGCAGAGAGCATCGAGGTAAATTTGATGCTCAGGCCGATGAAGGTATCTTTGTTGGTTATTCAAAACACTCTAAAGCTTTTCGTTGTTTCAATAAAACTTCATTGAAAATTGTAGAGTCAGTCCATGTTACATTTGATGAACATGATCTTCTTGAGCCACATATGGCTCCAAATGTTGCTGATGATTTTAGTGGTTTTGAGACAGGTACATCTTACCCTAATCATGCAACCGCAAATGACCAACCTACTCAAACCGCTCCATCAGGTTCTCCAGCCGCTCCAAATCAAACTGAAGGTGTTGCTGTAGAACCGCACTCTTGTGATCCCATTCAAACCGTTGATCCAGTTCCAAACATCACCTTCAATAAAGATTTCAATGAATATCAAGAAGAGCCTCCTCTAGAAAATCTTCAAGAAATAGTGGTTCATGAAGACCTCCCCCCAGAAATCAATGAGCATAGAGACCATCCAACAACTAATGTTATAGGTCCTATCAGTTCTGGTGTTCAAACAAGAGGAAGCTTAACACATAGAGATAACCACAGTTTGTTCTCAACCGCACTGTTATCTCAGATGGAACCGAAGAAGGTAGATGAAGCTCTAAGTGATCCAAGTTGGGTAGCTGCAATGCAAGAAGAGCTCAATCAGTTTGAAAGATGCAGAGTTTGGACTCTAGTTCCAAGGCCCAGGGATCACACTGTAATTGGAACAAAATGGGTATACAAAAATAAGATGGATGAAAATGGTACTATAACAAGAAACAAAGCAAGGTTGGTTGCTCAAGGTTATAGGCAAGAAGAAGGGATTGATTATGATGAAACCTTTGCCCCTGTAGCCAGACTTGAAGCCATTAGATTGTTCCTGGCCTATGCCTCCTTCAAGAAATTCAAGTTATATCAAATGGATGTGAAGAGTGCATTTCTGAATTGTGAACTACAAGAAGAAGTTTATATATCTCAACCGCCAGGATTTGAAGACAACAAATATCCTAATCATGTCTTCAAGCTCAAGAAGGCCTTGTATGGACTCAAACAAGCTCCAAGAGCATGGTATGACACTCTATCTAAATTTCTTATTGAACAAGGCTTCTCTAGAGGTAAAATTGATACAACCTTATTTATTGCTAAACACAAAGGTCATTCATTATTAGTTCAAATATATGTTGATGATATTATTTTCGGATCTACTAATGAAACTATGTGTGTTAAGTTTGAGAAGCTTATGAAAGGTAAATTTGAGATGAGTATGATGGGAGAGTTGACATTCTTTCTTGGACTCCAAATCAAGCAATGTCATGATGGAATCTTTATCAACCAAGCCAAATACACCAAAGACTTGATCAAGAAATTTGGGCTTGAAACCGCTAAGCCAGTTGATACCCCAATGCAAAAGGCCTGCAGTTTGGATCGAGATGAACAAGGTAAGAAAGTGAATCAGACACTCTACCGAGGTATGATTGGCTCTCTTCTTTACTTAACTACAAGTAGGCCAGATATAATGTTCAGTGTATGTGTTTGTGCTAGATTTCAAGCTGACCCTAGAGAATCTCATCTTATAGCTGTTAAACGTATTATTAGATATTTATGTGGCTCTGTTAACCTTGGACTTTGGTACTCCAAAGAATCTTCATTTGATTTGTTAGGTTATTCAGATGCTGACTTTGCAGCATGTAAGATTGATAGAAAGAGCACTAGTGGTACATGTCAGTTCCTTGGATCTCGGCTTGTATCATGGTCTAGCAAGAAACAAGCATCGGTTTCAGTCTCAACCGCTGAAACTGAATACATAGCAGCTGGAAGCTGTTGCTCTCAAATTCTCTGGATGAAACAGCAGTTGGAAGACTATGAAGTATTTGAAAATAATTGCCCTATCTACTGTGATAGTACTGCAGCAATTTCTATCTCCAACAATCTAGTTCAACACTCAAAAACCAAGCACATTGACATAAGATATCATTTCCTCAAAGATCATGTTGAAAAGAAGAATATTTTTCTAGCAAAGGTGGGAACCGATGATTAAATTGCTGATATCCTCACCAAACCGCTTGAAAATTCAAGGTTCTTTCATTTACGAGGAGAAATGGGTATGCTGGAACTAACTTAATATATTTCATGCCTATTTATTTCTTAGTCTAATAATATTTGTTAAGTATTTTGGCTCTATTAAGAAAAAGGAAATAGTGCTCGGTTCTATCAAAATTGGAAACCGCTATATAAGTTCGGTTGAAGATCCCGGTCAAACCGAAGAGTCAAGAAAAATAATGTCAGTTTGAACCAAACCATAAGGAGAAATCAAACTATCGGTTTAATCCAGTAAAACCGAAGCACATCTGAGAGATATCCGTTTCATAAAAACCGAGAATGAGAAAAGGTAAGTCGGTTTACTCAAACCGCTCAAGTATGATATTGCATTTTAGTCCCTACTTTATGTCACTTCATTCTTTAAGGATCTTTATGCAATTATCTCTGCCGCATTAAATGCAAATTGACAGGTACACTGACGGTTGAGTTTCCTTCAGCCGTCATGCCCGCTCCACTACCCGAGGTGGTTAATTGAGTATAAAAGACAAACTAAATTTTAATTTAACTTTTTACCTTCTTACTCTTTTAGCAAAATCTCTCTCTTTCTCCTCTGCACTCTCTCTGCACTCTCTTTGTTCTCACTCTAAAAATTTCATACTTAAACAATTTTCGAAATGGCACCAAAGAAAACCATTGATCTGGCTTCTACTTCTACATCGTCCAAACCATCTAAGCCCGATATGGTATGAATTTCTGAACCCTAACTCAGTTTATTTCATTTGTCCGCCATTGTTGAAGCTTAAAAGCTTGTTCATCTTCCTTTAATCATTTTATGCTTTTTCTTCGAATTTTTGGTTGGCCCGAACTCGCATTGTCCTATATATACTGATTGATTACTTTATTTCATGATTTGTGTTCAATTTTGAGCAAAATCAATTTTTGGGTTATTTGGTGTTCTTGCGCATATTTGCAGATTCTGGGTTCTAGTGTTGTTATTTGCCATAGCTTATTTAGAACTTTGTTAGAATCTGCCCTTTGTGATCGTTTTGATATAATTTTTTTATATTTTGGTTAAGATTTTGTTTTGCATGTTCATACTCTGTTCTTTGTGTTCTTCGTGCATTCAAACTCTTTTTTAAAATTTTCCCTCTTTGATCCATTTTATTCATACTGTTCATTTACTTTTATGTTTTTACTCTTTTACCCTTACTTTTCTTGAACCGCATATTTTCATTGTTAGGATTCCTCGTTATAGTTTGTAAATCTTACTCAAACCGCGGTTTGCTTAAGGTTTCAAACTGCCATTCTTCAAATTACTTTTAACTTAGAATATCTTTCAGGATCCTTCAAACTTTGTCCCCGGTTCTAGAATTCTAAAGGAGGAATTCAAGCAAGATGCAGTTGGGAGGAAGCTACTCAAACTGCTTGGAGATGCTAAGCTTCTTCCCTTGTTCCTAATGGATAAACCCCAATTTGTAACAATTATCTGTGCTGAATTTTTTGAGAATGGGATCTCCACAAATGCTGCCTTGCTGGATGTAAGAGGAGAACCGATAAGGGATCTGGAAACCGGAGAAGTGAAATTTGAAGATGCTATCAAGTCCACAGTTTGTGGCAAGTCTGTGGTTCTAACCGCTTCCAAGATCGCAGTTCTAGCTGGTCTTGAGAACTCTGGAGTTATGGGGATCAAACCAGAACTTCTGAGCAGTACTACAATAGAGCTAATTGGAGTTAATTCTTTCTCCACCAAGAATTCCTCCAAGAAGGATTTTGGAGAGGTTATGTCACTGCTATATGATTTGGTAGATACTGGGGTTATGTGCAAAAATGAAAACCATAACAACTTTACCAGTGATCAGTATGCTTACTGTGTGGCAATTCTTAAAGGGAAGAAACTGCACTGGCCCAAGGTTGTGATGAAGGAGATCATCAATGCCCTAAACCGCCTCCATGCTGCTAAAGCCGCTGGGAAGTCCAAGATCAGGACCCACTGCAGGCTTCTGACTAAGTTTTTGCACCAAGACACTGACATCTTCAAGTTATCTACAGAAAACAAGGACTATTGGTTGGATCCAATTGAGAAGTCTATTTTTGGATCGTCAAAGTTTGATGCATTCAGAAGCGCATTTGGATGGCGGTTTGCACAGGCCGTATGGAATGAGGATCCCTTGCCTGAAGCCAAACGTGGCCCTTTCCCTGAAGCTCGGCTCAACAAGTCAAACAAACCGTATGTTGGTGCCATTGCTGATCAGGCCCATGCTACAATGTTAAGGAATGAAGGTCAGACTGCCACTTTGAACAGATTGGGGTTGAGTCAGTTAGCTCAAACCGCGGTATAGGCTGAGGGGGAGCCTACGGCTGAGGGGGAGCCTACGGCTAAGGGGGAGCCTGTAGTTCGGTCTAGACCTGCGGCTCGTCCCAAGGAAACCGCTGCTCCAAGAAAAAGGAAGGGAACCATCCAAATTCCCTCAGTTATTACTAAGGTAGACCTAGCCAAACCTCCCTCTAAACCCTCATCCAAACCGCTCTCTAAACCTTCATCTTCTTCATCTTCATTCCCACCAATCAAACTTTCCCCTACCTTTTCAAAACCTCCAATTCCAAAACCTCAAATTAAACCTCTCTCTCCATTACATCAGAATGTGGAGAAATCCCTTAACTTTGCTATGGATTCCTCCTCTCTCAAAGCTGCCAAAGCCAAATCCATTCCATAACTCATTCCTTCACCTCATCTTTTCCTCCCTATCTCCTCTCCTCCTAAACCTTCAACTTCTAAACCGTCATCTGTTCAATTCTCTGAAGAACAGTTGGATGAGATTTATAAAGCCTTTCCCAACCTTAAACCTTCTACTCAAACCGAGCCTGAGCAGACCGAAGAGTCTGAGGCTGCGGTTCGGCCTGAGCAGACCGAAGTGTCTGAGGTTGCGGTACAGCCTGAGCAAACCGAAGAATTTGAGGCTACGGCTATGCCTGAGCAGACTGATGCGTCTGAGGCACTAGTCAACCTGAGCAAGACATTGAAATCCTTGAGGTTCAACCGCCGAAGAAAAGAGGAAGGTTAGTAAAGAAAAGTGATTTTGTGGAACATTGGCAGTCAAGGCCACCAGGAGCAGTAGACTTCAGTGAGGCTGACTTAAAAAGAGACCATTCACCTCATGAAGGCTCATTTGCTAAGGAGCTAAGAAAAAGGGCTGAAATGAGGAAGGCAGGCATCGATCCTATGATGATTAAGGACTCACCTCCAGCACTTAAGAGAAAACTGAACTTTGATTCACCAGAACATACTCCATCTTCATCTCCAGACTTACCATATGCTGCAGCAGTTCAACCATCACCAGTTCTCTCAACTGCTCAACCTTCGGTTTCTACATTTTTGGCTCAACCATCTTCGTTGGTTCAACCGCTAGCTTTAACTGAAGTTCAACCGTCGGTTCTATCTACTGTTTCTCCGTCAGCTCAGACAACGATTTTAATTATCAAACCGAAAACAAGGAAAAGGAAGAGTGCTGCTGAACTGGCTTCCTACTTGAAGCGGTTAAAATCAGAGACTTCAAGGGATAGAAGGGCTGGGGCTCGTGCTCGTGCCGCTGCTAAAGCCGAAGAAAGGTTTCTCAAGTCAGGCCGCCCCAACCCTTATGCAATTTTTCCCAAAGATGATATGGAAGCTGTTGTGGACCAAATCATTCTAGCCGCTGCAAAACAGCTCTTGGCTGAAATAGCCTATCAGCTTATGAATGATCCCACTCTTGCCTCCAAATTCTTTCTGTTCTTTAATTGTCTTTGCATTCCCAATCTCTATAGATTATTCATTGTGCCTTCTCCTTCCATCTTTCTCTATGATGACTATATGAGATATGATGTTCCTCCTCCTCAAACTGAAATTATTCCTTATTATTTTTCCCTTCCTTTTGACCCCATAGAATTTGAAACCGCCATTAGGGTGTCTATGGGTGAAACCTTAGAAGATGCACATACTCTCCTGAAAGGCAAATCTAAACTGCATTCTTCTCCTTCCCTTCAAACCGATGATACCATCTCTCTTTCTTCTGATGATGAGTCTGTGCCAGACTACACTCCTTCTGATGAACCTCCTCCTTCATTTTCTTCCTATCCAGTTTTACCACTTCGTGCCTCAACCGCCGATTTGATAGATGCGGTTAGGAACATTCAGTTTCATCAGCAAGCCGCCACTTCTCGGTTTGACACTCATCTCCTCACTATTCAGTCTGATCTTGATGCCATTAAGGGGGAGAGAGTGAATGATATCTTTGAGATAAAAAATATGATGAAAGGAGTTTTGGAGAATCAACTTGCCCTTCAAGACATGGTCAGAACCAACCATGAGATTTATTCCTTAAAGCAGCAGGCAGTTGATTCCAGGATGGACTATATTGAAGGAAAGCTTGACATCTTGGCTCAACATTCATTTGACAGCACTGAGCATTTAATGCTTAGAACCGGCAGATTAGTCAGACAAACTGCTGCTATTGAATCTAGAATCAATGAACCGACTGTGGTTCGGCTTCGTGCAGCAAATTTGATCGTTGAAACCGTTCATGCCTCCGGTTCAGGAAATGCTGTTCCAACCGACAATGCCAATGTTGATCAAGCCACCCAAGATCAAGCTGCAGTTGTTGATCAAGCCGCCCAAGATCAAGCTGCAGTTGATGATCAAGCCGCGCAAGCCAATATTGCTGAAAATGCTGAAGATGTTATAGCTCCTGCTGCCGGTGATGAGATAGACTAGATTGTAATTTCTAAGTCTTTTGTGTTTTCTCTTATAATTCATGTACTTTGTAAGTTTCAAGCCTTTGTGATTGAATTATAATGAGAATGACTGCATAGCATTCTGTTTCCAAAACTTTGTTTATTCAAACTGCTTGTTTGTGAAACAATGCTTGTATTTCTTAAAACCTCATGCACTACATTCATCATGAAAATACTTTTAAGTGCATTGTGTTTTAAACATTCAGTTTAAATATGCATTTCTGATTCTCAAAATCATATCATTCTATATGCATCTGAATGTATTTCTTTTCTATCCTTTCTTCACTTCCTTTGTCTTTGATAGATTAGAAATCTATGATCTAGCATAGTGTGTGCATTGACTTGGGACATGCAATTTCATGAAATTTATTTCGGACATGTTCTTACCAAGTACAATGTTTTTCTATTATCATAGTGTGGTAATGGCATCAATCAAATAGGGGGAGATTGTTAGGATTCATTGTTAGTACACCCACCTTAATTTGATTGAACCATGCCACGTGTCTTTTTATGGACTTTAGGACCGCATGTAATGAAGTTCTACTTCAATTTTTAGATAAGTCCATTTCTAGATTTTTGATTGTCTAGGCTGAGTATAGTTCGGTTTTATACCTTAGCGGTTTAGTGCTTCAAGCCGTCATCTTGAGACCGCCAGCATGGAGTCCTTTAGTTTTCATCAAACTGCAGTTTGCATGTTTGATGAAACCGCCCATCAAGATCATTCTTCTAACCGCCCCTATGCTTGGTGAAACCGCAGAGTAGTTATTGAAGAATTAAAGATATGTCATTTATTCCTTAGATAAACATTTCCTTTTTAACCGTAAAAGGATGTTGTTATGTCATGTCAAAATAACTCTAAGTTAACTTGGAGTTTCTGCAAGGAATGTCGGTTTGTCTATCAGTTTGAATTGTTTACCGTTAGTCCTTTCTGCAACAAAGGACAAATGTCAGGTAGTGGTGCAACAACTTCCTAGGACTACAAGACAAAACCAAGGACGAAAATGACAGCTCAACCAATGGGATTTCGACAGCACTGTACCCTTCAGATTTGATTCAATGAGTTCTGAAGGTACAAGTGGTAGTAATCAGCTGAGATCAGCAACTTCTCAAGAAGAGATGGCTGATAATATAGACTGGGATTATCCTTATCGACTTACAAAGTTTTTGAAGTTGAAACCTCGTAGCTTTAACGGGGAACCGGATCCTAAGAAGGCAGAAGAGTGGATTGAAAGTATAGAAAATATCTTTACAGCCTTGAGATGTGCAGGAGGTGATAAGGTAACCTTTGCAACATTCAAACTTGAAAAGGCCGCTGAACATTGGTGCCAAGTGTTGAATATAAGCTGGGAACTGGAAGGTGTACCACAGACTTGGGAGAATTTTCTCAAAGCATTCAAGTCATAGTTTATTCCAGCAGTGGTCCAAGACAGAAAAGAGATGGAGTTCCTTAATCTGGAGCAGGGAAGCTTGACAGTGGGGCAATACTCAACCAAGTTCACAGAATTGGCTAGGTATTGTGATCACTTAGTTACAAATGAAACAAAGAAGGCACAGAGGTTTGTGAAGGGGTTGAAGACCGAGTACAGGAAGCAACTTCTTTCTCTACAGCTTACTAGTTATCAACAAGCAGTGGAGAGGGCTTATGGCATTGAAAATGACATTGAAGAACATAAAGTAAAGTTGGGAACAATCATGACAAGTCGTGTTTCAGAGAAAGCATAGGGATCTGGTTCTAAGGGTGGTAAATCTAGCCGCCAAGTGTTGAATATAAGCTGGGAACTGGAAGGTGTACCACAGACTTGGGAGAATTTTCTCAAAGCATTCAAGTCATAGTTTATTCCAGCAGTGGTCCAAGATAGAAAAGAGATGGAGTTCCTTAATCTGGAGCAGGGAAGCTTGACAGTGGGGCAATACTCAACCAAGTTCACAGAATTGGCTAGGTATTGTGATCACTTAGTTACAAATGAAACAAAGAAGGCACAGAGGTTTGTGAAGGGGTTGAAGACCGAGTACAGGAAGCAACTTCTTTCTCTACAGCTTACTAGTTATCAACAAGCAGTGGAGAGGGCTTATGGCATTGAAAATGACATTAAAGAACATAAAGTAAAGTTGGGAACAATCATGACAAGTCGTGTTTCAGAGAAAGCATAGGGATCTGGTTCTAAGGGTGGTAAATTTAGCCGCCAAGATCGTCGATTTCGACAACCCTCTGAAAGCAAAGGTAGTGTATCAACTGGTTCTAAGACAACAGTCCAAGGTTCCAGGAAAGTGTGTGGTTATTGCTTGAAAGAAGGCCATTCTGAAGACAAGTGTTGGATAAAGCTTGGGAAATGTTTATCTTGTGGGGAAACAGGGCACTTTATCAAGAATTGTCCTAAAGGAAAAGGAACTCAAGTTGGGGGTACGAGTCAACAGGCCTCAGGTACTAAGAGAGATAGTGAGGGTCGACCTAAAGTTCAGGGTTGAGTGTTTGCTCTAGATCAGCAGGGTGTAGCTGAGTCTTCTGCAGTTATAGAAGGTACTATATTACTTTCTAGTACGAGAGCGCGAGTCCTGATAGATCCAGGCTCATCTCATTCTTATGTGGCATCTCATTTTGTGTCGCATTTGCATGTTCTTCCTGATTCTATGCCTTATGTGCTAGAAGTATCTTCCCCTATGGGAGATTGCATGTTTGCTTTTGAGGTCTATAAGAAATGTGAAGTTCTTGTGGGTGATCATGCCCTTCTTGCTGACCTAGTCGTGTTACCTATAAGGGACTTCGACGTGATTCTTGGCATGGATTGGCTTTATGTGCATCATGCATCTGTTGATTGTCATAGAAAAGTAGTAACTTTTTCTATACCTGGTTTGCCTGATTTTACCTTTGAAGGTGATAGGCCTATGTATGATATACGTATTATTTCTGCTTTAAAAGCTAGAAAACTTTTATCTCATGGTTGTGCCGGGTATCTCGCATGTGTGCTTGACAAGAGTTTATCTATTCCCAAGATGGAAGATATTCCTGTTGTGTCTGAATTTTCAGATGCATTCTCTTCTGAGTATAACATGCCACCTGATCGAGAGCTTGAGTTCTGTATTGAGTTATTACCAGGTACATCACCAATCTCTAAAGCACCTTATAGAATGGCTCCAGCTGAGTTGAAAGAATTAAAAACACAGCTTGAAGAATTAGTTGAAAGGGGATTTATCAGGCTTAGTGTATCACCGTGGGGTGCACCAGTGTTATTTGTCAGAAAGAAAGATGGGACTCTGCGATTATGTATTGATTACAGAGATCTTAATCAGGTAACCATAAAGAACAAATATCCGTTACCTCATATTGATGACTTGTTTGATCAGCTTCAAGGTTCAGTAGTGTACTCGAAGCTTGACTTAAGAAGTGGTTATCATCGGTTGAAAATCAGATATGAGGATATACCAAAGACAACTTTCTGCACCAGGTATGGGCATTATGAGTTTATTGTTATGCCATTCGGTTTGACAAATGCTCCAGCTGTATTTATGGATTTGATGAACCGTATATTCAAACCATATCTGGATTGTTTCGTGGTGGTATTCATTGATGATATTCTTGTGTATTCTAAATCACAGGCTGAGCATGAGCAACATCTCAGAGTGGTTGTTAGGATTCATTGTTAGTACACCCACCTTAATTTGATTGATCCATGCCACGTGTCCTTTTATGGACTTTAGGACCGCATGTAATGAAGTTCTACTTCAATTTTTAGATAAGTCCATTTCTAGATTTTGATTGTCTAGGCTGAGTATAGTTCGGTTTTATACCTTAGCGGTTTAGTGCTTCAAGCCGTCATCTTGAGACCGCCAGCATGGAGTCCTCCAGTTTTCATCAAACTGCAGTTTGCATGTTTGATGAAACCGCCCATCAAGATCATTCTTCAAACCGCCCCTATGCTTGGTGAAACCGCAGAGCATTTATTGAAGAATTAAAGATATGTCATTTATTCCTTAGACAAACATTCCCTTTTTAACCGTAAAAGGATGTTGTTATGTCATGTCAAAATAACTCTAAGTTAACTTGGAGTTTCTGCAAGGAATGTCAGTTTGTCTATCAATTTGAATTGTTTACCGTTAGTCCTTTCTGCAACAAAGGACAAATGTCAGGTAGTGGTGCAACAACTTCCTAGGACTACAAGACAAAACCAAGGACGAAAATGACAGCTCAACCAATGGGATTTCGACAGCACTGTACCGTTCAGATTTGATTCAAATCTATACCCAATAGTCACAGGGGTGCTCTGCCTATAAATAGCCTCCATTATTCAACAATGAAGGTTGCTGAGCTTCAAGAGATTCATTCCCAAGTGTTCAAGTTTGCTTTGAAGATTCAAACCCAGATATTCATATCTTCAAACCATCTCCTTAGCAAACCCAGTTTTCTTCATCAAAGCTTCAAGCCTAACAACCTTTCATATTCAGCCTTTACACCAAAAGACTTCCATTTGCTCAACCATCAATTAGATACTTAGAGCATTTGATTTCTTTTCACACACACACACACGATTTATATGATCACATAGATTATATACTTCGAAAACACCGGTTGTTATTATAGCTTAGGTTAGACTTATTGTTTAGAGTTTAGATTCATCTTGTAAAACCTCCTCTAAATTAATACAAGTCTAGTAGCTATTAGAAAATCCTAGACTAACCATCTAGGTAGAGGACGTAGTTCATTTAAGAACGAACCTCTTCAATTTGTGTGTTTGATCTTTATTTTCTATCTTGATATTTATCTTTCTTGTTTGTGGTCTTTAACTTGTCTCCATATACGAAATGACTTGAAAGATGAATTGTGTTTTCCTTTGAACTTTAAGTTTAACTATTCTGTTGCATCTTAGTGTTTTCTCAACCTGAGTCAAACCGCCCAACTCTTTAACTAACCTATTTGGCCAAACCTCAAACTCCGCTGTGCATTTTATCAGTTCGGTTCTTGTGCTTTGAACCGCAGTTGGCCAAACTGATAAGTACTCGGTTGATTTTAAGGGTATTTTAGAAAAAGTTTTGGACCGCTATTCACCCCCCCCCTCTAGCGGTTCTATACCCTTGTTGCCCTCTGGGACCAACAGTGGTATTGCAAGTTTTTCGTGAGAAACAATTATTTGCAAAATTCAGCAAATGTGCCTTCTGGTTAGAAGAGGTTTCATTCTTGGGATATGTCGTGTCTGCTACTGGTATTGCAGTAGATCCTTCCAAAGTTGAAGCAGTTGTAAACTGGAAGAGGCCAACTACAGTGACAGAGATCCGTAGTTTCTTGGGCTTGGCTAGTTATTATCGGAGATTCATTGAGGGATTCTCCTAGATTACTACTCCATTGACTAATTTGACTCAGAAAGCTACTTCTTTTGAGTGGAGTGACAAGTGTGAAGCAAGTTTTCAAGAGTTAAAAAGGCGCTTAACGACAGCTCCAGTGTAACGACCCCAAAACCCGTTCCTAATTTTCTAATTTTAAAATGGGAATTATGTGTGCATTTTATGTGTTGCATAATATTTTTTTGAATTTCATTATTTACTTGAGCATTTGTGTTAGTTAAAGTGTTAGTAGTAATATTTGTTTTGGGAGTTAAGTAGTGTTAGTAGAACTTTATGGACCTCAATGGAAATAGTAGAAATGGGTTTAAGTGTTCAAAGATGAAAGTAGAAGGACCTTAGTGGAAAATGATGTTGATTAAAATCATGCTTATCCCATCTCCCTCTCCCTCTCTGCGCACACTTTTCACACACACACACACACATACCAAATTTGATTTCTTTCTCCATTGTTGAAGAAAAAAAGAAAGGTAAGGTTTTCATCTTGTTGATTTTCCTTCTTTTTAATTACTACTCCATTTTAAAATCTAATTGCACCAAAATGTTCAGGGCGTTGAGTAGGTCATTTCTACCCGATCAGAAAATATTTCATTTATACTTTCTCCGGAAATAGGTAAGTTACTAATTCCCCTTTAAATGTTAAAATATTCATATATGTTATATAAGATACTTGTTATTGTTAAATTTGTGATTTGGGTGAATTTTGTGATACTTGTAATTTTGGGATAAAGGGAGTATTAACATGTACTGGGTTTGTGATGGATGAGCTTGAAAGAATTTTTTTGAGTATGTTAGAATACTCCTGGAGTGTTAGTTAGTAAAAAGTTATACTTATACTTGTGAGACGGTGAAACGAAGGGAGTATAATTTATTTTGGTTTTGGCCATAACTTCGTCATCCGGACTCCGTTTTGGTCGTGTAAACTATCGTTGGAAAGCTCTTCTCGAGTAATACACGATGGGTTGGTTTATTTAGTTGGGTTCTGATTTTTATATTACGGAAACCCAGTAGGTGTTTAGTACCAAAAAGAGTATTAATGGTTCATTATGATAGAGTTGGTATTTTGTGATCAAGTTTGAATTGATGTGATCGTTTGGATTGATTGTGTGATGACTTAATGTCAATATTGTGCACACTATTATGAAAACGTGTTTACTTCTCTATGATGAGCTTGTGTGGTTCCCTACTTTGGAATCATACCCCGTTTGTTGTTTAAGCAAGTATTCTTTGCTTCGTTTTGTGTAAAGTCCAGCTGGTACTTTTGTGTGTGTTCGGGCAATGATAGGGATTATAATGGCACACGAGCCAAGTTCATTATAAGGCTCCTATCATTGGTTTCCCATTTTTAACCCCCTTCCTTAGGCCAAAGGTTGGGAACTTTGGGTTATGACTCTGTGTCATTTTCCCCGTTGTTGTTGTTGTATTGTTTGGTTCCGGAACCCGTTTCAGCCTTTGGTGCTGCTCAGTTGAAGCCTCTCAGATGGTTATTGTTTTGGTTCGAGAACCTTGGCTCAGTATCCATGTATGAGTGTTTATTTCCGCTTTATGTGTTGTATGATGAGTTGGTCGTTATTTCCAACCGGTATGGGACGGTTGGCGATAGGGAGCCTCTCATATTATGTGTTATATGCTATATGATTATTTGGTGACATTGTTACTTTATGTTTATCATATCAGCATGTAATGTAGTTGCATTTTAGTAACTTACTGAGATTTATTCTCACCCTTATTTGTTTACTGTTTTAGATAAGAAGGAGCCCAGGGGATAGGTCCTATTACAGGGAGGACGTCGAGAAAGAATTTTGGGTAAGACATTTGGGAAGTGTTGTGTAAAGCTACATTATATAAATGTACAACCTTGTGGGTAGCGTACCCGTGCCTTGATCGTTTTATCACCTCTTTTTGGTTTATGTTGGTGATTTGTAAATAGTAAGTAAAGTGTGTGGCCAAGTGGCTAAGTACTTGTTTGTGAAAGTTTGTTTTGTGACTTGTAGTCAAGTCTAGTAAATGTTGTTTGGTTATATGAACCTTTTATGAAAGTATATTTTAAAAAATTTTCCTAAAATATTTTATGACTTCTTCCGTGCGTGTCCCGGACGTGGGGCCAAGTAGGACCATGGGTCGGGGCGCGACATCCAGTCTTGGTTTTACCTAATGGTTCTGAGAATTTCATTGTTTATACCGATGCTTCTAAAGAAGGATTGGGTTGTGTTCTAATGCAATATGGCAAGGTAATAGCATATGCTTCTCGAAAATTATCTCCTTATGAAAAGAACTATCCTACTTATGATTTAGAGTTGGCTGCGATTATTTTTGCTTTACATAAATGGAGGCATTACTTGTATGGAACAAAATTTGAAGTCTTTACTGATCATAAAAGCTTGAAGTACTTGTTTTCTCAAAAAGAGCTTAACATGAGACAACGTAGATGGATGGAGAAATTGAAGGATCATGATTGTACTATCCTTTATCATCCAGGAAAGGCAAATGTTGTGGCAGATGCACTGAGCAGAAAGACTTATATTTCTTGCTTGATGATTCGTGAATGGAAATTGCTAGAATACTTGTGTGATTGGAGTCCTTGTGAATCAAGACATGGAATTATCCTTGCAAATATAAAGGCTACTTCAGACTTACTCCAACAGATCAAAGAAGCTCAGGTAACTGATTCTGAATTACAGAAAATTATTAGTGGAATGAATGAAGGAAAGCAACCAGATTTTTTTTTCAACTGTGATGGAATTCTTACCTTTCGGGGTAGAGTTTGTGTTCCAACTGATCTTGATATCAAGAAGAGAGTTCTTGAAGAAGCACACAAAGCCAAGTATACTATTTATCCTGGAAGCACTAAAATGTACCAAGACTTGAAGAAACATTTCTGGTGGAACAACATGAAAAGAGAAATTGCTGAGTATGTTTCCAAATGTTTGACTTGCCAACAGGTGAAGGTGGAACATCAACGTCCAGTAGGTTTGTTGCAACCATTAGAAATTCCAGAGTGGAAATGGGAGCATATCACGATGGATTTTATGACTGGTTTGCCACGTACCAGACGAGGCCATGATGTTGTTTGGGTTATAGTGGATAGACTGACCAAGTCAGCTCACTACTTGACTGTTTCCATGGGATATTCATTGTCTCAGTTAGCTTCATTGTATGTTCAGGAGATAGTCCGACTGCATGGGGTTCTTGTGAGTATTGTATCTGACAGAGATCCTCGTTTTACTTCTCGATTCTGGCAGGCTCTTCAGGGTGCCATGGGTACTAAATTGAATTTCCGTACAACTTTTCATCCCCAATCTGATGGGCAATCTGAGAGACTTATACAGATTCTCGAGGATATGTTACGTGCTTGTGTTGTTGATTTCAAAGGCAGTTGGGATACTCATCTTCCTTTGGCTGAGTTTGCTTATAACAACAATTATCAGTCTAGCATTGAAATGGCTCCATATGAAGCTCTTTATGGCAGAAAATGTCGATCTCCTATATGATGGGATGAAGTGGGAGAAGCTAGACTCTTGGGACCTGAAATGGTTCAACAGTCAGTTGAGAGTGTGAAATTAATCAGAGATAGATTGCGCACATCTCAAAGTAGACAAAAGAGTTATGTTGATCATCGCATAAGGGATATTGAATTCCAGGTAGCTGACTTTGTATTCTTGAAAGTCTCTCCTCGTAGAGGTATTAAGAGATTTGGGAAGAAAGGAAAGTTATCTCCTTGTTATATCGGTCCATTCGAGATTCTTGAAAGAGTTGGTAAGTTGGCTTATAGAGTTGCTTTACCACCTTTTTTATCTGGTATTCATGATGTGTTTCACGTGTCCATGCTTCGCAAGTATATGGCAGATGAGTCACATGTTCTTGAGTATGAATCTATTCCATTTCAGCCTGATTTGTCCTACGAGGAACAACCTGTTAAAATTCTTGACTGGAAAGAGAAAGTCTTGCGAACCAAACGGATTCCTATTGTGAAGGTCCTTTGGAGAAATCATGAAATATAATACTTGGGAAACCGAGAAAGAGATGCGAGATAAATACCCGAGCCTATTTGAAAATCTTTGTAAGTAAAATTCGTGGGTGAATTTTCTTTAAGGAGGGGAGGATGTAACACCCATCCTTATTCTTGTTAAATATTTGACTTGCTTGTTAAATTCTTGAACTTGCATATTATGTGCTAGTTTTACTTGGGTTAATTTCTTAACTGCTTTAGAATATTAAGGTGGTTAAATGTTTAGTTTTGACTTTTGGGTCATTTGTGAAAATATGACTTTAGGGGCCTTTTTGTTAAAAGTGAAACTTGAGGGGATTAAGTGTCATTTCTTGAAACTTGTTAAGTATATCTTGTTGTTTACTTGTCAGAGAAAGAATTCCCAAATTTCTTCTCGTTTTCTCTGTGTTTTTGAAAGCTAGGTATAGGGTTTACCCTATTCTCGACTCCTCTGGATAAATTATCCCTCTGTTCTTGATTCCGATCTCGGATAAATATTCGTGGCGTTGAATAGAACGTTTCCTGCCGAACAAAAATTTGTTTGGGTAACTTTGATTCCGGAGTAGGTAAGTTATTAGCTCCCCCTTGCTTGTAATAACATGCATATATGTTATTCCTGATACTTGTGCTTGTCAATTTCGTGTTTGGGGTAATTTTTGTGATACTTGTAATTTTGGGACAAAGGGAGTATGAACCTACTTTGTAAAATGATGCAATAAACTTGAAAGTAATGGTTTGAGCTTGTTTAGTACTCCTGGGTTTGTTAGTATGTTAGCAGAAAGTATACTCCTACACTTGGGACGGAGAATTATTCAACTTGGGAAAGAAATGAGCATTGGCTGGAAATAGCACCAAGCGCCCGCTTGGTTAGGTATCGAGCGCCCGCTCGCCCTAGTGTGCGACCGTACAAATTCCTTGGGCGACCGCCCATCTATCTGAAGTATTTTTCAAAGGATTCACCTGCTAGTGAGCGGCTGCCCGGTCCGTTTTGAGCGCCCGCCCGGGTGACCTGAAAACTAAAAATGTTGTTCAATGTTTGTATAAGTTGGAAATAACCCTAATTGAGGTATATAGCCTTAGTATAAGATGTCCTAGCAAGAGTTGTGACACCTTAGGGGCATCAGAAGTGAGTCTTGAACATGATTATTCAATGATTTGAATAGAGAACTTGAGTATAAAAGGAAGAACTCTTTTATATGTCTTGAAAGTGCTATGAACAAGCACTAATATGTTATATGTGTCTTGAAACCAATATTTGTGAACCTTAGGGGCATTAGAACAATGTCTTGAGCTTAAACATCCAAAGTATAGGATGATGAACTGGAAGTATAAGATGTCTAACTCTTATATATGACTTGAATGTCCAAAGATTGGAATGATAACTCGAGTATAAGACAATAAAATATTGTACATGTCTTAAACATCCATAGAAGTGGATTGAGAACTTGAATATAAGATGATAAAATCTTGTACATGCCTTGAAACCAATACATGTGTATGGTAATAAACTTGAAAGTGCTAAGAACAAGCACTAACGTGTATGAGAAATGTTCTTGACGTGTATGTGCAAACATTGCATATAGCTACTTGATAACAATGTGATTCCTTGATTACTTGAAGCATGTTTCTTGATGTGCTAGTCCACTACTTTTGGATTAGTTCTACTCTCATAGTTCAAGTAAATACCTACTTGTGCATTCTTGTGTGAGTCCAGCTGGCCCTTTCTTGTTCGGAGGTATATAGGTTCACGCTTATCATGAGGCTGGGGCCAAAGTGATAATCGGGGATCTATGTATCTGTGTTTGACCCCTTACTACAGGCCATAGTAAGGGCATAGCTTCCTTTATTAGAGCAATACGCCTGATAAAAGTGAATGCTAAACTCGTGAACACCTCGTGAATCTTGATCTTGGGAATGACACTGGTTACCGGGCCTTCTTATATATACTGCATAAGCAGTTTCTTCATATTGATCGTGATTGTCAAAAGTAATACAAGATACGACAACAATGGTATTCTTGGGAGGGATAAGAAAGGAAACAATATCCTTTATAACGTGATAACTTAGCCTTATGTGCTACTTGATGAGTTTGCTTAGCCTCTCATATACTTGTTACATGATGATACTTGATACATGATTACTTGAGTATCTACTTGAATTGAATGATAACATGTCATGTAGTTGCATCTAATAGCTTACTGAGATTTATCTCACCCCATTCCTTGTTTATTTGTATTCCTTAGATCAAAGGAAGGATAGTGCGCAGTGAGACTCGACATAGCTGGGAGCTTACTACGCAGGTTGTGATTCTCTTGGGGGCTTGTGTCCTTTTACACTTTGGTGAGGACGATTTGTATGGGTTGTATAACTCTTTATTTTGGGGTAGACAGTCTTGTATAGTACATGTTGTCTCTAGACATCTTGTAATACCAGCTTATGTGCTAGGCATGTCTTCCGCTGTATGTAACCAAGTTTGGTTTTAATTTTCTTGTCTAAAACTCGTGTTGTGAGCTATTTTAGTTCCTTAATCTAGAGTATATATATCATGTCAGTTTGATTCTAGCAGGTATTATTCCTGTTTCTTGTTAGTTTCTTGATTCTTGTTAGTTACGTGCACCAGGTTAGAGGTTCTATTAGGGAATCCCGGGACTTGGGGCGTGTCAAGCTGTTACAACTGCAGTCTATGTTTAGAATAAGACCTTAATAAACAAATATCACATGAAAACTCCCTATGAATTGTGGAATGAAGTAACTCCAACAATCTCCTACTTTCATGCCTTTGGAAGTAAATGTTTCATTCACAATAATGAGAAGAATAATTTAGACAAATTTGAGCCTAAAAGTGATGAAGGAATATTCCTTGGGTACTCTGCAACTAGCAAGGCATATAGAGTCTAAAATAGAAGAAGAATGGTGGTTGAAGAATCCATTCATGTGGATTTTGATGAATCTCCCAGTGCCTGGGATTTGAAAATTAATGAGTTTGATGAAACTCTTGGAAACTTTGACTCTCTTCCTGAACCCTCACCAATTACCTCTTAAAATTCCAAAAGTGACCAACTCGATTACCTTCCTTATAATCTACCCAAATTCTTTTTTGAATCCTTTCCTCCCTTCAGCAACCTCAAAATCAATGACACTCAAGCTTCACCACCAGTTGCTCAGTCTGGAACAACTCTCACTAACCCTATTCTCACATCAGATGGTAGACCTACTGATGATAGTAGACCTACTACTGATGATAGACCTATCACTAAAGACAGAACTGGGAACAATTGTGAACCAAGTTCATCCTCTCAAGAACCATCTATTCCTGATCCATCTAGAGTCATTCCTATCTCCAACATTTACATTGATCTCCCCATATCCAGAAACTTCAACAATGACCATCCTGAGTCATTAGTAATTGGTGACATTACCAGTGGAGTTCAAACAAGGTCAAATATTGAAGATGAAGCTTTATACAGTGCTTTTATATCCCAGATAGAACCAAAAAAGATAAATGAAGCTTTACTTGATGCAGATTGGATAGAAGCAATGGAGGAAGAACTTGAATAGTGTGAAAGGAACAAAGTATGGAAACTTGTCCCTAAACCTAAAAATCAAACTGTGATTGGTACTAGATGGGTGTTTAGAAATAAGATGAATGAGGATGGAACAGTCATAAGAAACAAAGCAAGATGGGTGTTTAGAAATAAGATGACTGTATATCAGATGGATGTAAAGAGTGCCTTCTTGAATGGAATTATACATGAAAAAGTGTTTGTGGCACAACCTCCTAGGTTTGAATCCCCAAAATTCCCAAATCATGTTTATAAGTTGGATAAAGCATTGTATGGACTCAAACAAGCCCCTAGAGCTTGGTATGAGACATTGTCCAACTTTCTACTTGAAAAGGGATTTACAAAAGGGCACATTGATAAAACCTTGTTCATTAAAAAGTTCAACCAAGATATTTTACTCATTCAAATTTATGTGGATGATATTATGTTTGGTTCAACTAATGATGATCTGTGTAAAGAAATTGGGTCAGTTATGCAAGAGTTTGAAATGAGCATGATAGGAAAGCTCACATTCTTTTTGGGACTACAAGTCAAGCAGTTGCCCAATTGAATTTTCATTAATAAAGGAAAATACACAGGAGATATGTCGAAAAAGTTTGATATGCAGAAAACTGCATGCTGATCCTGAAGGCCAAAGTGTGAATCAAACCTTGTACAGAAGCTACATTGGATCTCTCCTCTATATCACTGCATCAAGACCTGACATCATGTTTAGTGTCTGTCTTTGTGCTAGATTTCAAGATGATCCCAAAGAATCACACTTAGCAGCAGTTAAAAAGATTCTGAGATATCTCAAAGGGACTCCTGATTATGGGATTTGGTAACCTAAAGAATCTCCTCTATCTCTTATTGGATACACGGATTCAGACTATGCTGGATGCAACTTGGATAGGAAATCCACCAGTGGTAGTTATCAGTTTTTTGGCTAAAGAATCATAAGTTGGTGCAGCAAAAAGCAAACATCAGATGCTACTTCTACTGCAGAAGCAGAATATGTTGCTGCTGGCCTCTGTTGCTCACAAATTCTTTATCTCAGAAATCAACTAAAAGATTTTGGAATTTATCAAGATCATATTCCTATTTTCTATGATAACACAAGTGCAATAGCCATGACTGAGAATCCAGTTCAGCACTCCAAAACAAAGCATATTGAAGTAAGGAACCATTTCATAAGAGATCATGTTGAAAAGGGTGATATATGCCTATCTCATGTGTGCACTGAGAATCAACTTGCTGACATTCTCACAAAATCACTGGATGAACAAAGGTTTGGATATTTAAGAGCTAATATGGGAATGCTAAATATGACAACTAAATAAAAAGGGAAGCTTTCATTAAAAACAAGTGGAGTACAAAGTACAAAAAGAAGCAGTACAAAAAAAAAAGGTGCCATCAAGGGCTACCTTACTCCTACAAACAAAAGGGAGCTAAAAATATGTCAGTTGCTCCAGTCATGACCAAGACAGTAGACCTCTCCACCAGGTCTATTATCTGCAGAATAGCAGACCTACTCTGCTATTGATCTTTCTACTCTAGCAATGAAAGAGCATTCAGCTAAAGTCTCCTCGTCTTCCTTCATACCTCCATACGAGGTCCCTATAACAGGATGTCCAGACTCATCACTTCTCTCCAACATGAGTCTGGTATCCCACCTCCATGATCCAACACCAAGGACAGACTGATTTGAAGATGGCCATACATATTTAGGCCACCAATTCTTTGTTTCTTGAGGCTTTGGCAAGTCCTCAAGAGGTGATATGAAACTGAAAGTCCCAGAAGAATTGTCACTCTCACTGAAAACATAGGCCTCATCAGTCTTGAAACTTCTTTCTTCCTTCACCCCTGCTCTGAATGTACTATAATAAGCAAAGTATTTTCTTGATAGCAAGGAAAATGAACTAGCCTTGTTATAAGAACTGCCTTCACAGTTGTCACCTTTGCCTTCTCCTCTCTCTCCTCTATCCCCTATCACCAAATCAGTTCTTCTTTCCATCTGCAAGAGGTCAAACAAAGACCTATGAGGTCCTTTATCTTCCTCTATTTTAGACATTTTAGCTTTGCCCTTGCCTTTGACACTCCATTTTTCAACTGCCTCTCCTCTTTTGAGCCTATTTATTTCCTCCTTAATGAACTCATTTCGTGCATGAATCCAAATCTCTTTTTTGAGGCTCCTCTGCAACAACTCTTCTTTTTTCCTAGTATCACTTGGAAGAATCTGCTCAACCTCCTGTTCCCAGTCCAATGTCTCTTGGGCCTGATATTCTCTAAATTATTTCAAGAATTTCTCATCCACCTTATTCTCTTATTCCTCTTCCTTGAACTTCAATTTCTTAACAAGATTTGACATCTTGCTAGGACTAAAAATATTGGTTAGCCTGCCCATTTGTTTTTGTGTGGAAAGTGAAAGAACTAGGTCTACTATCTTGCTATATGCTATCTTTTATCTGAATAATTGTTGCTGTGATCTATTATTCACCAACAATGGTTCTTATATAGAAAGATTTTACATCATTCATTTCATCTCGAGAATTTATGTTGTAGATACAATGATGATAGTAGACCTCAAAAGATGTAATTCCAGTAAGGTTGATTTGATATGGAAATTAATCTTGTCACTTGACCAACCTGACTTATTGTTGAATTTGGACTTAACCATGTCAATATTAATTGAAGGAATAAAGAATGTTTTCTTCCTTACAAGTTAATTCCTCTGTGAAGGTATAAAAAGGAGATAAGTTACGTTATCTACAGTTACAAACATGATGAGTCACCAACTTACCCACATCGCCTATCCATTTATATTAAAGGGCATGTCTTTTCAACTTACTTAAGTTGTCCCTTACCCCTCTAAAAGCCACCATTTCTTTTAAACCAATCATCTCTTTAAACCTTTCTCCTTCATTTAAACAAAAAGTTACCGTTATCTCCCATGTTTCTCTCTTTCAAACCCTAGAATTATGAATTCATCCTCTGCCCATGGATACCTCATTAAAAAAATCCTTTTACCATAATCCCACTGGTGGATGGATAGGAGAGCTTATAATCAATGCTAAATTGAAGGCTTTCATGGAAGCCAACCCTTCAATTCTTCCTTTACTCTGCTCTCACATTTAATGGAGTCTGGACAGAGCAGCATAACATTCAATTCACCCTTCAAGGTACCTCCTATACCATCTCCCCTAGTGATGTTGCTGCTACATATGACACACCTAATGAACCCAATATGATAACAAATATATGGGACTCCAATATAAATTACTCTTCTCAAACTACTAAAATTGTGGGATGGCCTGTTTACAATTCTGATAAACCTGTGTATAAGAAGTTCCTTTCTTCCCAATTCTCTACCGTGGCTGATGTAGTGATGAAGGGACTGTGTGGAAAGACCTCATATCACCATGTTATGAGCCCTAGTGAATGGAAACAACTGTTGTGTCTTCTGCAGACAGTTCAAACGACCAATTGGATCTTTGTACTAATGTCTAATTTTAGACTTAGGTCTGGCCATCATCCCCTTAAAACCAAAACCAAATCCTCAATAAATCCAGGATTATTTAGGTTAATGAGTGGAATTTTGCTTCATATTGGGAGAACAATGAGAATTAGAGTCCCTGTCCCTTATGATAGGCAAGTTACTCATCACATATATAAGGTCTTTAGCATCCAAACTTTCTCTTAAAAACAAGTAGGTAGGGTACAGGAGCCTATTGATGATCAACCAGAACCTGAACAACAAGATGATAACTCACCTTCTCATGTCTCATCTCCATCTGGTAGTGATCTTGAAAGGGAAACCTTAGCTGAAATGGCGTATAGGTTTAAGGGAAAGGGTAGTAAAGGCAAAGGACCCAAGATAGTGGACCTAGATGATGAACCAGCCAGTCATGAACATTTAGCCAAAATCATTCCACCTTTGCTTCTTGAAGCTCCACCTCCCTTTACTCCTGGTTCCAGCACTATTCATACTCCATCTCCTTCCTCCAAAATTACTTTTGTGTATAAGAGATCAAAAACCAAATCTAAACCATCTTCTTCACCCACTCTAGTAACTCCCAAGCCTTCCAAAAAAATCCAAAAGGCTGTACAAAGACAATGAACCCTTTGTCTTAAATGAGGTTCCCCAAGTCTCAGTTATTCCTCTGAGTAAGAAAAGGAAAGTTATTATTCCTAAAAAAGAATCACCACCCTAATCTCCTTCTATCTCACCACCTGAACCTTTTGACTATGACCCTCACCATCAAAGCTCATCAACTGAGACCCTCAGTTCAAGAGCCAAAGAAGCTGTTGAAGCCCTTAAAACCCTAACTCAACCTCAAAGCCAAAAAGCTTCCTCTCCCCCAGTTCACGCTCCAAAATCATCAGGTCCTCTATCTTCCTCATTTATGCCCACTCCTGGTCTCTTAACCTAATTTGAGGATACATCAGTTGAAACTGATAGGGGGAATGAGTCTCTTATAGATTTTGAACCATTGGTTGAAAAAGAAAGAGGGAATGACAGTTTTTAAGATGTTCAGGAATAGGCAGTAGACCCTGGTAGAACTAGGTCCATGATAGCAGACCTTGTCCAAACCATTCCCAGCCCTCCAAGATCTACTAATTCCACTCAATTGATTATTCAAAGGCCTGCTCAGCCTACTCTATCCCTTCAAATCCCTTCTGGAAAGGGTAAGGCAATCCTAATTGAAGAAAACCCTTTTGATAAAGAAGCCTATTCAGCCCTATCAGATATGGAAAAATTGCCAAGTTTCATGAACTTGAGCAACAGTTTGGTTTTGATGTTACCTGGAAAAGACTTGGATTGGATAAAACTCCCCCTACTGCTCAATTATCCTCCTCCACTCACTCATCTAGTGTTGAGGATCCACACATTCGTACCAACTCTTCCTTTGACGTCATTTGTCCTGTCCCTTATAATTTCTCTTCAGATCCCTTCTTCTCCATACATTTGATCCATCTGTACTATAATCCCCTTCCTTGGTTCATCTCTCATCCTGTTGACTTCTCTATTCCATCCATTCTCCCTCTTGGTCTTACTTTTTAAATCCTTGAATTTCCTCAAGAAATTCTTAGCTCAGCTATCTCTAGTCAGTATTGGACCTACTCTAAAGCCCAACTCAAAATGACTGATAATGAGCTTGCAGGGAGAATATTTTATGTGCATAATGAATGGAAAACCTTCAGACTATCCTTGAATCATATCTATATTCATGAGACCAGTCTTGTTCCCTCAAGCCTCAATGGAGGAAAAATAGTCCAATGGGAAAAAATCTTCTCCAAGTGGTTGACTCCCAATCTCAATGAAGCTCTTCATATGCAATCTGGAGTAGTTCTGACCAAATGCATTAACCTCATCAAGGTTATCTATTGGAGGCTAGCTTCTGAGAAAATGTTTGGATTCTTTGCAATCAAGAGACTGTTTGGAGGAATTCTGCCAAGCTCCTCTATCTTTCCTAATGAACCTTCTTTGCAGGAGCCCTTCCATCAGTACTCTTGTCCACTCATTCCTGATCCCATTGCTTCTGCACATCCATCCACATATCCTGCTGCAACTCATGAAGACATCAATGCAGTTGGGAATTATGTGAGAGCTCAAATGAAGGGACTCAGACTTGACTTGACAAAACTGGTCCAAGAAACACTTGCAGGAAGGATAGAAGACCAAAATGAAGCCATGTCTCAATCAAGAAACTTCAGGGAGTTCTCTCAGCCTCAAAAAATATTCACCCAAGAGTAACCATCATCAAGAGGACTATCTTCCACAAGACAACTCCTACTTGGTCCTGCCCCTACAGTATCAAGAAATCTGGGAAAGAAGGAGAAATTGTTAAAGAAGAGCCAACTCATCAATCTTAGCATTCTGTATGATGATAGGATGAACCTTACTTGGAACAACAAGCAATACTACTTTAGGTTCAACAAAAAACAACTCCAGCTGCTGAATCTTGAAAGAGAAAGACATTTGACTGCAGTAGATCTTGGAGAAGCACAACCAGAACCAGATTATCAAAGTGAAAATTGTATTGAAGCATTATTTCACTAACTCTTTCTATCTCAAATCTTATTGTGTTGTTCTTGAACAAATTTATTTTATGTTTTATTGGGATGTAAACTTAATCTTTGCATCTCTCTTTGTGATCTAACTCTGTTTTGTTTCAATTATAGATTGATTTATCTTTTTAGATTATTCACTACTTCTCTTCTTAATTATTTCCCAAAAAGGGGGAAATTGTTAGAACCCTAGTTTCTAAACTAAAGAGTTTTGAAAAATAATTAAGAACTTAATATGGATTATCAAGAAGTATACTGGAAATCAATAAGTCATCACAGGTCCACTATCTTCACATATCGGGATAACAGACCTTCAAGATAGCAGACCTTGACATCCTTGCCAACTCAGCTCCTGGACAAAGTCAAACCTGACTTAACACTATTCACAAGCACTGTTCCAGTCAAAGATAATCGACTGAGAATGGCATTTCCAAGATATTCAAGCCGTTGGAACTCAACGGATATAAATGTGAAGACTTATAAAAGAAGACCTTAGTGACTGAAGATACCACCTCTTCCCTTGCCATTCAACAACTTGATAAAAGTTTTTAAGCAACTCAATTGTAAAGCGCTCTTGAAAACATATAAATCTGTGCTATATAGATAAGCTAAAATAGATCTCACATAGCTACATAAGAGCCATCTTTGAGATCACTAAAACCCTCACATTTGTGAACCTTTTTATTTTCTTTCTCTGTACTTTGCAACAAGTACAAAGCTTAGTTAGTGAGGCTAATTAGGCTGGAAAGTTCTGAGGGAATTTTCTGCAATTTATTGTAATTACTTGACGAAGGATTATAGTGTATTGCTTCTTCACTGTTGAGGATAGTGAAGCGTGGATGTAGGAGAGTTGCTATACTCTGAACCACATTACATCGTTGTGTTTGTGTCTCATTTACTCATTTATTTCTTCTATTTACTTTATCATTATTCCGCTGCATAACTCAACTAACACATACTGCAACTCAAGATAGTCGACCTGTCCTGCTAAGATAGTCGATCTCTTGTGAACTAACTATTTATCTGTTTAAGTGCATAAGTGTAACAGGTTCTTTCAATTGGCACCAGAGCTGGTTTCTAAGAGACTTAAGTGTCTTCAATCTTAACATCTTGTGAAAAATCCAGAAGCATTAACATCATGCCTCAACCAAGAAGAAACAATGAGAAAGACATTCCACATGTTGATGACTGTGGATCATTTGAAATATTCTTTTCTAAAATCAAGACTTACCTAGATGCCAACAGTGTTTGGAACTGGTTTGTTCTTCATGAAGAAGTAAGAATACCCACTCAACCTGACAGAAATGGAGGAGATGAAAAATATAAGACCCCAAATCTTTGGACTAAAACAGAAAGGCACTTAATCACAGCTAATCAAAAAGTAAAAAACATTTTTCAAAAAAGTGTTAATGACTCTTTGGCCCAAGAAATTGGGAAAGTTGAAACTGCCAAAGAAGCTTGGGACTTAATTAAAACCAAGTTTACTAAGAATACAAGTGTAAGAGCACAAAACTTATATAACCTATTATGGCAACTTGACAACTTTAAGTTTGCCACTGGTGAAAGAGTTAGTACTGCCAATGATAGATCTGAAGACCTCCTTAGACAAGTGTCAGACCATGGCAAGAAATTGGACCAACAAGACCTATGTTTGAAAATCTTTTCAAGTCTTCCACAAGAACATGAAAAATTATCCCTACCCGTAAGGGAAGGTATTGAATGGCCAACCATGACTGTTGAACAATACTTTGGAAAATTGGAAGCATATGAACTTGAAGGGACTGTCAAATTACCCACCATTGCATCATCTTTAGCCAATGCTCACACCATGGCTCTTGCTGCAAAAGAAGCTCCAAAAGCTTACTCACTACAGGACATTGACTCCCTAATCTGTAATGCTATTCAAAAAGTCAATATATCCCAAAAACAAGAAGTCAAACCTTTGACTCAAGAAGACATCCCCAGTCTGATATCCATAGCTGTTAAAAATGCTATGAAACATCAAAAAAGGATGTTTGATAAGAGAAACAATGCATCTACTTCAAATCAAGTTCAAACTGAGAAGAAAGATGTCACTTGCTATAACTGTTAAAAGATAGGTCACTACTCACAAGAGTGCCCTGAACCAAAGAAATCAAGAAAATTTTCATCCCAAAAGAAGCTATCATATTCCAAAGAAATCATACACAACTCTAGGTGTAACTGCTTCAATTGGGGGCCTAATTTCGAGGAAAATTTTTGTGGCCCTAGGCGGCAGCCTCACATATCTTACCTCAGGGCCGGCCGTTGGGCCTGCACGTTTCCCATGTAGAAGCAGCGGAAGTCAAGCTACCATAGATCGGTGATTCTGTTACCATCTTAGAATTAGAGATGGGGGTCAAAAGGAGAGAGAGGCCCAAGTGTTAGCATGGGCTGGACTGGGCCGGCAATAGACAATATTGGAGGTTCCACCTTAAAACGAATTGGTGCTAAGGGGAGTAACTCCTCAAGTCTATATACCAGTCCATATTTCTCTCTTTAATAGATGTTGGATAATTGTCTCTTACACAGACCTTGCACGGCCTAGTCTTGCACCTGGCACGGCTGTGCCACTCTTGCAGTGGCCTTGCACGGCCTAGTCTTGCACCTGGCACGGCTGTGCCACCCTTGCAGTGGCCGATTTCTGGTTTCCTTCTCCTCCTTGATTACAACTTGATCTTTTCTCAACTCCTCCACGATTAGACTCATTTTCTAGTTTATCTCCTTATTTTGGGGTAATGACAATTTAGGGTCCAAAGTTTGCAGGGTGTGTGCCAATAGGGGTCTGATGTATCAATTTTGTCAATTTAGGGTCCAAAGTTAACAACGTTAACAGAATCGTCAAAAAACTCTAACCTGCACAACTTTTGCAACTTTGGACCCTAAATTGACAAAATTGATACATCAGACCCTTATTGGCACACACCCCCCAAACTTTGGACCCTAAATTGTCATTTCCCCCCTTATTTTTTAGAACTCCACTCCCAACAGTTAGGTGGGTGTAGGGAATGGGGAGAAGGGTGGGGGAGTTGTTAAAAATAAATTTAAGTACGAGTAAATTTTTATTTTCTTGACCTGGGGTGGGGTGGGGTGGTGGTTGAGGGGTGGGGGTGGATGTAGAATGGGTAATGTGAGGGTATATGAGAAATTGAGTGTGTGAGTGTGGGCGTTAATATTTTTCAATAAATAAAATATGAAAAAGAAATCCATTAATTATTTTATTTAAAAAGTGAAGAAAACATTTAAAAAAAAATACGTTTCTTCCAACAAACGGAGCCTAAGATATTCCCGCAGCAAATCCCTTAGGAGACTTTGAAAGACTCTGTCCGATAGAGACTAAGGGAGGAGTTGCGAATAATATGCCCTCTAGAAACCTTTTATTGAAAAGCAGCTGGATCTCCATGACCAGATGACGGATTATGATGATAGCATTGATTTAAATGACCCCTCCATTTTCTTTTGTTTACATCCAAACCCTCATTTTCTCTCTTGGATATTAATGTAATCAAGTGGGCATGTGAACTCCTTCAAAATCCCAAAACTCTTTTTGAGACTTTGGAAAAATATGTTCCTCAAGTAAGGACTTGTGGGGTGTGTATTAATTATTTTTTTAAATTAATGAAATTTAGCATTTATTTTGCAATAAAGTTTGAAAATTTCCTAGTTTTATTTATATATTGTACACTAGATGCAAATGAAACTGTCAATACAGTCTCTGTTTGTTCAAGGAATGGAACCATTCGTTGTGCTTATTATTGACTTTAGCTAAAAAAAAAAACAAGAATGTGGTTTAAATAAAAATATGAACGTAACCAAATCAGTGAAAAAATAATGGTATATATAGTCCATCTTTTCCCCGAGATTCAAATTCATTTCACTTATTTTACTAGAGAAAAACCAATTATATCCTTAATGTGTTCAAACGGAACGCCAAAATAATGGGAAAACCCCGTTTTTCCTAACTTTCAGGAAAAACGTGTTTTTTAATAAAAAAAATACATTTTTAAAAAGTGCGGTGATATTTTTGTAAATATGTGGAACATCTTTAAAACACGCGCGGTGTCATTTTTGTAAATAATCGAAATTTCTCAAAATCTGTTGGCACTCTTCAAAACTCTAATTGGCATTCTGAAGACACGAACTGACACTCTGTAACACAAGGACCGACACTCTTCAATATATGGACTGGCACTCAAAAATACATGGACTAATATCAACAAAAAAGTGCAATGGTTATCTTAAACACTATAACTGGTAATCTTAAAATATACTGGGGATATTTATTACCTAAACTGGTGTGCTAGTGCAAGTATTTTGTTATTCCAGTTCATGTGTTTTTTATCGCCAGTGAGAATGTATGTTAAGCGTCATTGCTAGAGATTTTAGAGTGTATTTTAGTGTCAGTTCTAGTGTTTTTGATAGCCGGTTGTAGTGTTTTTGATAGCCAGTGTGCATTTTGAAAGAACTTTTGAGGCTGATGACTGATAGTCAGAACCTTTGAGACTGCTAGCCAGAACCTTTGAAACTGATAGCCAGATGACTTGTTTTCAAAGGAAATTTAAAGACCTATAAAACTCACACCCGTGATATGTGTTTAAAAATCGAAAACTATCATTTAATCCCTCAACCGTAAAAACTTTCCTAAATCACTTAGAAAAACTCGTTTTTTAAGAGAGTAACCCGAACTATTGTCAATTGTTTTGCTGTTTGACTGGGACCAAGTATTCCTCAACACAAAGACTACTCCAATTGTCGGGTAGAAATGGAGGAACCCGGCCCAACTAATAGATCCGACAAAGCATGTCTCAAAGTTTACTATCCTCAACAAAGCAGACGACTCCTTCCTGTACGCCTCCTCAAACACAACATTGAATCTCTTCATTCACATCATCTCCATCATTCTTTTGCTGCAGAGATGCAATGATGTGGCTCCATTCTAACCGTTTATAACGAAAGAAAAATATTTTGAGATGAGGGGAGTACTGATAAGAGTAAAGGAGATTCAAAATGATTCTTCACATCTTTTTATGTATATCTTGATTTAGTTACTTATAATTATCTCTTGTAAATATTCTCTAGGTTAGAATAAATATTTTCCTTAGATATCTAAACTTGTATAGCAAGATATAGGTGTATATATACTCTTGTAATACTTAGTCAATGATACAGCGGTTATGCCGAGCGCAGACACCGTCACATAGTCAAAACCGGTCTTGCCATGCTCTCACACGCCAACCTACCCCTCTCATTCTGGGCCTTTGCCTTCACAACCACTACCTATCTCAATAATCATCTTCCCACAGCCACACTAAATCACTCTTCACCTTATCTTCGCCTATTCCAAAAACCACCAAACTATACCAAACTTCATTGCTTTGGATGTCTCTGTTACCCTTGATTACGACCTTACACTCCTCATAAACCTTCCCCTCGCTCTATAACATGTCTCTTCGTTGGTTACTCCCCAACCCAAAGCGCATATCACTGTCTTGACCCTAAAACTAACCGTGTCTATACCTCTCGACACGTAAAATTTGTTGAAGACACATTTCCCCACCCCATACCCCGGAACACAACGGTTATGCCGAACGCAGACACCGTCACATAGTCGAAACCGGTCTTGCCATGCTCTCACACGCCAACCTACCCCTCTCATTCTGGGCCTTTGCCTTCACAACCGCTGCCTATCTCATTAATTTCCTTCCCACAACCATACTAAATCACTCTTCACCTTATCTTCGCCTATTCCAAAAACTACCAAACTATACCAAACTTCGTTGCTTTGGACGGTGACGGGTTTGACCGCAGGACTGAATGTGTCAGAGTAATCGATACCGGGGCGTTGATGAAAGCCTTTAGCAATACGGCGAGCTTTATATTTTTGAATGGTGTTGTCAGGATTATACTTGATCTGGAAAACCCATTTACAACCAACAATGTTAGGGACAGGTTGAGGGGGAACAAGAGACCATGTGTGGTTTCGAGTAAGAGCAGTGTATTCTTCCTCTATGGCTGCACGCCAGAGAGGAGATGAAAGTGCTTGTTTGACGGTTTTTGGAAGATCGGTGGGTGAAAAGAGAGATGCAAGGTGAGCGTATTTTGGGTTAGGTTTGGTGATATTGTTCTGAAGGCGAGTGGCCATAGGGTGTAGGTTAGGTGAGGGGAGGCGGAGTGGGTGGAGAGGAGGAGAGAGGTGGGGAACTGTTAGCGTAAGAGAGTGGTGGTGTGTGGGAGATGGTCCGATCGGGTGAGTGGGAGGGTCCGGGTGGGTGTGGAAAGGTGTGGGATTGGGTTCGGGAGGGTGAGAAAAGAGCCCGTTCGGGTGGATGAAGTGGTCCAGACGGGTGAGTAAGGGGATCCGGTTGGACCTGAGTTGAGGGAGAGTTGGAGGAGTGAGTCGAGGAGGGAGTGGGACTAGGGGGTTGGTTGTTTGAATGGAGGGTGAGAGAGGGAGGGGTGTTTGGTGGATGTATTGGAATGCTTAGAGGTGGGGGTGGGAGTATGGGTAAGAATAGGCAGAGAGATGTTACACCACTGGGAGGGTGTAAAGTGAGTAGAAGGAGAAGGAGAAGAGAGAAGTGTGGAGTAGGGAAATGTGTCTTCAACAAATTTTACGTGTCGAGAAGTATAGACATGGTTGGTTTTAGGGTCAAGACAGTGATAGGCACTTTATGTTGGGGAGTAACCAACGAAGAGACATGGTATGGAGCGAGGGCCAAGTTTGTGAGGAGTGTAGGGTCGTAACCAAGGGTAACAGAGACATCTAAAGCAATGAAGTTTGGTATAGTTTGGGGGTTTTTGGAATAGCGAAGATAAGGTGAAGAGTGATTTAGTGTGGCTGTGGGAAGGCGATTAATGAGATAGGTAGCGGTCGTGAAGGCAAAGGCACAAAATGAGAGCGGTAGGTTGGCGTGTGAAAGCATGGCAAGACCGGTTTCGACTATGTGACGGTGTCTGCGTTCGGCATAACCGGTTTCTACTTTCATCACCCACCTAGCTTCTCGATTCTCACTATAATACTTGGGACCCCTATCCTACTTTCTTGGAGTCGGAGTGACTCCCAATGCTCATGGTCTCCTCCTTACCCAATCTAAATATGCTCATGACATTCTCACTCACCACAACATGCTCAACTCCAAACCCGCCTCCACTCATATGGCTACTTCTCCTACCTTAACACATTAACCTTCCTCCCCTATTGAGTCCCTGACCGATTACCGCTCTGTTGTTGGTTCCCTTCAATATCTCTCCATCACTCACCCTGATATTGCCTTCTCAGTCAACAAACTCGCCCAATTCATGCAACACCCTCAAGCATGTCATTGGGTCTCTTTCAAACGTCTTTTGAGATATTTCCATGGCACCCTATACCTTGGTTTTCAACTATACCGTAACAATGTTGGTGTATATGACCTAGGCATGTTATTTTGCACGTTGTTTGACAATGTTTGTTATCACTTTTCATTTATATAAAGAGATGTTTTGGATTATTATTTATTGTTACATGTTTTGTTATAATAATCTCTGTTCCTAGTACTTATGAAGAACTAGTATAAGTTTAATTAGATAATCATATTGATGATTATGTGTATGTGATACAAGTTAAACTTATGGGTATATGTTGGTGAACATATACTGGACATGACCCAAAGATGAGGTTTATGTCATGGTCATAATGTCATAATTAAACCTCTAATAGTTATATCATTTGAATCCTTAGACCTGACATTATTACGATATTCCACATAATGGAGATCATGTTTGACATATTCAAACGTCACTCTTAACCAAGTGATTATAAATAATATGATTGGCATGATCAAAGCTATGTAGGCAAGTGTAATAAGTTAAGATAGAATTTGTCCCTCCTTGTGAGAGATGTCAAGCTTGGGCCCCTAGTGTTGATGAAATGCATGGCCATGCTCAAATGAATTGATATGATCAATGTCATTTGTGTCATCAAACTATTTGGAATCGAGAAAAATATTGAGCATTGTAAGTTGACCAGTGACCATCGCTTACACTCAATGACACCGTGGACAAAAGGATTGTGATATGTTCTATAAAGGATAAGCGAACTTTGACAAAGTTATATCAATTGGGTAATCATGATGGCCTGCTAGGGTCCTCTCATGATTTATGAGAACAAAATGTGTTTGGACTCATTGCCAACTTGATATAATCCTATGGGGTCACACACAATGGAACGAATTGTTAAAAAGGTAAAAAGGCAGTTTTTGGGTCTGGCACGACCGTGCCAAATGGAGCGACCGTGCCAATAATCGGCTGTGGGAAGGCCACTGGCGGACCGTTTGGTACGACCGTGCCAAAGCTGTCTGGGCTGAAAAACTGCAGGTTCAATTGGGTGACGGGATTTTGGTTTCCTAGGTCCTTAAGGGTTAAGGACTAGGGACTATATAAGCATCTTTTCAGCAGCCATTAAACATATGAAACCTAGTTGTTTGAAAAAACAATATTCTTGATCAAAGATTGAGAATCAAAGATCAAGAAACCAAAAATTCATATAGCCTATTTTGGATCTAGCAGTCCAGATCAAGAAGGAGTTCATGATATTCGTTCGCGTATGGATATCCATAGAGGGTGATTGTTTAATCATCTTCTAGTTCGTGTTCCTGCGGATCAAGACTTGTAGAAAAGCTTGGAGAAGATCAAATCTTGAAGAACGGAGTTTCAAGATCCGAAAATTTTAAAGCTCCATCACGGTTAGTATTCTAAATTCAACCTTATATTAATTTAATCATCTTGAATGGATCTAGGCTTTTGGGTTTTATTCCGCTGCGCATGATTGTGCAAAACCCAACAAACACCCCCTTGTCCCATCATGCCTTCTGTGATGCAGATTGGGCTGGTGACAAAGAGGATTATATTTCCACCACTGGCTTCCTAGTGTACCTTGGTCGCAACCCTATCGCATGGTCCTCTCGGAAGCAACGTGCTCTTCCCAAATCCTCCGCTGAAGCAGAATTCCGGGCTGTTGCTGATGCCACAGCCGAGCTTCTTTGGGTGGGAAATCTACTTCGTGAACTTGGTATCCCCTCCTCAACTGCTCTTGTCATTTATTGTGATAACCTCGGAGCTACTCATTATTCTGCAAACCCGGTATTTCATTCTCGAATGAAACATCTTGCTCTTGCGTTTCATTTTGTCCGTGAACAAGTCAACAAAGGTAACCTTCGTGTTCAACACATCTCCGGTGATGACCAGCTTGCGGACGCTCTCACTAAGCCACTACCCCGGGCTCGGTTCCTATCTCTTCTCATCAAGACTGGTCTTTTTCATGGAACGTCCATCTTGCGGGGGCCTGATAAGAGTAAAGCTCTTGTAAATATTCTCTAGGTTAGAATAAATATTTTCCTTAGATATCTAAACTTGTATAGCAAGATATAGGTGTATATATACTCTTGTAATTCTTAGTCAATGATACAATGAAATACAAGAGTATATATACACCTATATCTTGCTATACAAGTTTAGATATCTAAGGAAAATATTTATTCTAACCTAGAGAATATTTACAAGAGATAATTATAAGTAACTAAATCAAGATATACATAAAAAGATGTGAAGAATCATTTTGAATCTCCTTTACTCTTATCAAATACTATCAAATTTAATCGACTAAATGTTACTACATCTGTCCCAGTTTAAGGTTCTTAGTTTGACTATGCACACTTATTAGGAAACCGAGGCAAAAACAATGGAAATGAGTCAACCAAAAGTAGAGAGTGAAGGATATAATTGTCCAAAACATTATTCATAAAGCAAGTGGGTGAAAGTAAGTTAGGTAAGTAGTGGTTTTTTTGAAATTAAAAAAACTTTTTAAGGGCAAGATTCTACAAAGCACAATTCATTCGTTTCCATTTATGGAATAAAACAACTAAGAACCTTAAACTGGAACAGACCAAAAATGAAAGTAAGAACCTTAAACTCTTAAACAACTGGAAACTCTTAAAATGGGGCGGAGGAAGTAATACCAGTTGCGTGTTCATGTTCTGGAGTTCAAAATGTATCACAATTTAAGCCATGCAGTCATAGTTTCATATATAAACCATAACCTTCAATACTCTCCAAGTCTTTATTTAAATGAATATTCAAATTTTACTTTTGAGAGGTATTTGCAAAATAGTTAAAAACTTAAGAATGTTTTGCAATATACTCCCTCCGTCCCAAAATGAACTTCATACTTTTTTTGACATTACTACTAAGGAAGTTTGATCAATGATTTTAGGTTGATTTAATTATCCCAATGAAAATTTAAAACTTATTATTGATAGTAATGTTGATGGTGTGTCAATAGAAAGTTTTAGATTTCCATTAGTCCAATTGAGTCAACATAAAATTATTGCTCAAAAATCGTTCATAGTAACAGTGAAAAAAAATATAAAAATTATTTTGGGACGGTGGGAGTAAGTAATTAAATAAAAACCTGAAATGATTTCACCATATTGTGTATCATGAGTAAAAGAGATTTAAAACTGATTGTGTGATGAGGTAGCATTTGGTAACTTTTCCAATTTTTAAATACTCACTCCGTAAAATTATCTTTATGTTTTTTTCGTTGTTATTGAGATGGAAATTTGAGTAATAATTTTATGTTGACTTAATTGTCCTAATGAAAAATCTAAAACTTTTTATTAATACACCATCAACAATGCTTAACAAATTTTAGATTTTCATGATGATAATTAAATCAACCTAAAATTATCGTGTAAGTTCCTTCGTAATAATAGCGGAAAAATATCATTTTGGGATCGCAAAATCTTGGGAAAACGCGTTTTTTCAAACGCTTAGGAAAAACATGTTTTAAAAAAAACGCGGTGGCATTTTGTAAATAATCGGAACTTCTCAACGGTTCTGGATATCAATATAAAGGCTTCAGGATATGAGATTGATAGCCAGAACTTTTGAAAGTGATAGCCAGATGAGTCATGGATATCAATATAAAGCCTTCTGGATATGAGATTGATAGAAGAACCTTTGAAATTGATAGCCGGAACCTTTGAAAGTAAACCTTTGAAAGTGATAGCCAGAAGGGTTTTCTGGTTTTGGATATCAATATAAAGTCTTCTGGATATGAGATTGATAGCCAGAATCTTTGAAAATGATAGCCAGAAAAGTCCTGGATATCTGTATAAAGCCTTCTAGATATCAATATAAAGTCTTCTGGAGGTTTTGAAAAACACGTTTTTCTTAATCATTAAGAAAAACGCGTTTTACAGGAGACCAACCCGTTTGGGATGGAGAGAGTATTATTTTGAGATAAAAAGTCAAAAAAAATTGACATTCATTAGGACGGATGGTGTAAACTCCTTTACGATTCCGTATCAAAATTAATTTCTATATGATGGTAATGTGCTTTGAATACTTTTCTTAAAAACCATTTATTACTATAATGACTAGGCGATTTAATTCTCTACTGTTATTGTGTGGTGCAACAAGGAATATTGACACACACATTAACACATTCTCCCTCCTCCCTCCGTCCCAGCAGAAGTGAAACTTCTTTCACTTTTGATCCGTCCCACCAAAAGTGAGACTGCATAAAATGGAAATGTTTCAACCCCACTTATTCTCTCTCTCTTCATTTTCCACCACTCAATTTATTCAACCAACACTACTATTTACTCCGATTAATGCTAGGGGCACAAAAAAGTCACAAAATCTTGCTCACAAAATCCTAGGTGTAATGATTTCATTGGTGTTTTTAATTAGAGTGTGGTGGGTCCACTATCGATGCAACCAATAAAATATCGCCAGCTCATTTTGTAAGCAAGATTTTGTGACCATATTTTGTGCTACTTGCATTGCTCATTTACCCCACTCATTCTCTCTTCATTTTTCACCACTCAATTTATTCAACTAACACTACTATTTATCCCACTCATTCTTTTTTTTCATTTTCTATCACACACATACTAATTTTTCTTAAATATTATGCACATCCCTCAAGTCCTACTTATACTGGGACGGAGAGAGTATATACGTGGTCACAGCTACCTCCACCTAAAATGGACCAACTAGTTAAGTTCATATATATCACATCTTAATTTGCCAAATGGAACTGTCTTTTTTTTTTTTTCTTTCTTTAATTTTTTGTTTCTTTTTTTGGTTGAAAAACATTTCCAATCCTAATCACGAGATTTTGCAACGTCGATAATACTTTTATCATCCCTAACCTTTCTACCGCTAGCTAAATCATTTTTTTTTATCATCCCTAACCTGCAACACGACTGCCAGATTAATTAAAAATACTCCCTCTGTAACAAAATCCTCCTCCTCCTCCTTTTTTTTTTTATTTATCTTTACTTCGAATAAATTTTGTGCAATAATTTTAATTTAATTTAGTTATACTAATGAAAATTTAAATCTTGTTATTGATACACTATTAACAATATTATCAATAACAAATTTTAGATTATTATTAGGACAAATCATTTTGTTACGGAGGGAGTATATATATCCTAGTTTCATACCAAATGATTGAAAATGCAGTTTGAAATCATTATGATAGTGACCGAAAAACGTTTTGTGGTACATAGCGTAGACAACTGGACTAATATTTTTGACAAATCTCGTGTTTTTTTTAGAAAAAAAAAAAACAATTGAAATCATACATGCAATAATTCTTGTGACTAATACTCCTTCCGACCCATTTTAAACTTCAAAAATTTTTATTTTGGTTGTTCCATTTTAAACTTCAAAACCCAAAAAGGAAAGTTTTTTATACTTCTTTATTTGTGGCCCTACATGTCATACTCACAACAATAACCCACTAACTATTCTCTACCTCACTTTCTTTCTCCCACCAAACCATCTAAACTCACAACACATCACATTTTTCTTAATTCTTGAACTTTTTTTTTTTTTTTTGAAGTTTAAAATGTGACGGAAGGAATAGTTGCATTGCAAAGAATATTCTTGTCTCCCATGAAGTAGGTAGTCTTATCTTAGCGTCGTACACACCTATTTTCAATTTTAATGAAAATTTATGTGACTGAAATTCTTAATTGAAGACATGTGTAATGATTTTAAGGTATTAGATTTGAGTAATCATATCAGACAATGAACAAATGTGAATACATATATGTCCATTTTGATGTATTTTTCAAAGGAAAAATGTTGGCGAAATTTTCTCACATCGGGAATTAATAAGCCGTGTTTTTTATAGATAAAAACTTGAGCCAGTCCTTTCATAGCCAATTGATTTTGATATGGAAGTGCAGACTTTATCTGGATATTAGGGCTACCCTTTAATACGTGCGAGCCAAAAAGAGGACTTTATCGGGATATTAGATCTACCTTTTAATCCGTGCGAGCCAAAAAAAGGACCACGATGACCCGTTTACACGTACGATCCCATAAGAGACCCACCAGGATTTAACTTCGCGCCACCCAAGTCCACGTCCACGCGTAAGCTCAAAATTCGGCTACTCCTGAGGGGGCGTGGAGAAATTATCCCACATCTTTAACAAGCCAAGCCTTCTATGCTATAGATAAAGATCCGAGGACACTCCTTGCATAATCAAATGGTTTTGAGAGAGAACTTCCTACTTTATCTGCAATCTTTGTTACTCCTTCCGTCTCGGACTACGGTTCTTAGTTTGACTTTACACGGAGATTAAGAAAAGTAAATGTTGTGAGTATGAAAAGTAAAGTGGGAGAAAGCAGGAGAGAGAAAGTGGGTAGAAAGTTTTTGTTGTGAGAATAACGAGTGGGTCACATTGTCTATTTTAAGTAACAAAACAACTAAGAACCTTAGTCTGGGACAACCAAAAAGAAAAGTAAGAACCTTAGTCTGGGGTAGAGGAAGTAATATACTCTCTCCGTCCCATTTGAAGATTCACCTTTTACTCAAATGGGTGTCCCATTAAAAGCTTCATCATTTCCTAAAATGGTAAAAAGTGTAGGTCCCACTTATCATACTCACTCACTTTTTCCTCACATACTTAAACTATGGGGTCCACTTGTCATACCCACTAACTTTCCTCTCTCACATATTTAAATTGTATGCCCCACTTGTCATACTCACTAACTTCTTCTCCCTCACAATCCTTTTACACTCATCTTTTTCCTTAATTTGTGTGTCATCACCAAAATGGTGAAGTTTAAAATGGGATGGAGGGAGTATACTGTAATATTCCCTACGTCTCAAAATGATCTTCCTACCTTTTTACCGTTACTACGAAAGATATTTGAGCAATAAGTTTAGGTTGACTCGATTATACTAATGAAAATTTAAAACTTGTTATTCCCACACCATCAACAATACTATCAATAACAAGTTTTAGAATTTCATTAGGACAATTAGATCAACCTAAAATATAAATACTCCCCCAATTCCATTAAATATTGTTCATTTTTAAAAAAGGTTAACAAATCAAATGTTTTTAATAAAAAGACGGAGGGAGCAACAACGAGAGCTTCATGTCACCTAGTTTGGACTCTTACGATCACATCTACTCTAACCCAATGGAATTTCAAGTTAATTTTTGGGATGGAGAATCATTTTGAGGTTTTAATCACACTTTTTTTTTATTGGATTTTTTTATTTATATTAATTCACAATGTCATGAAGACTACAACTGAGCCTATAAATAGGCTAACACAAATGGGATTTAAACTCGTGACCTCCGTATGAGAAACTAACACCGAATACCGCTCGAGTTAGAGCTCTTTAAATTTTAATCACACTTAATGGTAACTGATAAAACGAGTATATATACTGTGTAAAGTCTGAAAGAACTATAGCTCATTGTTGCTTAGATGTTATGGGCTCGTTTGGTAAACAGAAAAATCACACTAATTATTCAAATTTAATGTTAGGTAGCCTTTATTTTTCAGCTCATCAGCCGGGACACAATGTGTTGCAATCTAGACCACATGTGTATCTCATACTTGCAATATAAACTTTCAACTTTGCTGAAAACCCTTCTTCAGCCTCATACATACTCAAGATTCAGCCATCAAGACAATAAGTGCATATCTAAAACCTGTCATGCAATTTTCAATCAAATGTCCAATTATTTGAAATCTTGAACTAATTTGATAGTTACCGAACATGAACACGTTAAGCGATGAACACGTTAAGCGGTACATGGTGGATCAGTAATGCGGTTTGATGACACAGTAGTTCCAATTCGGATTGTTCAGTCACGTATTAATCAAGGATAGGATCGTCTGTTGACTTATCGTCCTCTTATCAAAACTTTAACTCAACTTGACTCCGCGCACCGACTCAAAATTGGGTACATCCATATATAGTAGATTGATACACATTTACAAACTTCTCCTATGAATTTTTTTTTGAACTATGTACCTCCTAACAAATCTCATGGTTCTCAAACAATATGACTCTATCTCAAAGCTCAAATCGAAAAATGACCTAGACCTCAAGTGTCAGTAGTTTATTTTCATACTTCGGTTCAACTTGTTAGAGCAAAATAAACATAAGAACGATGATCAAGCGAAATAATCAAACACGAACACAAGAATTTACGTGGTTCACCAACTTGGCTACGTCCACGGGCGGAGGGAGAATATATTACTTTCGATGAACAATTACAAAAGACAATCTCTCTAATTTAGTTGCACGAATTATTTAGGCAAATAATTCCGTCAACCTAAATCCTATATCTCTACTTGTAACTCTCAAAGATGAACAGCTAACTAATATGCTAGGGGATGGGTTAGTATTTATAGGCATAATACTAGAAACCCAAAAGGAAGAGGCAACATATTTGTTGTGCACAAAGTAAATCTATTCTAATTAGGAATCTATTTCCTAATTCTAGAATAATTCTTTACAGAAATACAAATAGGAGTACTAATTAATTTGGGACGGAAGGAGTTAAAATCCTTATCACATAAGGACTTAAAACCCATGCCTAAACTAAAACAAAAATCAACTCCTTTGTGGCAGCATCATCGTGGCAGCAGGCTTGGCGCTGCTTTTCTGGCTGTGGCTTATGGCCCTCGCCACTCCTTCAATTTTTGTCTCCGTCCTGAATTTTTCGCGGACATATCCTTAATCAATTGCCTATTTGATTCAAAGGCATATTCCCAATAATCTCCACATTGACTTTGAATCTCCCCAAACCATAATTCATATCCACCTTGAGTTGAATCCTCCGCTTCCGAATATATCTCCCCACCTCCGCCACCGCCTTTGTCTTTGTCAAGACCCATCTTTGTTCACCCAAGAACAACAATGTTTACTTAGTCAAGCAAACCATCTTATCAACTTGTGCAATGAATTTTTAAACCACTTAGAACCTCCACCACAACGTTGATCACTATAAGTATCTGCACAAACGGAAATTGCACATGAACTGCACGACTGGCGATGTCTGTCACGCCCCAGAAAATTCTAAAATCCATAAACATAAAATTTACATAATGTACATCTCCAAAATGCAAAATACCAAACCGGGCGCGTGAATTCAACTACAAACCAATACCATTAAACAACACCTCACGAGATTTCAACTCGGAGACAATCTACAAGTGCGGAAGCAAGAACAACAAATAATATAAAAACTCAACGGATAACAGTATTTACACAACACTGCTACCTCGATCTCACAACAAAATACATAAAGGCTCCGAAGAGCAACTACCCAAAGGAAGTCAACCTGCTCAGAAGATTCTTGCTACAACGGACCTCACAACGCTACCACTTGCTTTCCTGGGGGGGGGAGTTAACGAAAAAAAGATAAAAAAAAAACGGGGTGAGATAAAATCTCAGTAAGCTACTAAATGCATCTAAGTGCCATGCTGTCATGAACAGTAATATAACAATAAGCATTCATAATGTACAATCACATAACAACAAATGAGAGGCTCCCTATCGCCAACCGTCTCATACCGGTTGGAAATAACGACCAGCTCATCATGCAGCACATAAAGCTGAAATAAACACGTTACAAAGGATACCGAGCCAAGGTTTCACCAAACTGATAGAACAATCACTGCGCAGCTTCAACCGATCAACCAATCAACAATAGCAGCATAACAGCTGAAGAGAACCCCGGTCAGAACCGACCAATCAATCAATCAACCCATCAAACCATCTTCATAGTAGCATAAACAGCTGAAGATGACAACCCCGGTACCGAAACCATAACAATGTAACATGTCACAAAGGACAGGGGAAATGACACAGAGTCATACCCAAAAAGTCTAGCTAGAATACTCACTAATGGAGCTAGCTCATCCCAACCAAGGCCATCTAGAAGGGGAAAGAAGGACCAATGGGCGATGCTATACTGGACTTGGCTCGTGCCATTATAATATTATCCATTGCCTGACTCGAACACAAGTAACCAGCTGGACTTTCAAATAAATGCTAAGTAATAAATACTAGCTGGATAAACAACCAAAGATTCTAAAGTAGGGAACCATACCAAATAATCACCATAAAGATGCAAACGATTACTCATGAAGAGTTCAACAACAATGAACACAAGAAGTTCCTCATAGAGAGTCCAACACCGATAAACAGGGTTGCTCATAGAGAGCCCAACAACATTGATCATTAAAACATGATGATTCCATGATAAGGGACCATACCAAACACATCCTAAAGATGATACCCACGAGTTACTCATAAGGAGCACAACTCAAACGGTCGCTCACAATTAGTACAATAATTATTACCAAAACGACCCTAAACATCTACTCATAAAGATTACTATGACCATGAACTCAACCATCTCTTACACTTGGAATTCCAAATAGGAAAACCGAATAAATACACCTTAAAGCTAATCAACACCGTAGGTACCCAATCACCAATTCACGTCTTACATCCGTTCATTAACGAACCAATTCTTAACACTCGAACGAACCCAAAAGGTTACACCTATTCATACATGATCACATATGGACCAAACCCAACACTTTGGTGTTCCATAACAACCCTCTAGATACTATAGGATATCACCTTAAACCTAGACCAAGTCTTATCCAAAAATCAATTCGATTGGCACAATCATGAACACCTCATAAGATGACCAAACATTCCCAAACAATACTTAGACTAATTCCATAAATCAATTGCTCACAACGGAACCACTTTACAACCCTAGAGTGTTCCACTATGCTCATACAAGTTAAATAGAATAGTACTCAAAACCTAGACCAATTCTAAACGTTTTTGTGTTATGAAACACTTACTGAGAGCTCGACCTAATCTGAACCTGAAACTCAATTAAATAAACCCACTCATCTCGAAGTACTCAAGGATATCTTTAAAACGATAGTTTACACGTCTAAAACAGAGTCCGGATGAAGAAGTTATGGTCTCCGGAAGATTGAGCGTAAAACGGACAACCTGGGGAAAAGGGAAGGGGGGTGCGCACGCCTCCCTTAAAAGGGTGAGCGCGCCTCCTTTGATCAGAAGGTTGAGTTTTTGAAGCATAAGAGGGTACGCACGCCTCCCTTAAAAGGGTGCGCGCGCCTCCTTGCCCGGAGGGACCAAATCAGCCATTTTTTCTGGGTTTGAGCTACTTTTCTTACCATTTCATAACCCACTAAGATCAACACTTCTAACTAGCATAACAAAGAACCAAAACAACATATATGCTTACAAAAGACTTATTTTACAACCCAAACAATCCAAGCCAAGAGATGATTCAAACACCCAAACTTCACAAAAATGGATAAGTTACAAATAAATTCCAAATCAACCAAAGAAGCCATATATATCAACTAGAGCATCAATGGAGTTAAAGATGAATATTTTTTGCATAAATGGGGGGGGGGGGAAAGCAACTTACTTGGAATTTATCAAAGATGACAGAATTCGAATTTTCTTAGCTCTATACGATCCTATCGACGATCTAAGCATTTTTCATAAAATGAGCAATAAAAAATAGTGAGAGGAAGATGATCAAAAGAAGGAGAGAAGGAGAGAGTTTTTTACCTTGCAACAATGGAGGGAGAGAGAGAAACTAGTGTGTGTGTGAGGAAGGAGGGAGTATGCAGGAGAGTGAGGGAGGGAGGGGGAAGTAGTTAAGATATTAAAGAAAAGTTTCACAATTAACCCCTCCACTACAACATTGAACACATAAACCCTTTTCAACTAAATCCCCTATCTTCACACTTAGCACAATTGATTAATGTAAAATGCTAGACATAAAATATTAAGAAACACAAAATGCACCCATAAATAAATAAATAATTAAATAAATATTTATTACTAAGAAAATAGAGACGGGTTTTCGGGTCGTTACAATGTCTGCATGGACTACTACAAAACTCCACTAACATGTGCTCTTACTTATCTTGAATCTTCGACCTCTCCATAACGCCGATGAGAGCAAAGAAACTAGCATTGATGTCTCAGAAAGCCTTCTAGACCATCAATATAGTGTTTCGCCGAACACTTGAGACTGTACACCTCTAGAGTTTAAGTACCCCCTTTGCCGACTGAACTTTGTGTATCTACTTCTAGTACTTCGAATAGACTACACCTTAAATCCCCAGATAGTACCTTGTCCCGATTACCTTCTCAATCCCAATCCAATGATGATCTTCGAACTAGTTCAGAGAGCTTCGAACCCACTCATTTAAAGGCGAATAAAATGTAATCTTGTGCTTTACCTCAAGCACTGACACGCCCCAAGTCCCGGGATCCCCTAATAGAACCTCGAACCTGGTGCGCGTAACTAACAAGAAACAAGAAACTAACGGGAAACAGGAACAATACCTGTTAGAAACAAACTGACATGCTATATCTACTCAAGAATAAGGAGCTAAGATAGCTCACAACGAGTTCTAGACCAAAAAAATTAAAACCAAACATGGTTACATACAGCGGAAGACATGCCTAGCACATAATCTGGCATCAAGAAATGTCTAGAGACAACAAGTACTACACAAGTCTACCCCCAACAAGCCCTGAGTTTAACAACTCATACAACATCGTCCTTGCCAAAGTGTAAAAGGACACTAGTCTCAAACAAGAACATCCTGTGGAGTACGATCCCAGCTATGTCGAGCCTCACTGCGTACTATCCCCTGCTTTCCTGGGGGGGGAAACAAATAAAGGGTGAGATAAATCTCAGTAAGCTATTAACATGCAACTACATGACATGTTATCATGCAATTCAAGTAGATACTCAAGTAATCATATATCAAGTATCATCAAGTAACAAGTATAGGAGAGGCTAAGCCAACTCAACAAGTAATCAAGCTCAAGATATGATCAGGTAACAAGTAGTCAAGTAGTGTGAGAGGCTAGAACAACTCACCAAGATGCACATAGGCCTATCACGTATCATTACCTGAATCCTTCCTTATTCCTCCCAAGAATACCATTGTTATCGATGTTTGTATAGCTGAGGACAACCACGATCAAGATTAAGAGACTGCTATGCAGTATATAAGAAGACCCGGTAACCAGTGTCATTCACAAGAACAAGATTCACGAGGTGTTCACGAGTTAGCATTCAACTTATATCAGGCGTATTGCTCCAATATAGGATGCTAAGCCCTTACTATGGCCAGTAGTAAGGGAAAAACGAACCGAATGCATAGACCCACGATTATCACTTATGCCCCAGCCCTCGCAATAAGCGTGAACCTATACACCCCTCTGAACCAAATAAGCCAGCTGGACTCACACGAGAATGCACAAGTAGATGTTTACTTGAACTACGAGAATAGAACTAAGTCCCATATTAGTGGACCAGTCTTTACGCACCATGTAATCATATATCATGTGCTCACGAGAATATGCACCATGTAATCATGTATCATGTGCTCACGAGAATACAAGTACACGTACACAATCATTGCGAAGACAAATCAATCTAACAATGGCACGTAGAGTGTCCATATAACACGGTCAATCCAAGTTAGAGTCTATTAATAACAGACCTCAAACAAGTAATAGGGTATATCATTCTATATCACTTTGTCACATGCCAAGTTTGCACGTACATATTCATATCACGTTTAACACATTAAAGTGTCTATTACGATACCCTTATTATCAAATAGAGCCCAATACCTTAGACTCTAAATACACAGTAGAATAGGTCACATCATACCTAGTCAAAGTCATATCTCACGTATATGTATCGTTAGTAATCGAATACATTTTCCAACACATATTGTGTTCAGTAGTTATTCTTATTAACTTAAATCGTAGTATTCACGATTATATGAATTATCTTCATATTACACTAGTCCCTATTTTCTTTAGGAACCCATTTCAAGACAAGATATCTTCTTTATTCTTTATATACTTTATTGAGTATATACACGATTAAAACCAATCACTAGCACTTTAGTGTTTGTTCATAGCACTTACAATACACATGTATCAAATTCAAGTATATAGTAGAGTTAATCATTCTCTATCTAGTTTCATATCCCAACTCTTTTGGTTATTCATACCATGTATCAAGTAATCAAGAAGTAACATTCTATCAAGTAAATATATGCAAGATTTGCATATACACATCAAGACTCTTTCAAGTTTATTACCATACACGTATATTGGTGTCAAGGCACGTACAAGATCTTATAATCTTATATTCAAGTCTTAATCCAATTATTTGGATGTTCAAGTCATGTACAAGATTTTATTGTCTTATACTTCAAGTTACTGTCTCAACTTAAGACATTCAAGACATTCAAGACATTCAGGACATTCAAGACATTCAATACATATACAAGATTTTATCATCTTATATCCAAGTTCTCATTCCATTTCTTTGGATGGTTAAACATGTACAAGAGTTAATTATCTTATACTTCAAGTTCAAGCTAGGAAGATGAACTATACATCTTTCACGTATTATTTTCCAATCCTTTTCTTAGGACATTCAAGCTCAAGACATCAGTTGGTGCCCCTAAGGTACACAAACATTAACTTCAAGACACATAAACGAGTTACTACTCTTATACTCAAGTTATCATTTAATTATGATTCAAGTCCACATTTCATTTGTTCACAAAGGGACTATTTTCCAGTACTAGAGTGTTCTACAACACTCATCTAGGCCATCTAGGGTAGTACCCTAAACCTAGACCAAGAATACTTCGAGTTCACATTAAATAAAATGAGCTATACAACTCATACTTACAAGTTCATAATCCCCTACATAGGATATTCAAGCTCAAGACACTAATTCGGTGCTCTCAATGTGCACAAACATAGGTTCCAAGACAAGCATAACACATAAGTGCTTGTTCATAGCACTTTCAAGACATAAAGAAGAGTTCTTCCTTTTATATTCAAGTTCCCATTTTAATTCAATGAGTAATCATATTCAAGACTCACTTCTGATGCCCCTAAGGTGTCACAACACTTGCTAGGACATCTTATCTTAAGGCTATATGCCTTAACAAGGGATAAGCTTTCAATTTAATTTAGATTTAAAACACTTTAGTTGAAACAGGGGACCGGGCGGGCGCCTATGATGGACCGGGCGGGCGCTCATCCAAGGATTTTTGGAACTAAAACTTCTGGCCAAATGGGCGGCCGCTTGGTACCTAAGTGGGCGGGCGCTTGGTCCAAATTTCAACAAACACCAATTTATTTCCCAGCTTAGAAATCCCCGTCCCAAGCGTAGGAGTATACTTTTACTCACAATTTAACATTCAAGAGTGCATTTTAACATGCTCAGAACACTTCTATAGGGACACTTTATTAATTTATCACCGTCCCACAAGTAATAGAATAATTCTCTTTTATTCCATTTAAATATTTCACCGTCCCAAAAGTATAAGTACAATTTTATAATATACTAATATACTTATTTAGGGATACTTCCATTCATTTCCCCGTACCACAAATAATGGTACAATTTTTCTAATAATATTTAAATCAAGTTACTATTTTACCGTCTCACGAATAGGAGTATAATTTTTTCAATACTTTTCAAGTCATTCCCAGGTGCTATTCATGCTTGTTTATTATACGAATACTCCCTTCGACCCAAATTCACAAGTATCACGAAAATTGCTCAAAACACAATTTTAACAAGAACAAGTAGCGGGAATAACATATATGCATGTTATTACAAGTAAGGGGGAGTCAATAGCTTACCTAGTCCGAAATCAAGTTCACCCAAACTAATTTATGTTCGGCAGGAAACCCTCTATTCAACGCCACGAATATTTATCCGGGACCGGAATCACGAACAGAGGGATAATTAGGCTCGAGGAGTCGAGAATAGGAAGAATCCTAAACCTAGCTTTAGAACAGAAGGAGTATGCGTAGAGAAATTTGGGGAAAATAAGCTTCTGAGAAGAAACCCCACAAGATATACTTGGAACTTTCCAAGAATGACACCTAGGCCCCTCTAGTTCTAACTTTGACAAAAAGGCCCCTAAACTTTCAACTTTGACATTTAACCACCTTAATTTTCTAAAGTAGTTAAATAATTAACTCAAATAAAAATAGCATATAAATATGCTAGTCAAGAATTTAACAAGCAAGTCAAGAATTTAACAAATAAGTCAAATATTTAACGAGATTAAGGATGGGCGTTACAAGCACCCTTTGTCACGCCGAACAACCTTGCTCCTCCTAAGCAACCGGACGATATGCTAAGCCTAGCATTCCTTAGTGCCTCTAGACCGCCTATCTAGAGCACCACCCCTTCCGGGCGACTAACATTTTTTCGTGCTTAGCGAGTTCATTCGGTACTTGAACTCGCCCACCGAGATGAATTGTATCAACTCCTTCTGAGGATAGTCATCTTGTAGCTCAGGATCGTCTGCCCATCTACTACCCTTGGTAAAAATAGGCTCCACCTTCTCCTCAACTATCTCGCATTGCTCCACCTTTGGATCTAGAAGTCACTCATCACCGCGCCATGAGCCTTCTTCCACTATTAGAGCATAATCACTGTCACTACCTCCCGCAGCAACATCCGCCTCATCTTGACTAAGATCTTCTTCTTGCTTCTTTCTTGGACATTCATTCTTCCAATGCCCCTTCCTTCCATAGAACCTACAAACATCCTTAGGTTTCGGACCTTTCTTGCTAGAAGATTTTTGAACATTCTTCTTCTTGCTTGATCCTTTTCTGCCCTCTGCAGCTAACCCTGCAGGTTGACTGTCTGTCTCTCCTCTGCTTACCTTTCGTCGCAGTTGTCTTGTCTTAAGCGAAGCCTTCACGTCCTCAAGAGCTATTGTTTCTTTACCATGCAAACACGAATCCACAAAGTGCTCATATGATAAAGGTAGCGACACAAGAAGCATCAACGCAACATCCTCGTCCTCAATCTTGGCATCTATATTACGCAAATCATGTAATATAGAAGTAAACCTATCTAGATGGTCATCTATAGGCGTACCTTCCACCATTCGGAGTGTAAACAGCTTTTGCTTTAGATAAAGCTTGTTGGTCAATGTCTTAGTCAAGAACATGTCTTCCAACAACAACCACAAAGCACCACCGGAATCCAAATCTGGTATGTTGACTAGAACTTCATCATCCAAACCTCTAATGATTTTTGAATGAGCCCTCTCATCTAGATCCACCAAATCTGCCGCTTCCTTCTCTGCTGCTTTCCTCTTCTCCGCATCCGATACTCCAGCCAGAGTATTACTTGTAGAGACGTCCTTTCCGTTAGAATCCTTCCGATCCTTTATCGCCATAGCCACCGGGACCCACAATCCCTTGTCTCTCAATAGAGCCTTCATCTTTACTTGCCATAAAGTAAAGCTATTCTTCCCATTGAACTTGTCGATTGATGATTCAGATCCTTGACCCATCTTCTTCTTTGTCTGCAGCGTAAATCCCAAGATCTCTAACCATCCAGTCGCCAATAAGAGAAATCGCAGCAAGAAACTCCAAACGCACACAATCGAAGACAAATCACCAGCAGCTTCTGTCCGGATACAATTTCGGATGCTACAAACTTCAAAATCCGATCTTCACCATTCAGATCGAAGATAAATGAGTCCCGAAGCTACTCACCAAAATTCAGCACGATCCAACGGTGAACGAATGCGCTACGTCTTTTTCTTCACCGCTGCGCTGGATAAAAAACGGACCAAAAACTGCAACCTTGTTTTTCTTCGATCTTGGATCTCTTCCGTCGATGCTAATTCTCCTTTTCAACCAAGCTCTGGTGCCACTTGTTAGAGCAAAATAAACATAAGAACGATGATCAAGCGAAATAATCAAACACGAACACAAGAATTTACGTGGTTCACCAACTTGGCTACGTCCACGGGCGGAGGGAGAATATATTACTTTCGATGAACAATTACAAAAGACAATCTCTCTAATTTAGTTGCACAAATTATTTAGGCAAATAATTCCGTCAACCTAAATCCTAGATCTCTACTTGTAACTCTCAAAGATGAACAACTAACTAATATGCTAGGGGAGGGGTTAGTATTTATAGGCATAAATATTAGAAACCCAAAAGGAAGAGGAAACTTATTTCTTGTGCACAAAGTAAAACTATTCTAATTAGGAATCTGTTTTCTAATTCTAGAATAATTCTTTATACAAATACAAATAGGAGTACTAATTAATTTGGGGCGGAAGGAGTTAAAATCCTTATCACATAAGGACTTAAAACCCACGCCTAAACTAAAACAAATATCAACTCCTTTGTGGCAGCATCATCGTGACAGCAGGCTTGGCGCTGCTTTTCTGGCTGTGGCTTATGGCCCTCGCCACTCCTTCAATTTTTGTCTCCGTCCCGAATTTGTCGCGGACATATCCTTAATCAATTGCCTACTTGATTCAAGGGCATATTCCCAACACAACTTGATTTATATGATTATGATTCAGAGTATGTGTAGTCGGACTGCACAGTCTGACGTGCCGTTAATCTTTGTTCTTTATTTTAATCTCGACGGTCCATAATTAAGAGGTTATTTGGGGAATATATTGAATATTTTTGGCTCTTGCATCTCGACCATCCATTCAGCTCGTGCGAGATCTTGTGTATCGCTTTGGTGTGGATTGGGGACATGCCCAAATCCTATTCATAAAATGTTCGTCCCATTATCTAAATGCTCTGATGCTCGCACTTTTTGGTTTACCCCGCCGTACCCATGTCGGACATGTCTATTTTAGTTTTGTTCACAATGGTCCGGCAAAGTAAACAAAAAAATGTGAGCATCATAGTCTAAACGTAACTCCATTTCCTCTTTAATGCTATGGTGCACGATCGAAGTCTTGGGGTACTTAACATTTACACTTTTCTCTAATACCATGCATACCATACAGAGTGGTAATCACTAATCAGCATCACCTCAAAAAAGAAATAAGGAAAAAGACTACATAAATTTTAAGGTGTACAAATTACTACAGCTTGCATATTACTACAAGACAAGAGAAATATAGGGCGCGCATTCTAATGTATAATTGTCAGATGTATCAACGGCTCATATTCAATCTTCCATATATTATAAGCCCTTATTAGTGGAAGGATGGGTGAAATGACAATGCCACGATTAATGAATAATCAAATTCTGATTAAGTGCCGAATACCTTCATTGCGAATCCATCTCAAGACCATGAATTCTCTAAATGTGGTGCAAATTTGAGGAACCCGACCCGAGGAACAGATCCGACAAAGCATGTCTCAAGCCCTCTGGGCCAAGTCTAACATCCACAAAATCCGTTTCTCCCCCGCGCGCATTGTACAACTCACGATACAATGGCAATACCTTGTTAGAAATGGACAGCTTGATTTCGTCCCGAAGCTTACTATCCTCTACAACGCACACAGACTGCTTACGGTGCGCCTCCTCAAACACAACATTGAATCTCTTCAATCTCTCATTCACATCATCTCCATTATTCGCATGCTTCAGCGATTCAATGACGTGGCTCCACCCTAACCGTTCGTAATTCGCCTCGTACGTCTTCACTTTCGCTTCGTGCGTGGCGATCCAGTCATCGCCGAGGTGGTATTTTAGATTGGACGAACGGACGGTTGTGATGATGTGCTCAAGATTGTTGGCTAGAAAGAGGTAAGAGTACGAAACATGTTCGTAAAGTCTCGCTTTGACGTCAAGTTTGCATAGGAGTACTAGAATGATCCAAGCGAAGCGGAGAGAGATGGTCGTCGTCATTACCGGGGACTCGATGGAGTCGGGTATGTCGTAGATGGATTCAGGCAGCAGTGATATTGCTGGCGTGGTATAGTCAAAGAGGATATCTTCTAGAACATTGAAGTTGGCTAGGCGAGATAGGAAGTTCATTACATTTGTTGTTAAGTTGTTGACGCCAGTACTGGCATCAACAACTTTTGACGAATCTTTCTGAACATATGTTTCAAACTCAGTTAATGTTGTTCGGACAGATTCACCGAGTTTGATGGTTGAATGGAGAGCTAGATTCGTAATCGCGGAAGTTGATTTGGATGAGAAAATCGACTCAATTTGTGACCAATTACTAGCTACGGAAGTGTACATTTCCAATGCGCGAAAAATCTTCTCCGGATGCTTCTTGCTATTCTTGGCAACTTTTTCGGGGAACTCAAATAGAATTGTGGCCGCATCTTTTGTAATCTCGTTAAAACACAACTCGCGTACGGAATCAGAAGCGGAAGCGAAAACGTGGTCACAGAGAACTCGCTCTCCATAAAACAACGTATTGATCGTAACATTTATCGCGTCAAGCCAATTTTGTATTTTAAGGTCCAAAACCTCCCAATCCATTTTATGAATCTTCTTACCGCTTTCTTTCACAATAACTAACTTCTTTACGCCTTCATCAACAATAGATTTACGCATATTCTTATACGTAGTAACGCACTCTCTTCCATAACCCGATGAAATCATACATTCCCCAATCAACACCAAATCATCCATAGCCGCTGCCGATGCATTTTCAGTATCAATAATCACTTTCTCCACAGCTCGAATCTCATCATCCGAATCATAATTCGACGTGCTAGACCGAGCTGATGTAGGCGAGAAGGAACGAGTTGATGACGTGGACAACCGAGTTGAGACGGATTCTGGATCTAAATACGCCTTATTCTTCACCAAAATCTGATAAAACTCCTTTTGCAACCTCTTCATAGCAACCTGCATCAGTTTTTGAGCTCGAACAAGCATTTGAGAGCTTGATTTTTCCACAACCAGTGTGTGCATGGCCTTGTGCAAATCGTTCACTCGCTTGATGAATTCCCTCGCTTCGTCATGATTCTCGTAGAAGAGAGAAGTGATGTTTGAAAAGGCGGACGTGCCGTCGTCCCATTTCGTAATGATTGGGTCGGCTCTTTCGATGATTTGGAACATTAGTGATTCCGAAATGGTGGGAGGTGAAACTGAAACTGAAACCTCGGACTGTTTTGGAGAAGAAGAAGAAGTTCTACATTTTCTAGGCATATTTGAATTTCTGATGATTGAATAAGAGATTTAAATTCTGTGAAAGATTTGAAGCTAGAATGAATGTTTTATTTGTTTTTGTTTTTGGTGGATAATTTTGGTGAGGAGGGGAATGGGGAATTTATAGAGTTGGGAAATGGAAGGCGGCGGCGCAGTCAGTGTGAACAGCAAGTTCGTGTGTTTTGACGTTGATTGATACGCGGGATACTGGGGGGAGGTTTTTAACGAACTTTGGTCGGGAGATGACGTGGAATGTTGTTTCTAAGAAATTAACGGATTTTTTGTTGTTCGTTTTTCGTATTAGGCGGATTGGGAAACAATTTAATAATTGGAGCGAATATTTAGTATATTTTCATGTTCATTGCCACTTGCAAGTGGTGATCCCTCATTTCGATTACTCAATACTCCCTCCGTCATCGCACAAGTCCTCGCACAAATAAAGTTATATTAGTGGGCACACTAATTTTAAAAAAAAACTAATATATGTGTAGTTGAAAATAAGTAAAAAATGAGTGAAGTAAATAGTAATTTAATTATGATTTGGGCTATATAGTATGACTATGCAATAATCCAAATAATATGTAATTCATAAAAAAGATAGTGAGACTAGCTTAATATATTTGTCAAAACTCAATTTTAAGCTTAAGTTCTAAAGTAGAAATTTAAATTGCTCTTTTTTAGTTCAAAGTTTCATTATTAAGAATCAAAATGCCATACTAAAATTTGACATCCTTTTGAGTTTTGACTAGTCTAAAGTGTGGGATGTAACCCAATGTGCAAGATAAGTGAAGCAAAAAGTAGCATACTCCCTCCATCCCATATTTATTGCTATTAATAAAAATATGTACGGAAATTAAAAAAATATGTTAGAAAAGTAAGTACTGTGAGTGTGTAGGAGAGATAAAATAAGTTAGTGATAATTATGTGAGTGGATAAGCGAGAGAAAAGTGAACATTTTAAGTAAGTAGCAATAAGTAGAAGACACTCAAATTGAAAATAAATAACGATAATTATGGAACGGGGGAGGGAGTACATCTTAGAGTAAAAGCGGTAGCTGTTCCTAGCTAGGATTCAATTTAGCCGTCAAGGTTAGCGTACCTTCTACATGCATGCATGCATATATATCAACAATTGACTTCAATTCACATAAAGTTAATTAATCTGCCAACTTTCAAGTCGTACTTGTGTGTTTTGTGGGCGTTTTGAGTATCAATGACTCGATAAGCCATGGCGCGTAATCGACCCTCACATTACATCCTTTCTCTATTTTTATATTTATGATAAACTAAAAAGATTGTCCATCTTAAATAGTTACAAAAGGTATTGAGGAAATCTCAGAAGAAACGCGTTTTACGCTCGTTTTAACGTAATTCGTGTTTTTAATATGTGGAGTGATATTTTTGTAAATAAACGGAACGTTATTAAAAGATGCGGTGACATTTTTGCAATGTAACCTACGAAAACTCACCAGGGCAGACACTTGTTTTAGAACTTAGAAAAACTCGCTTGGCACTTACAAAAAACTCATCAGACACTTTTTTACATTGTAGGAGACATTTTTTAATATTACATGAGACACTTTTTAACACTATGGCAAGCACTTGTTTTGAAAATTTTAAAAATCCACCAAACACTTGTTGACTATGTGGAAGAGGCATTTTTCAATAATCCAAGAGACACTTTATAATACTACGAAAAGCAGTGTTAAGACTACCACTAAAAGTGTCTGTTTGAATGATTATAAGTGTCAGCTGAATGTTTTACAAGTGTAAAATTAGAAAATCATTTTGTAATATTAGAACATGCACATGATAATATTAGAGAATGCAATTGTGAAAAACAAGTTTTTTCACATGACCGACTCAAAGGTATTCTGTGCTACCCATTTATTTCTCGTCTCAAAATGAATAGGCGAATTTGCTCTTGATTATCAAGAGTAGATTCTATTACTATTCATTTTCAAAATTAATTAGTTACATAAGATATTGTGTAACTATCCATTTACTCCATCGTCTCACATAGGGGTGGAAATGGTTCGATTTAGCTCGGTTTGGGGTAATTTAGAAGCCAAACCGCTATACATCAGTTTGGAGAAATCCCAAACCGAGCTGAACCACAAAATAGTCCAAGCCGAGCTGAGCTAAACCATCACGGTTCGGCTCGGCTCGGTTTGAACCACGGTCTGATTTTACGGTTTAAAGCGTGGCTTAAACCGCGGTTTGAACCACAACTCTTACACCATATTATCTCCGAAATTTGTTGTAGCAGGATTTCCTAGGATTGTCATGGTCAACTTACATTTGATGCGTTAATATTGAACTAATCAGTCATTAAAAATTAATCTTGTTGTCATACTAATGAGAAATTAGGATTTTAACTGGTTGAGGTTATGATATGCAGGATGAATGGATTGACTGTGAAGAAAATGCATAAGATATTTAAAGCTCCTGTTCCAGAATCTGTGTATAATGATGCTCATAATTTGGTGGGATATTGTTGCTTTAGATTCTTGTCCAGAGATAATTCTGAAATTCATCGTTCCCTCAAGGTTTGTGGACTAAATTTAATCAATAGTCCATATAAGGGCTCGATGGTTCAGCTAGCTCGGCTCCATGGCAGCTCTATGGTTCGGCTCGTGGTTCAGCTCGAAACGGTTTGGCTCGATTTGGCTCGGTTCGGTTTGAAGGGTCAGACCGTGAGCCGAACCGAACCGTGTGGTTTATCAATTTTTGATACCGAGCTGAACCGCATAAGTTTAAAAACCGAGCTAAACCGCACGGTTTGGCTCGGCTCGGTTCCGAACCGCGGTTTGAGCCGAACCATTTCCACCCCTAGTCTCCCAAAATGAATGACCGTATTTGCTCTTGATCAAGAGCAGATTCAAACATAATTGTAAGACACAAGTAATATAAATTAATTTTCATTTTTTTTTTCAAATATTATTTAGCATATATATATATATATATATATATATATATATATATATATATATATATATATATATATATAAAAATTCACTTTGAACATTCATTTAGTTCATGATTCTTTTAATTAAATTTCCTCTTTCTTCAAATAGCTAAGCTATTTTTCAAATCTGAACTGTTGAATAGTATATAAGTATTGTATTTATAAGTCGTTCCAGCGACTTTATTAAGTATTTGATAAGCTTATAATATTTTAACAAATTATATAATTGGGGAATTGGTCAGGCTTAACAACTACGAGGACTTATATAAATTATGGTATTTAACTACTTTTTGTTGGGAAAAACGTGATCCTAATTCCTAAATTATGTTTATATTTTCTAGTCCTACATGGCTGCATATTTTTGATCTGCAGATATTATAAGTTTGATATGTATATAAAAACTACAATAACCATCGACAAATATCAAGAATAAACGAATCATATATTGATCGTATCATATAATAAAATTTCACATTATTTAATTATATACAAACATGAAAATTATTTAAAAACAGATGGAGGAAATCGAACCTTAATATTGGAGGGGGGATTATACTAATAAACCTTTTCCGGATAATGTTAAGGACTTGCATGAAAATGTTTAAGCCTTCTGGAAATTGTTTAATTTTAAGTTTGTTGATATTTTATTGTAAAATATGCTGGCAATAGTTGACATGTGAATTTTGGACATAAAATTCCTTGTCAACAAATCTATAGTCTTCTTTCTACTTTAGTTTCATTCAAATAGCTGCGTTGGATTATATGTATGGACCAATGGTGTAAATAAACACAATACTATAATAAAGTGGCACGCAATTTCGTGCCAGAAAATTAAAAATAATTGCTCTTCTCTCTACACATGAACATTTTTCTTAAGAGAAAATTTTGGGGGAAGCTAGTTTCACCATAAGTTATAAAAAATCATGTTTTTATAGGGGTTAAAGTTTAGAGTTTAGGGTTTAAGGTTTAGGCCCTTTAAGGTTTAAGGCTTAGGGTTAAAGGGTTAAAAGGTGGACTTTTTATAACTTATGAATGAACTAGTTTTCCCCAAAATCAACTCTTTTCTTAAACTAAAAAATGTAGCTTTACTATTGCATTATCTCATCAATTTTATTTAAGATACAAAAAATTAAATTATTATGGCATTCTACTGTTTTTGGTATTTTAATTTCGTATTTTTGAATTTCTTTTAATTCAGTATTGTTAATGAGGTAGTTTCTAGTCTTTCGAATATATTGTAGGGAGTCATGGAATGATGGTAGTTTTGGGCTTTTGAATAATCAGAATTAGTCTCTTTCAAATAAACAACACTTTTCTTGAAATTTCTCTCTAGTTCGGTCATTCTCACAGGTATATCGACATCATTTGGTATCCAGAGCTTTGGTTGTTATCAATGGCCGAATATGTTCGTGGACGTGGTTGTGTTAGTGGTCGTGGTCAGGGGCTTGGTGAATATCCAATCCAGATGAGGGTCAACGTAAACAACGTGATCCACGTGGAGTTGAGAATGAGGATCTGAGAAGACAAATTCAAGCACTCCAAAGGTGCCTTGCGCACTTTGAGATTCATATTGACGGTGATTCTGAGTCATGTGTGTCGTCAGGTGCCAGCAACGAGGATTACGTTAATCCTTTTGCTCGTGATCGGCAATGGGGTTATAGGAATTGGGTTGATCCCTTGTGGGACATCGGTATGAAGGTCAAAATTCTCGAGTTTGAAGGTAAGGCTCATCGTGATGATTTTATTGATTGGTTTAATACTGTTGAGGTGGGTTTGATATTAAGAGTCTGAGTGATAGTTCTAAGGTTAAATTGGTTGCAATCAAGTTGAAAAAACATGCTTCTATATGGTGGGAACATGTGAAAAACAACATGGCAGAGAGGGGAAAGCCAAAATTAAATCCTTGGAGAAGATGAAAAAATTGGTGCGTCAGAAGTTTCTTCATGTGCATTATACGCAGGAGGCTTTTGTTGACTCTCATGATTTGAAGCACGGAGATATCTTTGTGGAGGAGTTTATGAATGAGTTTGATTGGTTAATGATTCGTTGTGATGTTGTGGAGGAAGATGAGCAAACAATTGCTCGTTATTAAGAGGGACTCGGTTCTGAAATTTCGAATTTTGTATAACTACAATAATATTGGACATATGAAGATATTTATAGGATGGCTCTGAAAATTGAGAAGTAGTTGAAGGATAAGAAGTTCGTGAGTTGATGCCAAGGACGAGAAATGGTAGTAGCTATGGCGGTCTAGCTCCAGCTCCTTCAAAGCAGTAACGACGTTACTGCTACAAGAAGGAATCCACTAGCACCAAAACTTGGGTCAGTTGTACGTGAAACAAAGAAGAAGAGGCAACCTGTTTGGTATTTTAATGTCAGGGCACTACAACAAAAATGGCCTTTTCGGAACTTATTTACCGGCACTTTCATAAGTACCGTAAATTTGGGGCGCTTTTGAAAATAAAAAATGTCGCTAATTTTCGGCACTCTTTAATAAGTGCCATAAATTTCCGGAACTCTTTAATAAGTGTCGCAAATTTCCGGCACTTATTAACAAGTACCGCAAATTTCCGGCACTTATTAACAAGTACGGCAAATTTTTGGCACTTTTATAAAGTGCCGCAAAATTTTTGGCACTTTTGATAAAGTGTCGCTTATTTATGGCGCTTTATAAAAAAAATGCATGAACTTAGCGGCACTTTTAAAAAGTGTCAGAAATTTAGTAGCAAGTATGAAAATGTTTCGGACATTAGCGGCACTTATTAACCAGTGCCGCTAAATTTCGGGCACTTTTTATAAGTGCCGCTAATTTCCGGTAATTTTTTATAAAGTGCTGCTAAAAACAAGATGTTTGTTTTGATGTTTTTATATTTTCATGTACCTTTGCTTTAATTTGTTAATTTTTTTTTATTTTTATGGACTACAATCATAAAAAAGCATTATATAAGTTTATGTTTTATAATAAATAATCGTATGTGAAAATTTATATCAAAAAATGATTTAGCCTACCCGTAGAAAGCTTGTTTCATATGCAGGAGGTCTTATGTTCAAATCCGGGTATGTTCAATAATATTTATATTAAAAAAACGGCACTTTAAAAAGTGGGGGAAAATTCCGGCACTGTTCGAAAGCGCCAGAAATTAGCGGCACTTTTAAAGTGTCCAAAAGTATTGTCGATACCACTTTTCTCGGCAAATGTACCGGAAATAGCTTTTCTAACACTTTTTTTTTTCCCATTTTCAGCATTTTCTAATGTGCGGCTAAAAGCCATTTTTGTTGTAGTGGGGGATTGGTCACTTTCAGGCAGAGTGTCTAAACCGTAATGTTATTTCATTGGTTGAGGAAGATACCTCTATAGTCTATGATGAGGTTGATGAGCAGGATGACTTAGATGGTAAAGCTAGGTGGTATATACAGATCACGGGGTTTCCTGGTAGTTAGGCGGTTTCTTAATGTAGCTACATAAGAGGATGGGCAATGGCTTAGGCACAACATTTTCATACAAAGTGTACTACGAAAGGAAGGTTTTTTAATGTGATTATCGATGGGGATAGATGTGAGAATGTTGTTTCCACTACCATGGTTGACAAATTGGGTTTAATGACTGAAAAGCATCCACAACCACAAATGTTGTCTTGGTTGATGAAGGGGAGTGAGCTAAAGGTGAACAAGATGTGTTTAATTGGTATAGTTCTTGATTGGCAAGTGATACCAGGTTGAGGTGTGGTATGATGTAGTTTCGATGGATGCCTGTCACCTGTTACTTGGTTATCATTGGCAGTTTGACCACAAGGTTACGCATGATGGGTTTAAGAATACATTCACTTTTATGAAGGATGGGGTAACAATTGCATTATCTCCTAGTGACTTGAGGTGGGATAATGTTGGAGGCATCAATCAGACGAGTGTTGGACAAACATTTACTAACAAAGGCAGAGTTTGATGTTACGGTTTCAAAAGAGATGACGTTTTATGTTCTAGTGCTAGTCGAGGGGAACAAAGCATATATGATCATCCCACATGCAGTTCATCCACTTCTAGAGTTGTACCAGGATGTTATTCTAGAGGAGATTTCATCAGGCATACCTCCCATGTAGGACTTCTAACTCTGCATTGACATTGTTCTGGGTGCTGCTATCTCAAAAAAGTCCACCTAGGGTATGAGGAAAAAAGAACATGAGGAGTTGCAGAGATATGTGCTTGAGTTGGTGGAAAGAAAGGGTTATAAGGGAGAGCATGGGTACGTGTGTTGTTCTTGCTAAGATGGTGCCAAAGAAAGATGGGTCTTTGCGTATGGGTATGTATAGCAGAGCAATCAACAAGATCACCATCAAGTAAAGATTTCTCATTCCCAAGTTTGACGACTGTTTGAATCAACTACGTGGTGCAATGGCTATTTCAAAGATAGACTTACTGATCAGGTACCACCAGATTCGGGCTAGGCCAGGGGATGAGTGGAAGAAAACTTTTAAGACACGAGATGGTTTGTAAGAGTGGATGGTCATGCCTTTTGGAATATCAAATGATCCAAGTACCTTTATAAAATTAGTGTACCAAATTTTCAGACCATTTATTTGGAAGTTTGTTGTTGTCTGTTTTGATGATCTTTTTTATAGTAAGTTTGTAGGGCAGCATTTGGACCAACTGAGACAAACTTTTGATATGTTAAGGGAGCAGAAGTTGTATTCTAATGCAAGGACGTGTCACTTTTTGATTGAGCAAGTTGTAGACACCCCGCCTTGGACCTCTCGCCCCGATTGCATACATAGTATTTTTATTTAACTTATTTTCGTTGATTTATGTTACTTCAGTTAAGCTCCTAACTGATTCCGTTAGTTTTGGGGCTAAACTGCATAACAGAGTTAACTTTTAGGGTCATTCTATCATTTTCTGCCGCGGGCGCCTCTGACACTGTCAACGGGCCGCGCGCGCGTCTTTCCCCAAAAGCGGGACTCGCGCGCTTCCCATTTTGGCAGTTACGGACTGCAGCCTTTTCCCTCCATTTTCTTGATCACGAACACCTCTTTTCATCACATGTTTTATTCAAGCTTTAAACCCTTTTTATTTGTAACCTTCCAATCCCATATTCTTAGCATCCTCTTAAAAATAAACATTTTTTTTATTTTTTATTTTATTTATCTTATTTTTGATTGATCAATTCCATTTCACATGGATTGATCATCTTTTCCCTCCAACCTTTCCCTCCTAATTTCACCTATATAAACCCCCTCCTTCTACCTTAGAAATGGACTTGAAATTTCTTCACAAAGACACTATACACAATTCTCTCAAGAATTATGTTTACAAGAATTCTCCCAACAACAACTCAAGCATCAAAACTCTTTTCAAGTCAAAGTTTGAAGTCCTCTTTCTTAAGGTGCAACTTTACTTCTTCTTCTTCTTATTTTATACTCCCTCTGTCCCAGCAGAAGTGTCACTTATTTTCCTTTTGGTCCGTCCCAGCACAAGTGTCACTACCCAAAATAGAAATGTTTTAATATATTTATATTCAACCAACCCTACCATTTAACCCCACTCATTCTCTCTCTTCATTTTTCACCACTCATTTTATTCAACCAACACTACTATTTACCCCACTCATTCTCTCTCTTCATTTTCTACCAGACACCTACTACCTTTTCTTAATCCCCGTGTCCCAAAAATTGGTGACACTTCTGCTGTGACGGAGGGAGTATATATCTTTTTTATGTATGCAATCCCCACCAATGGGACATGACCAAATAATCACTTTACAACATTAAAGCTGGTTAAGGTTATCTCCCTACATTTCAATTTATTATTCTTCTCTTAATGTAATCTTTAGCATAAAAATTAATAAAACAATTCTCTTTTATTTCCCTTTGCAATTCCCCTTTTCTTTACATTATAATTGTTAGCACTATTAATAAATTGAATGACTTTTTAGCATTAGAACACCTTTAGTATCAAGACCCGGGTAAGCGGGGCGGAGTGGGTGTTTAAGTACTTCCCACTCCGTCACCTAACCCCCGAACCCTTCTCTTCCCGAATCTCTGGTTTTGTACATAAATTAAGCTATTTCTTTAGGTTTTTCTTATGTTCCCTTAATAACATAAGTGACGACTCTACAAATTAAACAAGTTAGACATCCTAGGACCCTTCCACCGCTCTAGCCAAGTAGTGGGCTCTCCTGGGGTATCTACAGTGGTGACTCTGCTGGGGATAATTTAGAGGGTTAAACTTGCGTTTTTATTTTGGTGTTCTTCATTCTGTTTTTTGGGCATTCTGGTGGAAAAAGGTGGGAAGCGTGCGCCTCTGACCTTCACCACCAGAATCGCCTGCCTCTTATCTCGTCCTTCAATTCCATGTTTCTGTGCTAACAATTACAGTAGGGGAAAGTTTATTTATTTAGGGTCAAGGCAGTCCTTTGAACCCATCAGTTTGCAGGTTTTTACCCAGAAGCGGGTGTAGACACCCCGCCTTGGACCTCTCACCCCGATTGCATACAAAGTATTTTTATTTAACTTATTTTTGTTGATTTCTGTTACTTCGGTTAAGTTCCTAACTGATTCCGTTAGTTTTGGACTAAACTGCATAACAGAGTTAACTTTTAGGGTCATTCTGTCATTTTTCACCCGCGGGCGCTTCTGGCATTGCCAGTGAGCCGCGCGCGCGTCCCGCCCCAAAAGCCGGACCCGCGCGCTTCCCACTTTGGCAGTAACGGATTGCACCTTATTTCCCTCCCTTTTCTTATTTACAAACATCTTTTCTTGATCACAAAAAAACCACATTTTTACATCCACATTCATCCCCCCTAGTCTTGTAACCTCCCAATCCTTTATTCTAGCCTTTTCCCAAAAACTAATATTTCTTTCATTTATTATTTGATTTCTTTTATTTCTTTTATTTTTCTTTTATTCATTTATCTTATTTGTGATTGGCCCATTCCATTTCACATGGATGACCAATTTCCCTCCAACATTTCCCTCTCTTTTTTACCTATAAAAACCATCATCTTCTACCTTAGAAAGGGGACTCTTTTTACACTCTTTGGACCTTAATCTCACATTTTCACTACACCTACACTACACAATTCTCTACACAAATTCTCCAACAAGAGTTTTTTGTACAACAAATTGTTCTACAACAATTTCATTACAACAACAACACTTTCAAGTCAAGGTTCCAAGTCCTCTTTCTCAAGGTACAACTCCATTTTCTTCCTTTGTTTTCTTCTTCTTGATGTATGCAATCCCCATTAATGGGACATGACCAACATGACTACTTCACATATTGAAGTTAGTTAAGGTTATCTCCCTACATTTTAATCTTAACTTTAATTCACCATGTTAATTTCTCTTCATCTCTTAATGTAATTCTTTAACATTACTTATTACATGTAATCTTTATCATTAAATAAATAAAACAATTCTATTTTATTTCCCATTTTCTTCTCATCACAATTGTTAGCACATTTCTATTTAATTAATTGAAGGACATGTAAATATTAGAACACCAATAGTAGCAAGACCCGCGTAAGCGGGGCGGAGTGGGTGTTTAAGTACTTCCCACTCCGTCACCTAACCCCCGAACCCTTCTCTCCCGAATATCTGGTTTTGTACATAAATTAGGCTATTTCTAGGTTTTTCTTATGTTCCTTTAAAAACATAGGTGGCGACTCTAAACAATCTAAAACAAGTTAGACATCCTAGGATAATTCACCGCTCCAACCAAGTTGTGGTTTCCCGGGGTATCTACAGCGGGCGCCTCTGCCCGCCTCCTCCTAACGTGCCCGCTTCCCGATTGAACAGCCCAATGCGCGCGCTTCTGGGCGCATTCCCAGAAACAGAACAGTTTTGACAGTATGTGGGCACCGGGCCTGCACAAAACAGTTTTTTTTTTTCTGTTTATTTTTATCGGTCACACGGGTGATTCGAAAGTTGTAATTATGTGTTTATTTTCTTTTCTTTTCCTTTGAAAAAAAAAATAAAAAAAAATAAAAATATATATATATATATATATATATATATATATATATATATATATATATATATATATATTGTCATTTGGCTTGACCTCACACTACATGTGTATATTCTTATGAATTGCTCACTATCGAGTCACGCAAGTTCATAACCCCAAACCCGTCGAGGCCCGTCCTAGAGAGTTTCAAGCTCCACCCGACCTTGACTCTCTCGAAGCGGTAAACCTCAACCCGTGGCGTAGTTCACGAATACATGCCGGGGGTGACCTTAAGCCTCTCTTTAACCGAGCACAAGCCAGCACAATTCTAGTTAGGGTCTAACACTCCGTGACCAAGTCGGTTTTCATGTGTCGAGATTTCCCTAAACTAATGTCATCAAATCATACACGCCGTTTTCAAAAGAAACAAGTGGTTATTATGAACGAAATAAAACTCCGTCCCCAAGTGCTTATTATGGACGAAATAAAACTCCGTCCCCGCATGTATGGTTTATGAAATTAATTTAGTTTAATCACGTCACATTTAGGTATCACAAGCATGGTGGAATCCGATGAGTATATGGGACCGCGAGAAGGTTTATATACTAGTGTGACGATTCCACTATTTTTCTAGAAACTCCAAAAAGGACTCCGTCCTTCCGACTTTTGTAAATAAAAAAAAAAGTATTTTTCTTTATGTGGTTGAGTCTTTTCTCTTGTTTGTGGGTGGAATTATTTTACTCAAAAGGTGTTTGTGAGGCCAACCTAAGATCAACTGTGTTCTTCCAATAGGTCCAATGGTCTCAAACGGCAACAACAACAACGGTGACAATCTTTCCCGGTCCAACGAGGATATAGCCAACATGATCAAAGCACTGAAGGACAAATTGATGCACTCGCCGAGAATGCCCGACGCAAGGATGATTTTTGGCAAGCCCGTCTCAAGAATGAGAGAATGGCCCATAAGAAAGAATTTGCTAAGCTCGAGAACCAATTGAAGGAGCTCACAAATGAAGGGAAAATGGTCCAAAGCATTGATAACAGTTTGGTCAACACTCTCATGGCATACATTGACCAACGTTTTAGTGGGCTAAATTTGAATAAAGGCCCAAGGTCCGATCTCCATCAAGCTTCTCTTCTCATGAGCACTATGGTGGCCCTTCCCGAGAAATTCAAGATGCCCGATATTGGCAAGTTCAAGGGAAACTCTTGTCCCGATGCTCACATCGACTCCTATATTTGGGCCATGCTACCAAAGAAAGTGTCTCCTCAAATAATGGCACAATGCTTGCAACTCACTCTTGATGGGGTCGCAAAAGATTGGTATATGGGTCTCCCAGTTTCCACCCACCTCAATTGGAATGCCGCTATGCTTGCCTTTAAGTCACAATATGAAGGCAATTATATGCACCGTCCCACGAAGAAAGAATTGGAGAACACCATGCAAGAGGGAAACGAATCATTTGGGGACTTTTCTCGACGTTGGAATGACAAGTTAGCCGAGATTGTGGATAGGCCCTCAATGAAGGAACAAATGGACATCTTCTTGAAATGTTTGACTTTGGACCACCGTACTCATCTTAGTGGGGCCTTTTATTCGGATTTTGCAAGCATGTATGATGCGGGAATTAGAGTTGACAATTTGCTCCGAGAAGTGGCCGAGTCCTCCTATGAGACAAGCTTCAACGACGAAGGGTTCCCGAGCAATCCGAGCAACGACATGGAAGAATGTAGTGACATGGAAGACTACAACGACAATGAGGACTACAACGACATGGGGGACGACGACAGCAATCTCCATTTCTCTTTCTCTACCTAGTAATAGGAATTAAAAAAATAAGTCAAAAGTCCTCTTAAGTGTGCATTAAGTTTTCTCTTGTTTTGCTTATGTTAAAGTATGAGTCGGTCTCATCAAATAAAAGTCGTTCTTGTCCTCATACACTCTTTCAAGTTGTTCAATTTAATTCTTGGCAAAATGATTAAAAGATGTCTAAACAAGTTTTAGAACGAAGGCCGTCACTTGAACGCCTAGGGGCTAAACATCGTGACGAAGGCGACAACATCAACAGCAAATCCAAGAAGCAAAACAAGATAGAGCAACATCAAGCAAAGTTTTCAAGGGGGAACAAAAAAAAAGGCTCGCTAGGTTGACTCTTCAAAACAACCTAGGCAAAAGTTAGAGCACAAAAAAAAAAAAAAAAAATCCCCCTCAATTAAAGAAGTACAAGATCAAGATCATTCTATCCACCAACGAAGGACAAAACAACAATCATCACGGCGAAAGGAGCATCAACAAGAACCACGGTGACCTGAGCCTCTACACAGGAGGAACGTAGGCAACCTTCGGGTCTGGTCTCATGCAAGAAAGAAGATATGTTTAGCCCTAACGAGTTATGGTGATCGGGCTTCATCTCGAACTTATCAAGACATCTTTGTACGAGTCATTTGCCAATGAATTAATCACCTCAAGATTGAACAACTTTCTTAGATTTAGAATCGCTTTCACGTTCTTTGTCGAGTCTAGAGGCTTCTTATCTTTCAACGATACTCCCAGTTTCTTGCAATTAAATTGGGGCTTTCTTTATCTTCTCTCTTAATGACTTACTTGCCTTCGTAAGTCATTCAATAAATAAAAATACATGTCAATACTAGGGGCTACTTCCCTAGTCAAGTCAATGTCACTCATCATTAGTCACAGAAAGGTCTCCACCGCAAAATCACATGTCTCTCATCCTCAGCTAGAGTCAATGCACGCTTCCTCATTAATCGAGTCAAAATGAAGACGCAAAAGAGATGCCCGCTAGATTGAAAACCCGAAAGGGCGGTCTAGGCAAAAAACAGGGTGCGTCATAAAAAAAATGAGAGAGTGATAGAGAGAAGTGAAAGAGAAATGGAGATCCCCATCCTCTAAAGAAGACAAGTTATACATTGAATCTCCTCAGCAAGTCAATTCACCACCGAGTCAACTTTGGAATTGCAAAAATCTCAACAAGATACGGCACAATCAAAAGTCGTTTTGGGTTATTGGAATAAGAAAGGTTGTTCTTTCAATATCCATTTTTGGGTTCATGTGAAAGAAGCCCATGGTAACCGAGAATGAGCCCATCATTGAGGGGTACGTGGTTGCACAAATAGTCCCCAGTAAGTCAATTGGATTGGATCACAAATGGCAAAGCTTCGTCAAAGCATGAGTATGTCAAAAGGTTTCCCGAGAAATAGAGTAGCTCTTTCCATGTCCTCTTACGCTTGTTCTCCCACACGAGGACGAGTCTCTTGCTCGATAAATGATGACGCCCTAGGGGATATGTGACTCAAGAACAAGAGCTTCTTTTGCTTCATTTGACAGTTAATGAGCCCTAGGGGCTACGCTCAAGAAATATGTGTGAGACTATCCTCAAAGTCTCTCAAAAGGGAATATCGAGAAGCCTTCTTGTCATGTGTGCTCGTGCCTGCTCCCCCAATCAAGATAGGCCTTTCTTGTTCTACTTGCAATCAATGGTGGCATACTAAGGCCTACAAACAAGTTTGAAAGGCTCCCTCAGCAAGAAGCAATTCACTTCACTTCCCAATGATGGCCCTAGCAAAGTCATATGCAACATTGAAAGCTTCCTCAATATGCTTGGCACCAAAGGTCTCAAGGTGCTTCGCAATTTACAATCTCTTGGGCTACGGCATTACAATAATCCTAGCAAAGGGAAATATTGGGGCTTCGCAATTGATAATCTTTTGGGCAGTGATACCCGAGCAATTCAATGTGAGGAGTGGTCTAAGCTTAAAGGGTCTCCTAGTACTTCACGTCAAAAGGTCTTTTGGTTTGAAAGGAGGGCTCCGAAGTTATGAATGAATTTGATGATTCTTGTTATAACTTACAACGAGATTATAAAGGAAGTCTTAGAGAAAAGGAAAAAGGTTCAATATGCTAAAACTCTAGGGTTATAGCGGGAAATTCCTTGGTCAATCCCAATGTTTCTGCAATTCAGCACCCCCTTCTCCAAGATCAAAAGCAAAAAGTGTGGCTCTTGCACCTCAAGCACTAGTTGCATCTGAATATCCGTCTTTAGTTCAACTCAAGAAGACTCAAGCAAGCATACCCATTTGGGACCTTATCACACCAAGACCTTATCATCCGCGACCTCGACGACTCCACAAGACATTACTGCATCTTTCTGCCATTTGGGTACCGACCACAATAAGGCTATTCATCTCCCCAGTAAGAGTAAGAAGGATATCTCTATCAAAAATTCTACCCGATGGTACATCCGCTCTCAATACCGAGCTGATTCCAAGATAATTTGGGGCTTTACATCGAAAGGTCTTCACATTCCACCGTCTCCAAGCTCGCAAACGATAAGTACATGATATTTGGGGCTTAGCAGTCTCTCAAAGCTTGGTATCAATAATCTTCTCTTGGGGCTTGATCACGTCAACAACAAAAGGCGATTTATTTGAATGGGCCAAGAACTGATTTATCTTGGGGCTCCACGAGTCACCCAAAGTTTGACATCAAAGGCGTTTTAGGGGCTTTACAATCAGCAACTCCTTGGTATCTCGGCATCAAAAGTCTTTTGAAGCCCCATAATTGACAAATCTCTTGGGGCTAGACATCAATCTTCGTTTGGCACAACAAGCGACAACAGAATTCAAGTGAGACAAGCCGGACTTCAACCGAACAAGATTTGATCTTAGGTTGGCCTTAAAAACACACAATGGTTAAAATGGTTCACCCAAGAACTAAAAAAAAAAAAAAAAAAAAAAAAAAACAAAAAGATTTTTATTTTTCTTTTTCTTCTTGTATCCTTACTTGCGTAAAAGTATTTGCTCTAAGCTTCCTCCTTAGCGTTCTCCATCATCCTTGAACTACGCTGGTCTGATTCCCTTCAAGGTATACGTAGGCATCATTTGGCACGACTAACCCATCATTCAGAATGTCATCTCACCAACTATAAGTACCCCAATCTGAATTTGACCAACTTAGAGGAATTCTAGGCACCATTCAGGGATAAACTGATAGGCCAAGACCTCACTAGGACAAAATATGGACACAAGGACTGTTCTGGAATTAAAAGATTGAAAAATCTAGAAGGTTGTCAGCATGAGCCGTACAGCTACTTTGGGCACCATCAGCCCCTATAAATTGAACCCTTTGCTGATCATTCCAGGGGGAGAAACGATTATTTTTAGTGTTACTCTGTTAAAATTACTCCAGAAGAGTGTTTAGAGTGAAAAGAGAGAGGAAGATTGGCCTAACCAAACATAGGTAAAGCTACCTTCTCCCCCACCCTTCTCTTGACCTCATCTCCTTGTTTGTTCATGTTTATTTGTTCATCTCTTATATTTCTTGCAAGTCTTGTCCATCTCAAGCAATTTATATTTCTTCCAAGTCTTGTCCATATCAAGCAATATATATGTATGTATTACAAGCCTTTGTATTCCAAGCTATATATATATATCACTATTATGTATACATATGGTCCAAACCATGAATGATTCAAGGTGCCCTTCACACTTTGTGTGAAAGTGGTTCTAACCTAAGGATGATCATGGTTTGTTGAATTTCTTACTTATAACAAATTAATGATCTATTTTAATGAAAAAGACACATGTTTTGGTTGATTATGTTTTTCATTGGTAGCAAGGATGGTCATTTGGATGATAAAGTTTCAATCTTTATCATCCAAACATTGATCTAGCTTCAAAATCCCCTTTGGGGTCATAAAGACTAAATCTTTATGTCAAATAATGTTGTCCCAAGGTTGTATTTGGCTTAAGGATCCACTCTTGTGGTGAAAGTCCAAATCTTTATGTTGATTTTGTTTTGATTTGGCAATGATAATCATGTGGGATGATAAAACCTTAGTGTTTATCATCTTTCCCTTTGATTTAGCTTTTAAATCCCATTTTGGGTCATAAAGATTGAATCTTTATGCAATAATTTGGTCCCTAAGAGGTTAATAATGTATAAAATGTCATCTTGATGATAAAGTTTCCATCTTTAATCATCAAATGGTCATTTTGTCTCATTTGGTCATGTTCATCACCTTTGTGTGATTTTCTCCAATGATTGCCTTTGATCACACCCAAGTCTTTGTTTTTGGAGCTCTTTTTGATGACCAAAGTGCATAGGAATGATCTTTTCTAAGTTTTGTTGTTAATCATAAACTGGAAATCAGAACAGTTTAGTCCAGTTTCAGCAGAATGCTCTGTTTCTGCCTGGAACTGGACTGTTTTTGGAAATCAGAACAGTTTAGACCAGTCTTGTAGTCAACCCTCTCCCATAGAGCCAGGATGACCGAATCCCTAGCCTCTGACCAAACGAGTGTCATGCCTGAGTCCTTGCCTCTGACCGAATGAGTGTCACGCCCAAGTCCTTGCCTCTAACCAAACGAGTGTCATGCCCGAGTTTTTACCTCTGACCGAATGAGTGTCACGCCCGAGTCTTTGCCTCTGACCGAATGAGTGTCACGCCCAAGTCCTTGCCTCTGACCGAATGAGTGTCATGCCCGAGTCTTTACCTCTGACCGAATGAGTGTCACGACCGATTCTTTACCTCTGACCGAATGAGTGTCACGCCCGAGTCCTTGCCTCTGACCGAATGAGTGTCACGCCCAATTCCTTGCCTCTGACCTAACGAGTGTCATGCCCGAGTCTTGCCTCTGACCGAATGAGTGTCACACCTGAGTCTTTGCCTCTGACCGAATGAGTTTCACACCCGAGTCCTTGCCTCTGACCGAATGAGTGTCACGCCCGAGTCTTTGCCTCTGACCGAATGAGTGTCATTCCCGAGTCGTTGCCTCTGACCGAATGAGTGTCACGCCCGAGTCTTTGCCTCTGACCGAATGAGTGTCACGCCCGAGTCTTTGCCTCTGACCGAATGTGAGTGTCATGCCCAAGTCTTTGCCTCTGACCGAATGAGTGTCACGCCCGAGACTTTACCTCTGACCGAATGAGTGTCACGCCCAAGTCCTTGCCTCTGACCGAATGAGTGTCATGCCTGATTCTTTTCCTTTGACCGAATGAGCGTCATGCCCGAGCCCTTGCCTCTGAACGAATGAGTGTCATTCCCAAGTCCTTGCCTCTGACCGAATGAGTGTCATGCCCAAGTCCTTGCCTTTGACCGAATGAGTGTCATGCCAAAGTCCTTACCTCTGACCGAACAAGTGTCATGCCCAAGTCTTTGCCTCTGACCGAATGAGTGTTGATGGATAAAATTCCAACTAATAAAATACCTAGCAAGCGCACTAGTTACCGTAGTAGTAACGCGCGAAAGCGAGGGTCGATCCCACAGAGACTCGTTGGATCAACAAGTAAATTAAATTAGTGCAAAGAGTAACCAAGGGGTTTTTTTTGATTGATTTTGATTAAACTAAATTACTACTAAACAATGAAAATAAATTACTTAAATTAAAGATCACTAAGCAAGCAAAGATTTAAATTCAAGATGACCAAGATTCACAGATTGGGGTTCACAACTATCTCCTCTCTATGCTATTTTATTAAAAAGATTATTAAACTTGTTTAAGAAATCGTTCACTTATTTAAGAGTTGGGACGGTCTGGTCACCGAATTACAACCCTATTATTATCTTTATGTGAAATATTCCGTTAAGTCAACAACACACAAAAAGAATTTATTAAGTTCTTAAGAACACTTGATCTTAAATTCATTTGATTTCCGCAAAGTCCTCAATTAAATCTAATCACAAGAATATGATTCAATATCTAAATTATTCACGCTAGTGAAACAATCTAAACCAAGATGATTTAAAGATCAAGAATATCAAGTCATATTAATGAAATCTTTAAATTAATTAAGTTCTATTATTATGAACAAGAACAAGATTAATATTTAATTAAGCCCAATTTAGCATAGAGATTTGATAGTTATTACTCCCAATCCATGAATAAAGAAATTAGCTACTCATCGACATAGCAATAAACACAAGAATATAATTAAAAATCATAAACCTGGATAAACGCTTGATGATGAATAATCTCCCAAATCTTGTTTACAACTTGAAACTTGAATAAAACCTAAAACAAAGCATAGCAAAAATAAAATCCTGTAGTCTAATATTTATACAAAGAGAAAACTAGGGCCAAAAGTAGGAAAAATAGGGTTAAAACCCGTCTGGCAAGGAAAACCCGAAACCTGTACGGAATGACCGAGCGGGCGCCTGGTAGACCCCAGGCGGGCGCCTATTTGGCCAGTAACTTTGGTCCTTCAAACCACATAACAAGCGGGCGCCTGGTTCTTGGTCAGGCGGGCGCCTGGTACACTTTTCTGCCTTTCTTTATTTTTTTCTTCTTTTCTTCACATCTTTGACTTGCTTGACCACGGTTGACCTTTTACTTTGACTTTGACTCGAACAATAATCAGTCTTCGACAAATTACAACCTACGGACTTTGCAACCACACAAAATTCACTACAAAGTATCTTAAAACATTACAAATCCAAGAAAGTTCCATAAATCATAAAAGACCAAAAATACATCCAATCTAAACTAGATTACAACCAAAAGCTGATGAAATTAGTACGAAAATGCGGAGATAATACATGTGTAAACCGCTCCATAAAGTTTCACTCCAAAGTCCTTGCCTCTGACCGAACAAGTGTCATGCCCGAATCCTTACCTCTGACCGAATGAGTGTCACGCCAAAGTCCTTGCCTCTAACCGAACGACTGTCATGCCCGAGTCTTTGCCTCTGACCGAATGAGTGTCACGCCCGAGTCTTTGCCTCTGACCGAATGAGTGTCACGCCTAAGTCCTTGCCTCTGACCGAATGAGTGTCATGCCCGAGTCGTTGCCTCGGACTTAATGAGTGTCACGCCCGATTCTTTGCCTCTGACCGAATGAGTGTCACGCCCGAGTCCTTACCTCTGACCGAATGAGTGTCATACCCAAGTCCTTGCCTCTGACCTAACGAGTGTCATGCCTGAGTCTTGCCTCTGACCGAATGAGTGTCACGCCCGAGTCTCTGCCTCTGACCGAATGAGTGTCACGCCCAAGTCCTTGCCTCTGACCGAATGAGTGTCACGCCAAAGTCTTTGCCTCTAACCGAACTAGTGTCATGCCCGAGTCTTTGCCTCTGACCGAATGAGTATCACGCCCGAGTCTTTGCCTCTGACCGAATGAGTGTCACGCCCAAGTCCTTGCCTCTGACCGAATGAGTGTCATGCCCGAGTCGTTGCCTCTGACTGAATGAGTGTCACGCCCGATTCTTTGCCTCTGACCGAATGAGTGTCACGCCCGAGTCCTTACCTCTGACCGAATGAGTGTCACACCCAAGTCCTTGCCTCTGACCTAACAAGTGTCATGCCCGAGTCTTGCCTCTGACCGAATGAGTGTCACGCCCGAGTCTTTGCCTCTGACCGAATGAGTGTCACGCCCAAGTCCTTGCCTATGACCGAATGAGTGTCATGCCCGAGTCGTTGCATCTGACCGAATGAGTGTCACGCCCGAGTCTTTACCTCTGACCGAATGAGTGTCACGCCCGATTCTTTACCTCTGACCGAATGAGTGTCACGCCCGAGTCCTTGCCTCTGACCGAATGAGTGTCACGCCCAATTCCTTGCCTCTGACCTAACGAGTGTCATGCCCGAGTCTTGCCTCTAACTGAATGAGTGTTACACCCGAGTCTTTGCCTCTGACCAAATGAGTTTCACGCCCGAGTCCTTGCCTCTGACCGAATGGGTATCACGCCCGAGTCTTTGCCTCTGACCGAATGAGTATCATGCCCGAGTCGTTGCCTCTGACCGAATAAGTGTCACGCCCGAGTCTTTGCCTCTGACCGAATGAGTGTCACGCTAGAGTCTTTGCCTCTGACCGAATGAGTGTCACGCCCAAGTCCTTGCCTCTGACCGAACGAGTGTCATGCCCAAGTCTTTGCCTCTGACCGAATGAGTGTCACGCCCGAGACTTTACCTCTGACCGAATGAGTGTCACGCCCAAGTCCTTGCCTCTGACCGAATGAGTGTCATGCCTGAGTCTTTGCCTTTGACCGAATGAGCGTCATGCCCGAGCCCTTGCCTCTGACCGAATGAGTGTCATTCCCAAGTCCTTGCCTCTGACCGAATGAGTGTCATGCCTAAGTCCTTGCCTTTGACCGAATGAGTGTCATGCCAAAGTCCTTACCTCTGACCGAACAAGTGTTATGCCCAAGTCCTTGCCTCTGACCGAATGAGTGTCACTCCAAAGTCCTTGCCTCTGACCGAACAAGTGTCATGCCTGAATCCTTACCTCTGACCGAATGAGTGTCACGCCAAAGTCCTTGCCTCTAACCGAACGAGTGTCATGCCCGAGTCTTTGCCTCTGACCGAATGAGTGTCACGCCCGAGTCTTTGCCTCTGACCGAATGAGTGTCACGCCCAAGTCCTTGCTTCTGACCGAATGAGTGTCATGCCCGAGTCGTTGCCTCTGACTGAATGAGTGTCACGCCCGATTCTTTTCCTCTGACCGAATGAGTGTCACGCCCGAGTCCTTACCTCTGACCGAATGAGTGTCACGCCTAAGTCCTTGCCTCTGACCTAACGAGTGTCATGCCCGAGTCTTGCCTCTGACCGAATGAGTGTCACGCCCGAGTCTTTGCCTCTGACCGAATAAGTGTCATGCCCAAGTCCTTGCCTCTGACCGAATGAGTGTCATGCCCGAGTCGTTGCATCTGACTGAATGAGTGTCACGCCCAAGTCTTTACCTCTAACCGAATGAGTGTCAGGCCCAAGTCCTTGCCTCTGACCGAATGAGTGTCACGCCCAAGTCATTGCCTCTGACCGAATGAGTGTCTCGCCCGATTCTTTGCCTCTGACCGAATGAGTGTCACGCCCGAGTCTTTGCCTCTGACCGAATGAGTGTCACGCCCAAGTCCTTGCCTCTGACCGAACGATTGTCATGCCCGAGTCTTTTCCTCTGACCGAATGAGTGTCACGCTCGAGACTTTTCCTCTGACCAAATGAGTGTCACGCCCATGTCCTTGCCTCTGACCGAATGAGTGTCATGCCCGAGTCTTTACCTCTGACCGAATGAGCGTCATGCCCGAGCCCTTACCTCTGACCGAATGAGTGTCATGCCCAAGTCCTTGCCTCTGACCGAATGAGTGTCACACCAAAGTCCTTGCCTCTGGCCAAACAAGTGTCATACCCAAGTCCTTGCCTCTGACCGAATGAGTGTCACACCAAAGTCCTTGCCTCTGACCGAACAAGTGTCATGCCCGAGTCCTTGCCTCTGACCGAATGAGTGTCACGCCAAAGTCCTTGCCTCTGACCAAATGAGTGTCACGCCTGAACCTTTGTCTCTGACCGAATGAGTGTCATGCCCGAATCTTTGCCCCTGGCCAGATAAGAGTCATGCTTGATTTCCCTACCCGACCTCGACGGTCATCTATAGGTTTGAGTAGCCTTAAAATCTCTTACCCCTCTTTCAAACTACGTTAGGCTTGATTCCTCACAATAGGGATACATAGGAATCCTATACCTCTAGGTCCAGCCATTTGAATCAAATCGGCCTTTGCCGTTCTCCCATTAGATTGGGATGCGTTTATCGACAACCCCGCTTTCTTCAAAAGCGACGTTGCCGAGGGGCTCTGTAAGTACCCCAATATGAATTTGACCAACTTAGAGGAATTCTAGGCACCATTTAGGGATAAACTGATAGGCCAAGACCTCACTAGGACAAAATATGGACACAGGGACTGTTCTGGAATTAAAAGATTGAAAAATTCAGAAGGTCGCCAGCATGAGCCGTACGGCTACTTTGGGCACCATCAGCCCCTATAAATTGAACCCCTTGCTGATCATTCCAGGGGGGAGAAACGATTATTGTTAGTGTTACTCTGTTAAAATTACTCCAGAAGAGTGTTTAGAGTGAAAAGAGAGAGGAAGATTGGCCTAACCAAACATAGGTAAAGCCACCTTCTCCCCCACCCTTCTCTTGACCTCATCTCCTTGTTTGTTCATGTTTATTTGTTCATCTCTTATATTTCTTGCAAGTCTTGTCCATCTCAAGCAATTTATATTTCTTCCAAGTCTTGTCCATATCAAGCAATATATATGTATTTATTACAAGCCTTGGCATTCCAAGCTATATATATATATCACTATTATGTATACATATGGTCCAAACCATGAATGATTCAAGGTGCCCTTCACACTTTGTGTGAAAGTGGTTCTAACCTAAGGATGATCATGGTTTGTTGAATTTCTTACTTATAACAAATTAATGATCTATTTTAATGAAAAAGGCACATGTTTTGGTTGATTATGTTTTTCATTGGTAGCAAGGATGGTCATTTGGGTGATAAAGTTTCAATCTTTATCATCCAAACATTGATCTAGCTTCAAAATCCCCTTTGGGGTCATAAAGACTAAATCTTTATGTCAAATAATGTTGTCCCAAGGTTGTATTTGGCTTAAGGATCCACTCTTGTGGTGAAAGTCCAAATCTTTATGTTGATTTTGTTTTGATTTGGCAATGATAATCATGTGGGATGATAAAACCTTAGTGTTTATCATCTTTCCCTTTGATTTAGCTTTTAAATCCCATTTTGGGTCATAAAGATTGAATCTTTATGCAATAATTTGGTCCCTAAGAGGTTAATAATGTATAAAATGTCATCTTGATGATAAAGTTTCCATCTTTAATCATCAAATGGTCATTTTGTCTCATTTGGTCATGTTCATCACCTTTGTGTGATTTTCTCCAATGATTGCCTTTGATCACACCCAAGTCTTTGTTTTTGGAGCTCTTTTGATGACCAAAGTGCATAGGAATGATCTTTTCTAAGTTTTGTTGTTAATCATAAACTGGAAATCAGAACAGTTTAGTCCAGTTTCAGCAGAATGCTCTGTTTCTGCCTGGAACTGGACTGTTTTTGGACAAACTGTAAAAATTCCAGGAAGAGCATACTATAGCCGTACGGCTGCTCTGGGCGCAGAGAGCAAAATGTCCATTTTGTCCTCTGATCACTGTTTTCTTAATAAAAGACCCCTTTTCAGTTAAATTTTTGAATAAGAGTTAAAACAGACTATTTTCTGGTAAATACACACACACACATGCACTTTTGTTAACCAACATTAGGGAGACTCGGACTCATCCGAGGCGGCTTGGGTGACGTAAAACTCTTCCCAATGCGTAACCTGACCTCCGAACTAATAGAATCTCTAACCTTTTTCTTTTGTTGGGTTAAATAATTAACAAAAGTGGCGACTCCATTAAGTTTTTGTGAGATAACCGCGTTTGGCATTTCTTCCCTAAAACAACTTAAAACAAACGAAATTTTTTCTTTGTTATCTCCGGGGGACGGGATCCTTACAGTGGCGACTCCGCTGGGGAGATAAAGTGCTTGCAAACTTCTCTTTAGAAGCTTTGAAGGCACTTTTGTGTGGGTCAAACTCCCGTTTCCGTTAGTTGACTTTGTACATATTTGTGTGTGTTTGTTGTTTCTATTTGAACTATTTTGAGTACATATGTTCTGGAAATGCAATAAGCTGGAGTATGATGATCAGAAGTTGCAGAAACTGAGAAAAATCTCAACCCCATGGTTCTAGCCGTACGGCTAGTTTGGTAAAAGGGTCAGAATGTTGCAAATTAACAATTTTATGCTTCTGCTTGTCCTGGTTCCAAATCTACAGCCTTACTTGTGCACATTACCTTTATTCTTTTGGCCAAAACTTGGTTATGCATGATCTTTTGTCAATATGAATGGTTTCCAAAATCTCATTGTGCATAACCCTTTTCTGTAAAAATTTCTTGGCTCTTCTCATTGTGCACAACTTGCGTTGTACAAGTGGTTTCAATGAGAAAATTGTTCTTTTGCAAAATGTTTGATTCAAAATCCTTGGTTGTGCGCAACTTGGTACATATACAAGTTTTGGTCTTTGTTTGTATTCTTTGACTTATTGTGTATAAGTTGTTTACTCCATGCTTGTTCATACTTGTTCATATCTTGCTTATGCCATGCTCATCATGTTGAAAAACAAAATAAAGATCTCTATTTTGACTCAAAAAGGGAATATAGAGTTGACTTCACACAACGCGCACTTGACCTTGCACGTTCCAAATACCCTTTAAACCCGGGATGGATGCCAGATGCAGCTCGATTGGCGCTCTTGTTCCCTTCGAGCGCGCATGGGTCCATTCCACCTCCCATTCCGAGCCGAGTCAACCATACATGTCCGTGACACACAAATACCGTGATTTTGGTTGGTTTTTGGTCTAGTTCACGTTGCCATTGTCTTTAAATACATGTCCGAAATTAATTATGTCTAAGTTAATGCCCGAGTCACGACTCCTTGTGAAAGCAAGTGTGACCATGGTCAACTTTGACCCGGTCCTTGACTTATACGTTAATATTGGCAATAATTAACCAAAGTCATGTATTATGGATGGGGTGACACTGTGTTGTCGAGCCCTAATGAATGGTTCATACTAATCATCCTTAAGCCCAAGGATAAGATTCGAGAGCCCTCATCAAAGATGAGGATTATGCCAGAAGTCCCTTAAATCCCTAAGACGAATCTCGATCTTAACTGGGGCTTAATCATGATTGGAATGGCCCGCATTAGGAACCTTGCGACGCACTAGACCCTAGGATCATTTCTTTCGGTTGGTGGAAGCCGCTTTCCCTATAGGACCCTCGCCCGGGATAGTCCGTCCTTGGGAGTGTGCAATACAGGTGAAAAACGAGGGGTCTATAGACGTAGTGATGGCCTCCACTGATCTAGGAATTAGAGTAGTTGCGAAAAAGAAGAGAAATATTTTCCAACCATTTAGGAATAAAAATGCTTTTTAAGTAAACTTGGATGAATAAATAATTGCACATTGCATGACTTTGCTCCGCTTTTGCTTCTTGGCCTTGACGCATCGCATTCTTGCGTTAATGAGCGTCATTTCGTTAAGTCTTTGGACAGATCCCCGTTATCCTCTAAGACCTCCATAAAGGCGTTTCGTTGAGTCTTTGGATGGATCCCCGTTATCCTTCCAAGACTCCCGTTAGAGTCCCTAGGCATAGTTCCCTAGGAGGTTAGATCTTTGGATGGATCCCCACTATCCTTCCAAGGTTCCCGTCGTGATTCCCATTGTGATCCCCGTTGTGATCCCCATTGTGATCCCGTTGTGATCCCGTCGTGATCCCCATTATGATCCATGTTGTGATCCCGTTGTGATCCAGTTGTGATCCCCGTTGTGATCCAGTTGTGATCCCATTGTGATCTCGTTGTGATCCAGTTGTGATCCCCGTTGTGATCCCATTGTGATTCCCATTGTGATCCCCGTTGTGATCCCGTTGTGATCCCCATTGTGATCCCGTTGTAATCCCGTTGCGATCCCGTTGTGATCCCCGTTGTGATCCCCATTGTGATCCCGATTGTGATCCCCGATGTGATCCCCGATGTGATCCCCATTGTGATCCTGTTGTGATCCCCGTTGTGATCCCGTTATGATCCCCGTTGTGATCCCCATTGTGATCCCGTTTGTTATCCCCGCTGAAACCTCCGTTAAACCCCTAAGTGTTGTTCCCGAGGTCCCCGTTGAGATTCCCGCCAAACCCCTAGGTGTTGTCCCCTAGGTCCCCGTTAAACCCCTAGGCATAGTTCCGTAGGAAGTTAGTCAAGTATTTGGACGGATCCCTGTTATCCTCCAAAGCGTCTGTTAAAGAAAAGAAACAAAAGGTGCTTAGGGTAACTCTCTCCCCTTTCCTTGGGCCGTCACATGATGACCAATTCTGCGCCCCTCATAGCACCACATGGTAATATATCTTGGTCAAGCATTGGCCTCCTAAGTTTGCACCTCCATGTGATGACCATCTCAGTTTCTCCGATCGCCTTGATGGCTCGAACTAGTGTGAGTATCATTTGGTCCCAAGCTAGTAAGGTTTTGTCCCATGTTTTCCTGACTATATTCCGATAAGCCAAGGAGGCTCCTTGTCCCCGTAACCTTTACGTTAGGACCGTTAGGGACGCTCTCCGTCACCCTAGGAAGTCCGTTTGGAAAGTGAGTCAATCACTCACCTCTTCCCAGAAGCCCGTTTTAAGTCATGATCGTCTCTTCGTTAACCCCATTTGAATGTGTGAGTCTTTTACTCAAATAAAAAAATGTGTGTGTCAATCCTCATTCAAAAAAAAATATTTGGAAATCATTTTTTCTTAAAATAAGAGGTCAACTCTTTTCCAAAAGGATAATCTGCTAATGAGGCGTTCCTCTCAAATCATGGTTATAATTTCACCTCGAGGTTTAAAATGCTAAATTCCTTTGCGGTCTTGTCCACCGGAAACATCAACCAAGGAGCCCACATCTGAAATGGCGTCTGAGACATCCATCCACATGAGCAGGATTGGGACACCGTCCACAACAAGAGACCCATGCCTCGGAGGCCCAAAGGCGGCTACATCAAATGGAGATCCGTACCTTCGCCGAATGCCATGCGCGAAGTTACGCCCCTTGAAAGGGAGCCACCAAAAGGAGATGGCCAAAGGAAAGTCTGGCGATCGCAATGCCAAGACAAGTGGAGACCTCGCGACGTCTTTCCCGACGACAAGGAACCCGAGTTCCCCGTGGAAGACATGGAATGTGCCGCCGATAAACCCTCCGACAATTGAGTAAGAAAACGGACCATCGCACTTTATAGGAGCCCATCCCTAAAAAAAATGATGAGTCTTCCATCCTCGTAGGATCTAGACTTTCACCAAAAGTCCGTCCCGGACTGTGTCTTTTTATTTTTGCAAAGGTCCGCACTTGGACATATATGTACAAAGTTATCTCAATAAAAGAGTCATTTTCATTATCTTCTCTCTAGACTTGAGACATTATTTGCAATATACATTTACTCTTGAAATTGCCTTGCTTGTTATGATCAATTGATTGCTACGTCCCCAAAATGATGAATTGACTTCTAAGCATACTAGTCAATGACGGCTCAATAAGGGCGAATGGACCTAACACGAATGAGAAATGCTAAACGCAAACAATTAATCTTGATGTGAATAAATGTTGTGATCAATTGGTATGAAGAAACCATTAATGGCAAGTCTTCCCTCATACACTTCCCCGATACACAACCCGATACACCTTTCCAAAATCAATTCTTGATGCACATCGAAGGCATCCCGAGACAGTGAAAAGGAGGACGTTGTTGCTCGACCACCGAGATTTGACAGTGCTCACACGTGTGCGACCAAGCATAGGGCTTCCCGAAATCTTCAAAGTCAGCCCAAAGTAACAGGAACGCCACCAAGGGGCTACAAAGGAGCCAATGCCCGAGAAAGCGAGCTGGGGATAATGCTTACCTCCTCCAAAAACTAAAAAAACAAAAAAAGGAGAAGAGGGAAAAGGAATGAATATGTTGAAAGGAAGAAAGGAAATGAGCATATGCAAAGAGGAAGTTTGCCTCAAGAGCTCATCACAAAAGGTCCACCCCCAAGGGTTCGCGAGAAAGGAGGTCTATCCCAAAAGACGACCAAGAAAGGACTCATCCCAAAGAACCCGTTCAACTCAAAAGGAGTGCACACAAAAGGAGGGTTTACCCCAAAAGGCCCGTCCCAAAGAGTTTACCACGAAGTGGAAGGATCTACATCAAAGGATCAACAACGTCCTCCGAGACAACGTGAGAAGAAAGCCAATTTCAGCAAAAGACGGCCCAAGGCCAAACTACGGCAACCTGAGCTCCTCAAAATGAGGGGAACGTAGGCAATCTTCGGGTCCAGTCACAGTGTAACGCCCATCCTATTTCTAGTTAAATATTTGACTTACTTGTTAAATACTTGAACTTACATATTATTTGCTAGTTTTACTTGGGTTAATTTCTTAACTCCTTTAGAATATTAAGGTGGTTAAATGTTCAGTTTTGACTTTTAGGTCATTTGTGAAAATTTGACTTTAAGGGCCTTTTTGTTAAAAGTGAAACTTGAGGGGCCTAGTTGTCATTCTTGGAAAGTTCCAAGTATATCAACTTGTTTGTTTGCCTGAGAAAGGCATTTCTACCCCAAATAATTTACGTTGTTTCCTCTGTTCCAAAAGCTAGGGTTAGGTTTTTACCCTATTCTCGACTCCTCGAGTTTAATTATCCCTCTGTTCTTGATTCCGATCCCGGATAAATATTCATGGCGTTGAATAGAGCGTTCTAAGCCGATCAGAAATTTATTTGGGTAATTTTGATTTCAGACTAGGTAAGTTATTAGCTCCCCCTTGCTTGTAATAACATTCATATATGTTATTTCTGATACTTGTGCTTGTCAATTTCGTGTTTGGGGTAATTTTTGGGATACTTGTAATTTTGGGACAAAGGGAGTATAATCCTCTGTGTAAGAATAATGAAAGAACTTGGAAATAGGTGAATTGAACTTGTTAGTGCATCCTTAGGTATGTTAAAATGTTAATAAAAAGTTACTCCTACGCTTGGGACGGAGAATTCTTAAGCCTGGAAAGAAATTGAGTGTTGCTGAAAATCGCACCAGGCGCCCGCCTGGTTATCCTTCGAGCGCCCGCCCATTTCATCAGAAGTTTTGGTTTCAAAAGTGCTCTAATGAGCGGCCGCCCGGTCCATTATAGGCGCCCGCCCGGTCCCCTGTTTCAATAAAAGTGTTTTGAATCTAAATTGAAATGAAAGCTTACCCCTCCTAAGGCATATAGCCTTAGTATAAGATGTCCTAGCAAGTGTTGTGATACCTTAAGGGCATCAGAAGTGAGTCTTGAACATGAATACTCATTGAATTAGAATGAGAACTTAGTCTTGAACATGAACACTTATAGAACTCAAATGAGAACTTAAGTATAAGAGTAGTAACTCTTCTTTATGTCTTGAAAGTGCTATGAACAAGCACTAATGTGTTATACTTGTCTTGAAACCAATGATTGTTCACCTTAAGGGCATTAGAACAAATTTTTAGACTTGAACATCCTAAGAATAGGATTAGGATTTTGTAAGAGTAAATGTATAACTCTTATACATGCTTGAATGTCCAAATATTGTAGTTATAACTTGAAGTATAAGACAATAAAATCTTATACATGACTTGAACATCTAAAGAATTGGATTAAGACTTGAATATAAGATAATAAAATCTTGTACATGACTTGACGCCAATACCTATGTATGGTAATGAACTAGAAAGTGCTATGAACAAGCACTAACTTGTATGAGACATGTTCTTGTTGTGTGTGTGCAAACATTGCATATAGTTGCTTGATAACAAGGTGACTTCTTGATTACTTGAAGCATGTTCCTTGTTGAGCTAGTCCACTACTTTTGGATTAGTTCTTCTCCCGTAGTTCAAGTAAATACCTACTTGTACATTCTTGTGTGAGTCCAGCTGGTTCTCCTTGCTTCTTCGGAAATATATAGGTTCACGCTTATCGCGAGAGCTGGGGCTTAAGTGATAATCGGGTCCCTATGTATTTGCACTTGACCCCTTACTACCGGCCATAGTAAGGGCATAGCTTCCTTGGTTGGAGCAATACGCCTGACTTAAGTGAATGCTAAACTCTTGAGCACCTCGTGAGTCTTGATCTTGGGAATGACACTGGTTACCGGGTCTTCTGATATATACTGAATAATCAGTTTCTTGTTATTGATTGTGATTGTCAAAGTAATACAAGCTACGACAACAATGGTATTCTTGGGAAGGATAAGGAAGGAAGCAATATCCTTTATAATTTGCTTGTTTAGCCTTATGTGCTACTTGATGAGTGGCTTAGACTCTCATATACTTGTTACTTGATGATACTTGATACATGATTACTTGAGTATCTACTTGAATTGCATGATAACATGTCATGTAGTTGCATCTAATAGCTTACTGAGACTTATCTCACCCCGTTTCTTGTTTAATTGTTTTCCTTAGATCAAAGGAAGGCTAGTGATAGTGCGCAGTGAGGCTCGACATAGCTGGGAGCTTACTACATAGGTGGTTATTATTTTGGGGCTTGTGTCCTTTTAGATTTTGGTGAGGACGATGTATTATGGGTTATGTAACTCAGTATTTTTGGGTAGACTTGTTGTCTCTTGTTGTTTCTAGACATCATGTAATGCCAGTATATGTGCTAGCTGTTGGGTTTCGTAGTAACATGCGCAGAGGAATTAAGCATTTAAAATTTAATGAAACCCAAAGCCCATAGATCCATTCATATGATTAAGTCAAATACAACATAATGAATACTAGAATACTAACCCTTGATGACTTTGATTTTGCAACCTTGAATTCGATGGAGGCTTGAAATCTTGATCACGAACAAAGCAAGAATCACGAACTATGAAGATGATAAGTTTCACCCTCTAGCGGTATCCACACCACGAACGAATATCAAGAACACTTGATCTTGGTTGCTAGACCAAATTATGAAGCACGCTTTCACAATTGTAAGAACTATATGGAATTATGAATATTCTTGTTCTTCACTTTTGGGATCTTAGAACAAGAAAATAACCTCTCAAAACATTATGGAGGCACTCATAATCATCTTGCTAATGGCTGTAAAAAGGATCCTTAAATAGGTCCTAATCCTTAACCCTTAAGGACTTAGGAAACCTAAATCCCGTCACCAAATTAGGCAACAAAATATTCTGGCCGACATAACTGGCACGGTCGTGCTCACAATCTGGCACGGCCGTGCCATTTAGCCCGCGTGAAAATCACCCGCCCATCTTGGCACGGTCGTGCTTGTTAATTGGCACGGTCGTGCCAAATGTGCCGAGAGGTTGCCTTGGTGAAATTTTGGCACGACCGTGCCACTTAAAGCGCACGACCGTGCCAGAGCCAAAAAGCTGATATGTTCCATAATTCCCATTTAGTCCTTTACAATTCGTTCTATTTGTGTGTGACCCTCTAGGATTACACTAAGTTGGCAATGGGTTCAAACATGAAACCATAAGATATGATTAGGTTCTAGCAAACCGTCATACCTACCCAAATAGTATAACTAGATACAAGTTCGCATTCCTTTTAGAACATGTCATAATCCCTTTATCTCCGATGTCATTGAACACAAGTCATGGTCAACAAGTCAACTTGTATTGTTCAATACTTTCTCGATTCCGAATATGTTGATAATCCAAATGACATTGATCCAATCAATCCATTTGGGTTTGGCCAAACATTTCACCAACATCATTCCTTCGAGGGGCCCAAGCTTGACATCTCTCCAAAGAGGGACAAATCCATTTGGCTTATTATTCTTCCTACGTGAATCCAATCATGCCAATCATACCCTTTATAACTACCGTGTTAAGGCAGCGTTTGAATATGTCAAACATAATGTTCATCAAGTGGAAGACTATAATAACTTTATGTCTAAGGATTCAAATGACATAACTAATATGAGATTTATATATGACATCGACCATGACATAAATCTCATACCGCGGGTCATGTCCAGTACCTTGTTCCAAACAAGTACCCATAAATCTAACATGATCATCCCATGATCATTTAGCCTTTATACTAGTGCTTAACAAGCTCTAGGGACGGAGATTATTATAAGCAAACACGAGCCATAATAATAATATTATTATCTCTTTATTATTATGAATAAAATGATAACTTATACAACGTTTAACAAACGTGCCTAGGGCACCAACACCAACAATCTCCCACTTGCCCTAGGCCCAATTCCTTAGGTATCCAATACCCATGGACCTAACATGACCATCATGTCTTAGCTTGTGGAAGTCCCATTGTTTAGTGTGTCTGTAACGTTATCATTAGTTGGTACTTTGCATATATGTACGTCTCCCTTATCAACGATTTCTCGAATGATAAGAAAATGCCTAAGTATGTGTTTGGATTTTGGATGTGCTCTTGGTTCCTTTGCTTGATCAATAGCACGACTATTATTGCTAATAAAGTCTATTTGATTAGCAATGCTAGGAACCATCTTAAGTTCACCCATGAACTTCTTAATCCAAACAATTTTCTTTGCGGCATCCAATGCAGCAATATACTTAGATTTTAGTATGTAGAATTAGTGACTGTACTCTGCTTGGAACCATTCCAACTTACAGCTTCACTATTGTTAATAAAACTCAATTGCGATTTTTATCATCTTTGTCGGTTTGGAAGCATGCATCCGCGTTCCCATATACGACGAGATCATCTTCCATCCCTTCATAGATCAAAACAATTCTTCAGTCCTTCTAAAGTGCTTTAAGAATTGTTTCACAGCCATCCAATGACTCTCACCGGTTATCGGATTAATATCTACTCGTCATGCTCCAAGCATTAGATATATCCGCCTTAGTACTTATCATGGCATCATGGATCCAATTGCCGAAGCAAATGGCATCTCATTCGTTTTTCTTATGCTCATCTTTTGTCTTTAGGACATTGAGTCTTGCTTAGAGAAACTCCATGTAACACCGACAAATGTCCTCTCTTAGAATTTTCCATGCGAAATCTTCTAATGACTTTGTCAATGTATGTACTTGGCTTAAACCAATTAGCCTCCTTGATCTATCTCTATAGATCTTAATGCCAAGAACATATGTAGCTTCATCCATATTCTTCATTGCGAAACACTTTCTTAACAAAGTCTTTACAGATTAACGTGTAGGAATGTCGTTTCCAATGAGCAATATGTCATCCACATATATTAAATAAGGAATAGCACTATGCTCCCACTAATCTTCTTGTATATACAAGGTTCATCTTCGTTCTTGATCAAATCAAACTTTTGACTTATCGAAACGGAGATTCCAACTCCCAAAAGCTTGCTTTAATCCATCCAATGGATTTCTGCAACTTTCATAATTATCAGAATTTTCTTTGACTGTCAAAACCTTTAGGTTGTATCCAATACATCCTTAAGTGAGTTTCCGTGGAGGAACGCTTGTTTTGACATCATTTTGCCAAATTTCATATTCCAAATATGAACATATGACTATGAAAATTCTAATAAGTTTCTTTCTACCCATGTAAGTTTTTCTTCAAGAAAAGTCATTCATCTCCTTTGGTTTTTACACCTTAGGTTAGAATGATCAAGTTCCAAACTTGATTATTATACATGAATTGCCTTTTAGATTTTATGACTCAAAGCCATTAATCTAAATGTGGAGTTGATTTTGCATCTTTGATAGGTGGTAAATACTTCATTCTAAATGAACTTTACCTCAATACTTTCTATTTCGAAATATCCAATATTTCTACTAATGGATTGTATCCTATCATGTATTGTAAGTATTTGTATATCTTGAACAGACTTTTCACGACTCCTTGCGAAAACTTGTTCAACTTCCATCTTAGGTTAAAATATATATTTTCTAGGTCTCGAACCATTCGAGATACATTTTACTCCCATTGATTCTTTTAGAGATAAACCATTTATCTAGAAAAGTATCATCATAATCAACAAACCATTTGTTTCTTATGAGTAAAATTATATCCTCAAGTTTCCTTAGGATATCCCATGAAAATATATTTATTAGATTTAAATGTGAGTGTGTCCCAGACAACTCCTTTCCAAAAGGTCTCACCATCTTAAATCTTTGCGAAAGGCAAAACGAGTTTTCTTTCATCTTTTAACCTCTCAAGCTGGAATTCAGATTCGTATAATCATAGCGGTTTCAAATACATAACCCCAAAATTAATAATGGAAGATCAATTTGACTTTATCATCTAATGAACCATATCCAATAAGGTTCTTATACTTTCACGCAGACATATCATTTAGAATGATATTCTTAGTGAAGTTAATTTTGTGAAACCATTTCACAACTTTAATGATGACTGTCAAATTCTTGGTTTAATTATTCATCATCATGATCCAATCAGAATCTTTGAATAGTTTTACCAAGTATAACCAAAATTCTCTTTTAGCATTTCTTCTTAATGCACCATACACATCGAAATGTATTAGGTCAATTAAGACATTATCCTTTTAACCAATCATAGTAAAAGATGTCTTGATCCAAGTAAATAAGATTTGCATAAATCATGTGATTCCAAATCATATGATTTAAAACTCCGTCCCATGGAATTTTAGATATGCATTTCTCATTTATTTGATCAAAACAATAATGCATAAAGAATTTTAATTATTTATGTTATAGTCTTTATTATTTTGTTCTTCAAGATTTAGGATATAAGATTTATTTATATGATAACACAATGAAGTAAATCATAATAAATAAAGCACTTTTCTTATTCCAAATAAGAAATTAATATCCTTCATTATCTTATAACAAAATAATGTTTTCTACTTCATCAGTAAAGTCACTTTACAAGTGTTCTACGAACAATGTTGCAACCATTGCATCATTACTGTTTGTAGATAAAACATTACTATAAGTAGTCTTTCATCTTACTAATTATTCTGGTATCCAATACCCAATAATTAAATTTAGAAAGAATAATTTATAACATAAATATTCCGAGTGGTAGTCCCACTACCATTCCTTTTATTGATCACCCAGAATTTTGACTACAATTCTAAATGGTCAATCCAATTGCCATTTTACCAAATTGCATCTATTAGAGTTATTATTATAACCAAAATTATTTCCTTTAGGTTTGACAACTCTTGTCTTACTTTTCTTTTGGCACTTGGCCTCTTTCCATCATGAACCATGAGCATTGGAGAACCTTTCTCCACTTTCCACAGTTTTAAGCATCCCATGCAACTCGGAGAGATTCTTATCCATTTCATGCATGTTATAATCCATCACAAAGTGATCATAACATTTAAACAATGAATCAAGAATGAGATCCATGGCTTGATCCAATCCAATTGGACAACCAAGTTTCTCAAGATGCTCTACGTAGCCTTTATCTTAAGCATGTGAAGTTTCATTTATTGCCCTTTACTCATTTTGCAATGAGTGAATGCAACAATGGTTTTATACCTCTCTTGCTTAGATTGCTCTTTGAAACATGTAACTCAACTCCACGCCTATCTAATAGGCTTCCACAAGTTCCAACCTTTGTTGGAGTTTTGAGCACATAATCGCGAGCATAAGACAACTCACATTCCTAGAATCATACTCATGATTCTTGTGATTGTCTATTCCGGCTTTGGGTTCTTTAGGAATAGGCCCATCAAGAATGTACAACCCATCTTCTTGCCTTAGAACGATTCTTAGGCTCAGGATCCAATCCATGAAGTTTGTGCCATTCTTTTGAAGCTTTATCCTTAACAAGGATTAATCGCAACGATTTAGTTGTCATCTACAACTTATGCAAAATTTCCAAAATTTTACAAGTACCAATCTCATTAAAGAGATAAATAATGTATTTTCCAAAAATACTCCCACTAAATTATATAACCTTCTTATACATCCAATGTATAATATAATTTAAATGGGCTAAGATCCAACTTTAATTTAATCTTGAGTACGCTTTGGCGCACCGTTCAAAACCAAATTAATTAGGTAGACAACCCTGTCAATCATATCTCATATGACTCTCAGATTCTTTATGAGATTCCTTTAAATTTGGGCTAAGATCCAACTTTAATTTAATTTCAAGTACGCTATGGCGCACCGCTCAAAATCAAATTAATTAGGTAGACATTTCTTGTCAATCATATCCAATATGATTCTTAGGGATCCAATTTCAAAAGCATGTTTAATCTCATCTTTGCCTAGGCCCAAAACTGTTTTGACGCCTAATTAAGTCCAACCATTTTAAACGCATAGGAAACTCTTATTCACTCATCTTGCTCATACAAAGATAAATCAATGCACCTCGCTTTGGCGAGCCCACATGAAAATACCCGTGTACTTACAAGTGTTTTAATCATGGCATGGCAAGAGGACTTAAAACTTTCTTTGAAGGTTCATCACATATAGCATACAACATATTTATGAGCACACAAGATAAACATGTTACGCATCAAGTTTAGCCACTAAATTAATCTCCATTATTTAAGCATAATATTTATGTGTCATTAGTTTCTCTATTATTATGAGGATGAGATATTTGAACTTTGGTCATCATCTCCAAATC